>CM070873.1:189900603-190500603 GCA_036365515.1 Torymus aiolomorphi
ATACATATATAACTATGGGAATTGGTATATTTGGAGAGATATCAACGTATAAATCGCTACTTTTGTAGAGATGTCGGCATTTTGAAGAGACTCCTCAAATTTCTCTAATCAAGAATCGCGACTTTTGAGGATAAATCTATACCCCCTTTTCCCAGAGTCGGTAACCTGAGGGTCACCATTTCTTTAGTCACATTGTCCGAACTCTGAGCGAAAGGTTCACATCTTCTCAAAAGTACCAATTTACAAACATATATATATATATATATATATATATATATATATATATATATATATATATATATATATATATATATATATATATATATATATATATATATATATATATATAATATATATACTTATCGGGGTTTATGTAGCCCAAGACTGTATATTAGTACCTACAGCCCAGAGTTCCCTATGGCAAGTGACTAAAGAAATAATGGACCCTGGGGTTATAGACTCTGGGTCGGGCCGTAGAAACCCCTATATTTAGAAATATTATGAAGCCCGGGCTGCATAATCAAAATCGGGCTCGATAAACCCCTATATATAAAAAAACGGGCTTTATAAACCCCTTTCGAGAAATGTATATATATAAATTACTTAACGAACAAAAATTTCCGCGATCGAGATCTCTCCTCGTCGGCACTCTAGGTCAAGGGTTTTTGACTATCGCTCACCTAACCTCCCGACCGCACTCTCGCAGCACCATGGCTGTGTCACGCACACGCACACACTCGCCTACGAGCTGCGGCATCAAGAGCCTTTCTTTGCAGCTCACGCTCAGCTACGCTGCTGAGCTTCTTCGCGCCAAGCTTCGCCGCGAATTACGTACGCACCGCGGGTCCTTCTCCACCCCAAAACGTTGTGGCACCAGTTGTAACAGGATGGCTAGTGGGGGAAAGTCCCAAAAAGCCACAGGCCAGCGATGCCCTAGAACATGATGCCGCAGGTGTCAGACTAAAATGACTTGCTGTAAAAAACAACGCGAAATCGTACGCAAACTTCGCTTTCCAATTAATTGGATCGCTGAGTGAACAGCACGCGCTCGAAGAGTAAAGCGGGTGGCCGCTTGACTCAGATATGAAAACGACCGGCGGAGTCGTTTTCCCGCGGAGGCGCCGGTATCCGGGAGAATGATTGATTGTAATGAACAACGCGACGAGTAACGAGAATTCACACTCTGTTAAAACACTTAAGAGTTATACAAACACAACGCTAGTGCTGTTAGGAATGATAAGTTAGTTCGAGCGCGGCGGTTAAAGTTTAAACGGGCGAAGGTTACAGCGCGCGGCAAAGCTGCTACAAAATACGCGCGCACTTGTTAAGTACGGCGGGCTGACTTACACCCGCACGTACACGGCACAGAAGGCTTGCAGGAGGCGAGTTCCGTGCAAGCCTTTGGCAATAATTAGGAGTGGAGAGCAGAAGACTTACGATGAAGAAGCAGCCGGTGCACTCGACTCTCTCTCTCTTTCTCTAGCTCTCTTGCCCTCAGATGGACTGGCTACCATTAACTGCGCGCAAAAATCAGGTGCCAGCACGGTCGCAGACCAGCTTTCTTTTATTAACTCTTCTATCTCTTTTCTTTCCTCAAGTTTCACTACCACTATAGAGTTGCTTTCGCGCAAATTTGATGACCTGGGTGAATCTGTAAATTATCTTCGAGCATTACAGACACAAATAACGACGGTATGTGATGGTTTTCGCGAACTCGATTCTCTAGCTCGCGCTCAAAACTTCCAGCTGGTGGTGTTGCAGAGCAAACAGTGTAACTTAATGGAGGAAAATACTATATTGAAAAATAAATTAAATAATTTTGAAATTAATATCAATAGAATAAGTCATGGTAATTTCGCAAAATTAGAAGGTAAGATCACCGAAAAGATATTAAACAAACTTAAAAGACTTGAAGGAAACCTTCTAGAGGAATTCCATTCTATTGTTCAAAATTTCGGTAATTTAACAACTGGCATGGCGACCGTGATGGAAATCGTCTCTGAATCTGACGCTCCTTATCAAGCTGAACCTGCGCCAATTTCCGAACATAGCACACAATTTCCGAAAACATACTCTGTCAAAACCCCCCAGAAAATTAATAAACACTTTTTCTGAACCAAGCTGTAAAGAAGGTCTGCATGCTCAGCAGCACGGCGGGCTTGCGATTTCCTGCGCTCTTTATTTAGCAGCTGCCAATATTGAGCGTTTAGACTTCGCGCACGCCGTGCTGAGTGGTGTGCAGCCTTATATAGAAAATCGGAGATCAAGGACATTCGACAGCTTAATAAGAGTGTCGGCAGCACGCACGGCACTAACAAGGAAAGTACCCCAACCCGAACTCACCGATTTTCATGATTTTTGGATATGTTGTAGTGCATTGAAAAATAAGAGATACGTGTTTTTTTATCGGCGGAGAAACATATCTAAGGGGTGAAAACCACCCTCAAAGTTCACCCCCAAAAACAGTTTTTTTAAATATCTTTTTTTATAATCAATATTTTTTAATAAAACCAAGTGGTTAATAATCCTTATAAAAAGTGTAACAAATTCTAATAGATTTGACTTTTGGTGGTTGCAACCCCTATTTTTAATAGGCGAAAAATTGAAAAATTGACGTCAATTTCTGCAGTAAGAATTTCAAAAATACTTTAATCATGACCGAATATTTATGTTTATAAAGAAAATAAAAAAATAAAGTTAACGTTTTTTTGCATTTTTAATAAAAATATTTTTAGAGGGTAAAACCACCCCTATTAATGGAAATTAGTATTTTCGATAATACGATAGTTTAAAATCGAATGTTTAAACTTTTACCGCTTTGTAGACGTCGTTATAGTAAAAATATTCTAAAAACACACTTAAGGGGTGAAAACCGCCCTCAAAGTTCACCCCCAAAAACAGTTTTTTTTAATTATCTTTTTTTGTAATCAATATTTTTTAATAAAACCAAGTGGGTAATAATCCTTATAAAAAGTGTAACGAATTCTGGTTGTTTTGATCTTCGGGGGTTGCAACCCCTAATTTTAATGGGCCAAAAAGTTAAAAATTGACATCAATTTTCGCAGTGAAAGAATAGTTCGGTTTTGAACAAATATTTATGTTTAGAAAGAAAATAGAGTTAACCAGTTTCTTTGTTTTTAATTAAATTATAGTAATTGCAACTCCTGTTTCTAATAAAAATAAACTGGAAAAATTTATACGAATTTCTATTAAAACTCTTTATGAAAAAAAATCTTACTTTTATACATAATTGATAAAAAAAAAAAAAAAATATATATTTAATCTACTTCAAATATCATTTTATTTTTTGCTCATTTATCTTCGTAACAATTTTTTGATAGAATGCGACACACTTATTAATATAAACTTTTATGGAATTTAATACAATTTAGAAGAAATGTTTTTTTAACATTTTTTATTTTTTAAAGTCTTAACAGTAGTGATAATCATCAAAAAAATGCGTAAAATATAGGGACTTTTTACACCAGCCACAACGTATAATTGCAACATTTTGACAGCCTTCAATTTCGCATTTTGAACTACAAGAATCTCCAAAACTAAAATTATGCGGATTGTTCCATACCATGTGTTCATATTTTGTAATTCTTTCTGTCCCTTTTTACTATAATTTTGATTTCATCCCATTTATTAATCATTTTATCGAAAAAATCTCTTAGAGGCCGGATGTACGAAAAGATTATCTTTTCGGGGTCGCCGAAACTCTCTAATCAGCAAATAGAGCTAAATAGAAGAGTCACAACGCGGGGAGAAGTATTCTTCTCGCGGTTGTCCGAGCCGCAAGGAGTTCCAAAAAAAAAGTTGAAATGCGTTGATATGACAATGCGTTGAGTTTTGGCTGGCGTTATTTTTTCGTTTTGCTGGCTGTTTCGCTCTCTTGCTTCCGAATGTAAAGACGGACAAAAGGAAATTATTCTAAGTTTTGATTATTGTATTAATACTAAATAAAATAAAACTAACAGAAAAATATAGTCTACGAAGTATGAATTCCTTTTAACATTTGGAAGATAACATTGGTGATGAAACCCGGGACACTTTGTGTTTGAACCGAAAGTAGAAGAAAAAGAATTACATCGTTACAAACGAAAACGAAGCAAAAGTGGTTTATCGGATGAGTTTTCAATTGGTGCATCGGAGTCGCAAGCCAAAATTCCTCGTCAACAACCTACGAGGAAGGCGAAGGAATTATCATCTACTTCAACTAAAGCAGCAAAAGAAACCTCGAAAAGAAGGCAATTACAAAGTACAGTAATCGAGCGAGAGAAAACCAGAGTTGCATAAAAAAACACTGTTATCAGCCCTGAAGAGCCGCAGTTAACGCCGGAACATTACCATTCTGAACAATATAATTCAGAATTATTTCAAAATGCTCACAGCGATGCCAGAGAGCAGGTTAGAAGTGATCTGAACGTTCCAACAGCGGATTCTATCAGTCACAAAGGAGGCAGATGAGTGCAATTTGCAACACACAATGATTATCACAATAGTCGCCAGGAAGGTAATGCTTTTGAACGGGATATTAATACTAAGGAAACATCCACAGCTTTCTGCAGTACGCGCGGGGTGCAACGTCGGCGCGCTTGGAACACCTGCACCATCCATGGAAGACAACATCGGTGAGCGAAGGGCGTTCGCCTCAATCAACGGCATCAATGACAGCGTGCGTGGTACGCGCTCTGCATCTGTCGGCCGAGTCAACGCATGAGAGACACTCGTCGCATCCCCGGATATCGGCGCGCGAGGGACGTTCGCCACCTCTTCGGACATCGACAGCGGCGAGAGAGCAACACTCTCCAAGTCTACTGGTATCAACATCGGCACACGTGGCACGCGCACATCTTCTATTGTTAGCCACATCTGCAGACGAGAGGTACTTGCCGCATCTTCCCTTAGCTACATGCGCGCGCAAGAGGCGCTTGTCACACCCACGAACATCGATATAGGCGAAGAAGTACAAGCTGTAAACAAGACGCGAGATCTCAGGCGTGTCCAACGAACCCCAGTAATTACCGGCGATTTAAGAGTACATAAACCGTTTAATTTTCTTAGTGGCATTCGCCAAAATCAAGCACAGACTGAATCGCATCCGATTTATGGCAATACGCCCACATTTTCCGATTACAGAAACGTCGGCGATAGGAATTTAAAATCTACGATGCGAGTTAATTTTCCTGACACTGTGAATGTAGTAAATGATAAAACTATTTTTTTGAATCTTAATGTATCAAATTCACCATCACATGCATATGATAGTAATGAAACTTTCCTAGTGCCGACAGATTTACGTATGCGTTTAAATAATTTCCCCAAGGCTAATAGTACTCAGCTTCCTGTTTCCAATAATAATTACAACCCCACCGATGAGAATTTATCACGAGTCGTTTTTGTTGATCCAGCTAAAAGAATAGCACAAGCTATCGAAAGAACTTTATCTTCAGCAAGGGAAACTTCGTGTAACTTCGAGACTTCGCGTTTAGTATCACGTATGTCAACTACTAAAACAATACCGACTTTTTCGGGAGATCCGCTTAATTGGCCATGTTTTAAACAAGCTTTCAAATTGTCTACAAAAAACGGAGATTACACAGAGTCAGAAAACCTCATGTGTTTATACGGAACACTGAAAGATTCGGCTCTAGAAGCGACGAAGTCACTTTTTGCAACTGGTCACAGTGCAGGCAATATAATGAAAGCTTTAGAAATGCGTTTCGGCGGTTCAATAATAATTATTGAAAAAATTGTGAACAAAATCAGAGATCTTCCTAACCTGGAGACTGGAAAAATGAGCTTACTAGAATTCGCTTCAAGACTAAAAAATTCTGTAGCAGCCATTAAAGCCTTTAACGATATAGGTTATCTTTTTCATCCAGAGCTTATTAAGTTAACATTATCTAAAATGACCTTCTCAATGGCATTAAGTTACGCAAATTTTTCAGTCCTAGTGGGAAAGGAAAAATCTGGTCTCGAGAAATTAGCTGAATATTTGTATAAACAAGCAGAAGCTGTGAAAACGGCGGGAATTCCTAATTTATTTTTAAATGATAATTGTTCAACAATTGAATCAGACCGCTTAAAGAAAGTTACCTTACCAAAAAAGGTTGATCACGTTTTTGCAACTGATACAGTAAATGTTCACTTAGATAAAGATACTGATACTTACTTATTGTAAATATTGCAATAGGAAAAATCATGTTATTACAGACTGTAAGGAATTGGCAAGATTACTGTCGTTCGATAAATGGAAAATTATAAAAGATTTACACTTGTGTTATAATTGCTTCAGTGAGACTCATATACGCTCAGAATGTAAAGAAAGGTCTTGCTGTTCCTTATGTGAGCGTCGTCATCATTCTATGTTACATTTTTAACCTAGAGTTAATAGAAATGGAAATAATAAGAATCAAAATAGTCTATCATCTTCGGCTAGTATCGCTACAAACTTGTCAACTAAAGATGTTTCCGAGGATTTAAATTCAAATTTGTGACTAGGCGAACACGCGTTGTTAGAAGTCATTCCCGTAGAATTAATCGGAATCACAAAAAATATAACATCATGTACGTTGCTTGACGAGGGGTCAACAGTAACTCTTATTAATTCTAAGATAGTGCGCGAAATCGGTCTACGCGGTACTCATTTGAATATTGCCTTACGAGGAGTCGGAAGTCAAGAGGCTATCGCGGTAGTAAATAAAAAGGTTCGAGTGAAAATTAAAACTAAAACTGGCATATTTTCTCTTGAGCATGTACTTATGGTAGATAACCTTGTCTTATCCGTCCAAACTTTATCTACTGAAATGGCTCAGAATTATAGTAAGATGACAGGAACAGAATTTCTCCCTGTAATTCGGCTTCAAATTTATTAATCGGGCAGAATTATTTTGAATTAATTATTTCTAGAGAAATGCGTGAAATCAATAGAAGTTCACTTGTAGTCTCGCGCACACTTCTAGGTTGGACGGTTCACGGCCGCTTATTCGAGGAAATTTCTAGTGGATTCACCTTTAATATAAATAAATTGCGAAATAAAAACACAAAAAAGTCAATTCAAAAGGACACTGAATTAGATGAGTTAATAAAATTGAATTTTGCACTCGACTCTATTGGAGTGAATAACTTTCCTCGAATAAATGCCAAGGACAAACGAGCGTTTGAGATATTGGAAGAAACAAGTGTTCATATTGGAAATAAATGGCAAGTTGGTTTGCTCTGATCTGACGATATTAATATTATTCCTAGTAGTCAAAAAAATGCTTTCAATCGCCTTATGCTTCTAGAGAAAAAACTTGATCGCGATTCGAAATTCGCCGAGCTTTATTATCGTGAAGTAGACAGACTTTTTGAAAAAGGTTTCGCGGTAAAGGTCGATGAAATAGACGCAGGTAAACGCATATGGTATTTATCACATTTTGGGGTGCAAAACCTCAACAAGCCTAATATAGTTCGTCTAGTTTTTGATGCTGCGGCAAAATCATCGGGCGTGAGCTTTAACGACTTACTACTGACTGGTCCAGATTATTTAAAGTCATTACCGGGAGTTTTGATGCGTTTTCGTCAGGGAGCTGTCCTTTTAAGGCAGATATGCGAGACATGTTTTTAAAAATCGATATTCGTCCTGAAGATCGCGACGGGCAGCGATTTTTGTGGAGGGGACGGGAAAGATCGGGACCTCCCTCCGTATTTGTCATGAAAACAGTACTTTTTGGAGCAAAGGTATCCCCCTGCTTAGCATTATTCATTAAAAACAAAAACGCGGAAGAGTTTCTAGATAGATACCCAATTGCAGTTAAAGGTATAAAAGAAAATTTTTATATGGATGATTTTTTAGCTAGTTGTGCGTCGGAAAAAGAAGCAGTAGAACAAATTTTTCAAACGACAGAACTTAATGCTGCAGCCGACTGGGAAATGCATGGTTGGGCGTGTAATAAGTCAGGAGTAATGGAAAAAATTAATAATAAGCAAAATCCAGTAGAAAAGGTTAAGTTAGATGATTTAACAGATGACCGAGAACGAGTTTTGGGGCTGCATTGGACAACACAGATAGATGAATTCGCTTTTCAATTAGGAGAGCGTAAAATAAACCATGATTTAAAAAGTGGCCAACGTCGTCCAACTAAACGCGAATTCTTGAAAATTATCATGTCTGTGTTTGGTCCATTAGGTTTTCTTGCACCTTTTTCAGTAGAGGCACGAATTATTATGCAAAAAGTTTGGGTGAGTGGCGTTTCTTGGGACGAACCTATAAACGAAGTTTGAACAGTGGAAAGAATGGCTTGTTGAATTAAATAATTTATACTCCTTTCGCGTTCCACGGTGTTACCAAACTAATAATTTCTATTTTACAGAAGCCGAGTTACACGTTTTTTGCGACGCGCGTCAAAATGCATATGCATCGGTCGCATATTGGCGTTTTTCTAATAAAAAGAAAAGAATTTCATACACCAATAATTTGTTCCAAAAGTAGAGTAGCACCAGTAAACGCGCCAACTATTCCGCGATTGGAATTACAAGCAGCTGTAATGGGATGTAGACTAGCTAAAAACATAGAAGAAGAACACGATTACAAAATATTAAAACGTTATTTTTGGTCAGAGTCTTTAACAGTTTTAAGGTGGATTCGTTCTGATCCTAAAGAATTCAAAACTTTCGTCACACATAGATTAGGGGAAATAAATGAATTGACAAATATTTCTGAATGGAATTGGGTTCCCTCCGGGTTAAATTCGGCCGATAATGCTACCAGGTGGACACCCTCTGCCCTTAAGGCAAATAGTAACTGGCTTTTAGGTCCTCCATTTCTCCGTAACGATAAATCTCATTGGCCGAAAGAAAACTTTAATAGAGAAGTAGATTACGACGATACTAACGAGCGAAAGTCCAGTGTAGTTAACATCCTTATATGTTCTAGTTTTGGATTAGATTCAGCTCATTTACCTGACGTAACGCGGTTCTCCTCGTGGTCACGTTTAATTGGATCAACAAAGTGCGTGTTAAAAGCGATTGAAATAATTTCACAGAAAAGGAAAAGATCCAAACCTACAGAACTCAGAACTAAAAAATTCAGCGGAAATTGTGTGGTTCAAACAAATTCAATTGACTCACTTTGCGCTTGAAATTTCGAGTTAACAAAAATCGCGTCCGCTTTTCAAAAATAGTAGATTAGCGCCATTAACGCCAATATTAGACGAGAAAGATCTCCTACGCATTCATGGGCGAATTAAAAATATATCTAATATTGTTAACTTTAACATGATAATATTGGAGGGAAAACATCCAGCTACATATTTATTAGTTAAATACTATCATGAGAAATTTTTCCATGGCAGTCACGAGACCGTGGTCAATACAGAGATGCGACAACTATATTGGATTATCGGACTCCGTACAATTTTGCGTGGCGTTATAAATATTTGCGCTGTTTGTCGGGTAGAAAGAGGGCGTCCACCAGACACTCTATTAGCCGATTTACCACCATCACGTTTAGCTTATCGTATGCGCCCGTTCTCTCATTGTGGTCTCGATTATTTTGGTTCTATAACTATAAAGATTGGAAGAAGAAGAGAAAAACGTTGGGGAGCTTTATTTACATGTATGGTAACGAGAGCGATTCATATAGAACTAGCTCATAGCTTAAGTGCTGATTCAACGATCATGGCTCTACAACGGTTTTCTGCTCGAAGAGGCGTTCCCTGTGTACTTTATAGTGACAATGGGATAAATTTTCAAGGCGTAAATGAGGAATTAAAACAAGCCATAAAAGGGTTAGATGTAGAAAAACAGAGAAAGTTTGCGTTAAATAAAAATATAGACTGGCGTTTTAACCCCCCGTCAGCATCGCACATGGGTGGAGTATGGGAACGGTTAATCCGATCTGTGAAAACAGCATTATCCGTCATAATGAAAAATCAAGTAGTATCAGAGGAAGTCTTAACAACGATACTAGCTGAAGTTGAACATTCAGTAAATTCACGATCATTAACACATATATCTCCTGATCTTCGCGATCTTGAGGCATTGACGCCAAACCATTTTTTATTAGGTGCTTCATCTGCTGAGATTAAGTTGGGCCGAGTAGAGGACTTAAACAATTGCTCTAAAAAACACTGGAGAACAGCACAAGCTTTTACGGAAATGTTTTGGCGTCGATGGCTCAGAGAATATCTACCTACTCTACTTGCTCGAAAAAAATGGTTAGTAAAAGGAGATCTGCTAAAGTGCGGAGATATAGTACTCATTATTGACGAACAGACTAATCGAAATGAATGGTGAAAAGGAATTATCACAAAAACCTTTCCTGCTCGCGACGGCGAAGTTCGAGTAGCCGAGGTGAAAACAGCAAAAGGGATATTGTTAAGACCTTGCAAAAAACTTGTTAAGTTTGCAGAGGTACAAAACACCTAAGTTTTGTACGGGGGGAAGGATGTACCATACCATGTGTTCATATTTTGTAATTCTTTCTGTCCTTTTTTACATTAGTTTTGATTTCATCCCATTTATTAATCATTTTATCGAAAAAATCTCTTACAGGCCGCGTGCACGAAAAGATTATCTTTTCGGGGTCGCCGAAGCTCTCTAATCAGCAAATAAAGCTAAATAGAAGAGCCACAACGCGGGGAGAAGTATTCTTCTCGCGGTTGTCCGAGCCGCAAAGAGTTCCAAAAAAAAAAGTTGAAATGCGTTGCTATGACAATGCGTTGAGTTTTGGCTGGCGTTATTTTTTCGTTTTGCTGGCTGTTTCGCTTTCTTGTTTCCGAATGTAAAGACGGACAAAAGGAAATTATTATAAGTTTTGATTATTGTATTATTACTAAATAAAATAAAAGTAACAGAAAAATATAGTCTACGAAGTATGAATTCCTGTTAACATTTGGAAGATAACACGGATTATCAAATTTTTCCGGTTTTTCTTTAAGATATCCACTTTTAAACCAAGAATATTTAAACCAAAAAGATTTAAATATCTTGGTGACGAAAATTGGTTATGAACCAATGACTGAAGCTTAATAATATTGTTTCTTGAATGTAATTTCATATCATAGTACATTAAAATAACGTTATCTGAAAAACGTCGAACAAAGTTTTTCCACACTCGAAATCCGTAAACATCTAATGGTTGGATTTTTCCTGTTGTTCCAATTGGAATTTTCATAACATTAACGATCTTATTTTCTGGTATGGTCTCTTCAATTACTTGATCACAGTGACCACTCCAAGAATCTAGCAGCAATATACTGGTAGAACCAACATTTGGATGAAAAATTGTCTTCAACCAAATTTTAAAAAGATTGAGATGATGATTCTAACGACAGCTGCTTCAAGAGTTCTTTGTTCTATCGATACTAACGGTCGTGCTGTCCAAGGAGTCAGGATGGTAAATGACAAGCCGTGTGTTTAGCTTAATGTCGACGTTTCGGACTCTTTTTTTATTGAGTCCCTTCTCAAGACTCTAATACAAAAATCATATATTTATAAACTTTTGATACAAAAATGATAGAAAAATTTACATACAAATTACACATAATTACTTACAAGAAACAATAGTCTAACAAATTTTTAGGTGGTCACAGCGATACCACCAGTCAATTGAAATTAAATTCGCAACATTTTGGCCTTTATATACCGTGGAGAATTACATATGTATTTGTTACATTAATACAAGAAGCCAATCATATATTGTATAAGGCGGTGCTTATTAGCTGTACAGAGAGAGAGAGTATTAGACAAATATATGTCAAGGAGGTGTCAAAGAGACGGGGAGGGCCCAAGATGACTATGATGTAAATGTAATATTTCTAAAGGTTATGGCCTTATCAAAATACACAAAGAAAATAATCCAGTGCGGACGATCATTTCTGCTATAAACTCTCCTACCTACAATATTTCCAAGATTTTTGCTAACTTCTTATATAAACATCTTAAAAAACCGTCTTCACATATCAGTAACAGCCTCGAATTAAAAAAGAAAATAGAAGTCATTACTATTCCCGATGGCTTTGAAATTATTAGTTTGGATGTGGTCAGTCTATTTACAAATGTACCCGAATATTTGATTTGTGTAGCTATTGAAAAACGTTGGACACAATTATATAATTTTACAAATTTAACTTGCAGTGAATTTATAGGATCAATAAAGTTTATACTACAAAATAACTACTTTCAATTTAACGACCAATTTTACAAACAAAAGTTTGGTTCAGCGATGGGAAATCCTATTAGCCCCATTCTAGCTGATATCGTAATGCAAGATTTGGAATCTTATGCATTAAATAAACTTTGTTTCGATAGTATATTTTATTTTCGTTATGTAGATGATATTTTGTTATGTGTGCCAAGAAACCTAATTAATTATACACGAGACGTTTTTAATAGTTATGACAAAAACTTACAGTTTACGACTGAAACATCGTGTAATAACAAAATCAGTTTTTTAGATATCGAAGTTATAATAAAAAACAAAAAATAATAACTAATTGGTATAGAAAACCAACGTTTTCGGGTAGATTTCTAAATTTTAACTCGCAACATCCTATTAAAAACAAAATAGCGATTATTTACTCACTTGTAGACAGAGCAATCAATCTTTCACACACATCATTCCATAATGTAAACCTAAAATTAATTAAGCAGTTTTTAACTATGAATGACTATCCTATAGAATTTATTAATAACTATATAAAAATAAGACTCAGAAGCATAAATTACGCCAATAAAACTATACCACAGTTGGAACAAAATAGATTTCACATAGTCATTCCATACGTGAATGAACTCAATTCAATTATTTTAAGATTTTTTAGAAAATATAACACACAGGTCATTAACAGCACTATAAATAAATTAAACTGCTTTATTAAATTAGGTAAAGATGTGAGTACGAAAGAGGAAAAAACTAATGTTGTCTACCAAATAAAATGTAACGATTGTGATGCATCATATGTAGGTCAAACGGAAAGACGCTTAGGTATTAGAATTAACGAACATTTCAAAAAATGCGAAAATAATGATCGAGGGTCTGCTATTTATACTCATATGGAAGAAACGGAACATAAGTTCAATTTTGAAAAAGTGAAAATTTTACATAATGAACGTTTTTTGTTTAAACGAAAGTTAGCTGAGATGCTTTTCATACATGCGCAAAAACAATATATTAATAATCAACAAGACACAAAAACACTCAGGTTCGAATATAAATCTTTTATCAATAAAAATCATTTTCTACAACAGCAATATCCTACAAACACAATCACAGAAGATAGAAGGTATTAGGAGAGTATGTTAGACAAAGAGATGGCCACGCCCAAAAATATAAAATCATAGTCATCTTGGGCCCTCCCCGTCTCTTTGACACCTCCTTGACATATATTTGTCTAATACTCTCTCTCTGTACAGCTAATAAGCACCGCCTTATACAATATATGATTGGCTTCTTGTATTAATGTAACAAATACATATGTAATTCTCCACGGTATATAAAGGCCAAAATGTTGCGAATTTAATTTCAATTGACTGGTGGTATCGCTGTGACCACCTAAAAATTTGTTAGACTATTGTTTCTTGTAAGTAATTATGTGTAATTTGTATGTAAATTTTTCTATCATTTTTGTATCAAAAGTTTATAAATATATGATTTTTGTATTAGAGTCTTGAGAAGGGACTCAATAAAAAAAGAGTCCGAAACGTCGACATTAAGCTAAACACACGGCTTGTCATTTACCATCCTGACTCCTTGGACAGCACGACCGTTAGTATCGATAGAACAAAGAAATTTTAAAAAGATCTAGAATAAAAGAATTTACTCAATATGTTTTATCAGCTTTCAGTTATCTTTAAATTATATTTAATTATTACTTACTTGACGTTAGTTTCCCAGATTTGGAGGCTTCTACATATACATTTTGAGGTTTGAACAATTGAGATTCTACAATTGGTCCAAACTGGCCAGATTTTTCCTTTAAAACTAAAAACAGAGGTGACAAAAGTTTTTCTTCACCTGATATCAGTGGTTGTATCGTGTAGCCGTGTGTCGGCGATGACACAGATTGTACTAGATATTGAATCTGATTTTCGCCTTCCACCGCAAGCCTCCTCCCGGAGTGCATTTCTAACTGGAATCCACTTTGATCTGTATTATATGTATTGTGAATTCCAATTTCTTGAATAGCTTTCTTGACATTAGTAATAAATGTAAGAGCTTGTGCTTCTAGTTTTGCACTACTTTCCAAAGTTTTTTTGGTAACATATTTACTGATTTTTCTAGATACAATTCTGTGAGCGATTTTAAATTTTGATAACCAGTGTTTTGAAGCTTTAAATCTAAAATCGTCAAATTCTAGAACCTTCTTTGCATGTAATACCCAGTGATGCAAATCTTCATCATGCACGATAAGGCCAGCGTCAACAGCAGATTTAAAATTTTGTAATACATAATCGCAAATTCGAGAAATTTTTTCTCTGTATGTACCATCTTGGTTGACTATGTGAGCCCAACGCCGAAGCTGACTGATAGAAAATACCTTTTTGTATTTACTTTTCACACTTTCAAGACTCAAATTTTTTTTTCCCACTTCTCCAATAACTCACTGCTCTTTCTTTATAATCAAAAGATAAATCTTCTTTATCTTCTTTACACTGATTTATTGGAAATTCTATAGGAGGAGGAAAATAATGCATTATTTCGTCCTCGATAATTTATGCATCAGGATCTTTGTATTCCTTCTGGAAATCTAACGATTCTTCTGAAATTATTTCTATGTCGTGAAATTCGTTCATCGAGTCTAATAAAATATTTTTTATGTTTTCCGCTAACTGATTTTCTTGATAAGTAGTTGGGCTATTAATCGGTAACTCCAATGTTTGAAAGTATGCCAGCAATAAATTGATTACGTTTAAAGGATTGCCTCTCATCGTGAATACTAAAAAAATATTTAACATTACATAATAAAAACTTATACATTATATACAGCGTGTCCAAAAAGTCTGGAAACACCCAAATAATTTCTCAGCTGAATTACTATTGGAAAATGTTAAGGTCGCCTTTGTAGTAATTTTTTACGAGGAATCCAATGGTGACCTTGGATTCGACCTTGGACCTCATTTTTGAGGTTATTTCAAGGTCAACCTCATTTTTTTAAATGGTAACCCCTATTTTTTATAGCGGAATCTGAAAGAGCGGAAAATTTTACGTCCGGATATGTATTAAGGTATGAGGTTGAGGTTGCCCCCAGAGGTCAAATTGAGGTCAAAGTATGATTTCTTAAAAATTTCGCGAGTTCAGTGGTAAAACAAAACAAACAAAGGTAAGGTTTGGTAAGTTCGAACGAAGACTTGAAGGTGACCTCTGATTCGACCTTGAACCTCATTTTGAGCCTCATTTTTGAGGTTATTTCGAGGTCAACCTCATTTTTTTAAATGGTAACCCCTATTTTTTTAGCGGAATCGGAAAGAGTGTGAAACTTTACGTCCAAACATGTACTCAGAACATAGTTCAAGAAGGACCTTGACGTTCATTTGAAGGTCATTTAAACTTAATGACGGTCTGATCTTGTGTAAACTTTTTAATTTTTTTAAACAGTCTAACATCTTATTTCAAGTGCTCGAATTATTTTCCATCCACTTTTTGATAGTAACCTAATCGATGATCGAAAACACCAACAGTATTTTTGATCATTTCAGTAGGAATGAGAGCTGATTCATTGTAAAATTTTTTGAAGCGTTTAAATATTGAACATTGTTACTTGTTATTTTTCGTATGGTTAGAGTGACAATAAACTATTATTCATTCCATAACCACCACAGAAAAGGGTTGGTCATCTTTCAAACATATTTTTTGAAAATTAAAAGTTCTTTTTATTTTCAACTCAAAAAGTATTTTTGGATAAGGTCTACTACGAAGAGTAATAAAAATGAACAAACTCACTGATAGAGAAAGAATAACGATTCTCATGATGAGAGGTTGGGGACACATGCAGCGATCTTATAGGGCCGTAAGAGATATTTTTAATGCTTCATTTAGTGTTGGTGGAACTCCACTATCATTTTCAACAGTTCAAAAACTGTTAGAAGGGTTGAAAATACCGGCACTATCAGCGATTTACCTCGATCAGGCAGAACAATGTCAGCAGGTAACGAAGAGAAATCTTTAGATGTTGTGTTAACATTCACCGAAGATCCGCATACTTCCGTTCGTAGAGCTGCTCAAGTGCACGAAATAAGTAAATCATCTATTCATAACATACTAAAAGAGAGAAGTTCCATCCATTTAAAGTAACGCTAATACACAAGTTAAATGAAGATGATTTCGATCGTCGCGTTGAATTCTGTGATGATATGATGGCACGCATCGTACAAAATCCAAATTTTCCATCAAATATAGTCTTCTCAGATGAAGCTACATTTCAACTTGACTCAAGCGTAAATAGGCATAACTGTAGATATTGGGCAGTTGAAAACCCTCATTGGGCAAGAGAAGCCAAGTCACAATATCCACAAAAATTAAATGTCTGGGCTGGAATATTAAATAATAGGATTATAGGACCATTTTTTATTGATGGCAATTTAAATGCAGAAAAGTATGAAACTATGTTGCGGAATCAAATTGTTCCTGCTATAAGAGAAATAGCTGGAGAGGACTTTAATAACACATGGTATCAACAGGACGGTGCAGCAGCTCATTATGCACGAAACGTTCGCACATACTTAGATACAGTATTCATTAATCGATGGATAGGACGAAGAGGTGCAATTGAATGGCCAGCTAGGTCCCCCGATTTAACGCCTCTAGATTATTTCTATTGGGGTTATCTGAAGGATCGTGTATTCAAAACAAAACCCTTAAACTTAGATGAATTACGTGAAAGGATCATTGATGAATCAGCTCTCATTCCTACTGAAATGATTGAAAATGCTGTTGGTGCTTTCTATCATCGATTAGGTTACTGTCAAGAAATGAATGGAGAACAGTTCGAGCACTTGAAATAAGATGTTATACTGTTTAAAAAATCAAATGTGAGAGGCAAGGGGACTCACGTAAATCAAGCGCCCCATCGTGAGAGGCAAGGGGACTCACGTAAATCAAGCACCCCATCGTGAGAGGCAAGGGGACTCACGTAAATCAAGCGCCCCATCGTGAGAGGCAAGGGGACTCACGTAAATCAAGCACCCCATCGTGAGAGGCAAGGGGACTCACGTAAATCAAGCACCCCAAAGGGAACAGATTTTACTACGTCCACGTCGTTGTTCCTGGGTAACGCTAAATGTAAAAAATTGAACTTGACATGACTTTTAAGGACAATGTCAAGGTCACCATTAGATTTCTCGTTGAAAACTACTAAAGAATTAACCTCGCTCAGTGTGATAAAAAGTTTACACAAGATCAGACCGTCATTAAGTTTAAATGACCTTCAAATGAACGTCAAGGTCCTTCTTGAACTATGTTCTGAGTACATGTTTGGACGTAAAGTTTCACACTCTTTCCGATTCCGCTAAAAAAATAGGGGTTACCATTTAAAAAACTGAGGTTGACCTCGAAATAACCTCAAAAATGAGGCTCAAAATGAGGTTCAAGGTCGAATCAGAGGTCACCTTCAAGTCTTCGTTCGAACTTACCAAACCTTACCTTTGTTTGTTTTGTTTTACCACTGAACTCGCGAAATTTTTAAGGAATCATACTTTGACCTCAATTTGACCTCTGGGGGTAACCTCAACCTCATACCTTAATACATATCCGGACGTAAAATTTTCCGCTCTTTCAGATTCCGCCATAAAAAATAGGGGTTACCATTTAAAGAAATGAGGTTGACCTTGAAATAACCTCAAAAATGAGGTCCAAGGTCGAATCCAAGGTCACCATTGGATTCCTCGTAAAAAATTACTACAAAGGCGACCTTAACATTTTCCAATAGTAATTCAGCTGAGAAATTATTTGGGTGTTTCCAGACTTTTTGGACACGCTGTATAAATAAAGAATTTCTAATCCTAAAAGTATATATGCACCTATACTGCCGTGTTGATCATAATATCAAGTCATTTAAAAAACAACCATTTAAAAAATTTAACTCATCAATGCAAAATAAATTTACACGTTTATTTGGCGGATATATAAAGAATAAAATTAAAATTAAAAAATTTACAGGTATTTTGTAAATACATGATTTAAGAAATGTAACGGGATGGCTAGTAGGGGAAAATCCCAACAAGCCACAGGCCAGCTATGCCCTAGAACACGGTGCCGCGGGTGTCAGACTAAAATGACTTGCCCGGGGATCTGCTCCTGGAATCCTGAAAACAACGCGAAGATAGCACGCGAACTTCGCTTTCCAACTAATTGGATCGCTGAGAGAAAAGCGCGCACTCGAAGAGTAAAGCGCGCGTCCGCTACGCTCAGATAGACAACGATGGGCGGAGTCGTTTTCCCCGCGGAGGCAGCGGTATCCGGGAGAAGGACAGGTTGTAATGAACAACGCGATGAGTAACTAGATATCACAGTATATTCCAATCACTAATAAGTACAAGCACGACGCACGTGCTGTTTAAAAAAGTGAGTTAGTTCGCGCGCGACAGTTAAGATTCTAACGCGCGAACGATACGGCGCGCGGCCAAGCTGCTAATATCGCGCGCGGTGTTAAAGTACCGCGGGCTGACACACACCCGCACGTACACGGCACAGAAAGCTTGCACGGGGCGATTTCCATGCGAGCCTTTACAATAAACACGCGAGAGGAGAGTAGAAAACTTACGTTAGGGAGGAGCAACCGGTGCACTCGGCTCTCTCTTGCTCTCTCCAGCTCGCGCAGTCGTTGCGCTCTATGTCTATCTCTCTCTCTCTCTCTCTCGCTCCTACTCGCTGGCAACGGATCGGAAGGCTGGCGGGCTGGCTGCCGGCTCCTCGCTCGCTGTCACTCGTGCTGCTCGTAGCGCCGCAGTATCACTCTCTCTCTCTCCCTTACTCGCACGCTAGTCCGCGCCTCCACTTCACTGGCGGTAAAGCTATAGATACAAAACTATACGACGCGATTGCGGTAACTTTCCAGAGACACGGGGGAGATGCTTACGGCGCGATGGCAGACACGGAGATAGCTGCCGTGACTCGCATAAAGCCGTAGCAGCTTCGCGGGTACGCGACGGGCATATTACGCGTCGTGAGACCGTCCTAATCCGGTCAGAATGACCGCGCTCTCGCGCCCCCAGTGAGCATGCCTGCTCGGCGCGGGTAATTCAAATCTCGAATTACCTAACTCGCGCACGCGTTACAAAAAAATGATTCTCTAATTTTCCTGGTGGAAATAATTTTTGTGTAAAAATGTTCAGAAATGTTTATAAGTGTGTAAAAATGTTGTATTTCGGCACACTTTTTTACACAAATTTACACAAAAATAAACATTTAAAACAGAAATAAATATTTTCATTAGGATTCTGAATTAGAGTCCCAAAAAAAGTTTAAAAGTTTAAAAATGTTTAAAAATGTGCAAAACTATTTATTTTTGTTACTGTATTCCAAAAATTTTTTTTTTTTCATTTTTAAACAAAAATAAACATTTTTATCCAAAAATAAACCTTTTCAAACATTTATTAACATTTTTGCACTTTCACCAAAATTTTTATAAATTTTCTTATAATAAAAAAATTTATAAGAATTACGTTGAAAGTGCAAAAATGTTAATAAATGGTCAAAAAAGTTTATTTTTATTTAATAATGTTTAGGAAAGTTTATTTCTGTTTAAAAATGTTTAAAAATACTTAAAAATGTTTAACAATATTTAAAAATGTATATTTTTGTTTATAAATGTTTATTTTTGTTTATAAATGTGTAAAATTGTTTAAAAGTTTTTATTTTACAAAATTAGAGAAACATATCTATTTACATTTATTTAAAAACGTTTAAAAAGTTTATTTCTGTGTAAAAATGTTTAAAAACGTGTAAAAATGTGTGACAAAATATAACAGAAATAAACAAAATTATACAGATTTACATCTTTTTAAACTTTCTTTAAACACTTTTAAACATTTTTGCACATTTTTACACAAAAATTTTCTTCACCAGGGTTGTACTTCAAAATGTATATCTTGTCGCAAATGAAAAATAATTATAAAAAATAATGAAAATTAACTAATTTTGTGATCACTAGTATAAAAAACTATTAATAAGAATATCTGTAACAGATTTACAATATACTATGAAGTATTTTAGTTTATCTATTGCTTTAATTACTTTCGTAAATAGTGTGTGTAAATGGAATGAAGAATATACATTAGAAATGAAATTTCTTACCTTCTCAATCAAACAGAAATTAAGAATAAATTATTTTATGAATTTAAATTTAAAAATATTGAAAAAATTATTTAACTGTGATTGTGAATCACGTCCGTCCAGTATAGACATGGAAATTAAACTGATGTCTTATGTTTACAAAAACTTTTACGATATCTATAGAACAGATAAAACATTTCATTAGGTGTATTTTTAACTTTGTTTTTTAGTTGTTTACACTTTTAACGTATCGATGAACAAAAGAATTTAATAACAAAATTTCGTTTGGTTCAGTTTTAATATTTATTTTTCGTTTGCTATATAAAATTTGATAATTGAACGATTCTATCTCTTTTTTCTACACAAACGTTTCATGATTAACTAAAAAATAAATTATACAGAATAATTTTACGTACTATAATATTCTAGATATAATTACTAAACAAAATAATGCTATTTTCATTGTATGGTTTTAAAACAATTCAAAATTGTTAATTTTATTTTTATTTTTATATTAAAGATTTTAAACTGATTAAAAAAACTCTATACAACAAAAATAACATTATTTTATTTAATAATTACAAGTGGAATATCATGGTTTATATACATCATTATTATACATATAATTATTCAAAACGTTAAAATAATATTATAATAATAATTAAATTATTCCTTACGTCTTTATAATATTTTAAATACAGCAACCGCTATCGAGTACAGAAAACTAAAAAATTTGTTTAGAACCATCGCATTATCTACTTATTAGATACTAACTGTTATTAATAAGGGTGGTTTTACCCTCTAAAAATATTTTGTATTCAAAATACAGAAAAACATTAACTTTATTTTTCTATTTTCTTTATAAACAGAAATATTTGATCATAATTAAACTATTATTCAAGTTTTTACTTCAGAAATTGATTTCAATTTGTAACTTTTTGGCCCATTAAAATTAGGGGTTGCAACCCCCGAAGATCAAAACAACCAGAATTCGTTACACTTTTTATAAGGATTATTACCCACTTGGTTTTATTAAAAAATATTGATTACAAAAAAGATAATTAAAAAAAACTGTTTTTGGGGATGAACTTTGAGGGCGGTTTTCACCCCTTAAGTGTGTTTTTAGAATATTTTTACTATAACGACGTCTACAAAGCGGTAAAAGTTTAAAAATTCGATTTTAAACTATCGTATTATCGAAAATACTAATTTTCATTAATAGGGGTGGTTTTACCCTCTAAAAATATTTTTATTAAAAATGCAAAAAAACGTTAACTTTATTTTTTTATTTTCTTTATAAACATAAATATTTGGTCATGATTAAAGTATTTTTCAAATTTTTACGGCAGAAATTGACGTCAATTTTTCAAATTTTCGCCTATTAAAAATAGGGGTTGCAACCACCAAAAGTCAAATCTATCAGAATTTGTTTCACTTGTGACGTCCCGAAATGAAAACTTTAATTATTTATATAATTCGTCTTTATTATCGAGAGCGCGCAACTTCCACTTTGCGCCGAGCGGTTTACGCAAGTGGATTATCTTTTAGCGTGGCGTGAGAAGGCAAGGAGGATGGATAGGATTTCGTCCAGACTCGAGAGTCTAGTGCCAGGAAAAAAATAAATAACCTTTTAGATAACTTACTTTGTATTGTTGTTTATTGATTTGTTGTCCTAGGGTTTACAATATCTTTCTACCTCTTTCTATGGTAGGAAATCTCGTTTAATATATATAGTCCTTGTAATCACTTTTATTTATTGGTCACAGAAATAACTCTTTTTATAATTCTTAGTGCTGCTTTTACAATAACTACTACTCTAACGAACGATTTGTTCTACGGAAAACCGGGCTGCACTCTTAGCGGGCAAAACTAAAACTGAGGGCCACTGCCCTTTACAATGAATTTTTCGGAGTTTTCCGGGCTCGTATCTACGAGCGTAATTATCTGATCCGGTCTAATACTAGTAACTCGACTCTGCCCGGATGGTCACACTATTTATTCAGGTGTGAAGTACCTGGGTCCCCACCTTATGCACCGATATCGATCTCCTATAGTTCGGAGCCCGATATCGATACACACAGGGTCATAAATCACGGGCATGTTCGTTACCGCGTTCATGCATTATCAGCACTAGTTTTGGGGCTGATAACGCATCTCACTTTTGTGCTCCGTGCCGACGGCGGTCATCCGACATCTCAAGTTTTATGGCTTTGTTATTGTAATTGCCTCGATCTTTTTGGCAACCGCGACTCGTCACCCGGGAGGAATTTGCGTGATCTCATTATTTTAAATTCTCTTCCTTTTATTTAATAAATTAATTGGAGAGAGAAAAAAAAGAATGAGATAGGTCGTATCGTGACACACTTTTTATAAGGATTATGACCCACTTGGTTTTAATAAAAAATGTTGAATACAAAAAAAGATATTTAAAAAAAACTGTTTCTGAGGGTGAACTTTGAGGGCGGTTTTCACCCCTTAAGTGTGTTTTTAGAATATTTTTACTATAACGACGTCTACAAAGCAGTGAAAGTTTAAAAATTCGATTTTAAACTATCGTATTATCGAAAATACTAATTTTCATTAATAGGGGTGGTTTTACCCTCTAAAAATATTTTTATTAAAAATGCAAAAAAACGTTAACTTTATTTTTTTATTTTCTTTATAAACATAAATATTTGGTCATGATTAAAGTATTTTTCAAATTTTTACTGCAGAAATTGACGTCAATTTTTCAATTTTTCGCCTATTAAAAATATGGGTTGCAACCACTAAAAGTCAAATCTGTCAGAATTTGTTACACTTTTTATAAGGATTATTACCCACTTGGTTTTATTAAAAAATATTGATTACAAAAAAAGATATTTAAAAAAAACTGTTTTTGGGGTGAACTTTGAGGGTGGTCTTCACCCCTTAGATATGTTTTTCCGCCGATAAAAAAAACACGTATCTGTTATTTTTCAATGCATTACAACATATCCAAAAATCATCAAAATCGGTGAGTTCGGGTTGGGGTACTTTCCTTGTGAGACCAGGGAAATCCGAGGAGGTTCCATAGGTGCCTCTGCCCTGCTAGTTACGCTTTCAAGTCATGACCTAGTCAGTCAAATCATGAAAAATAAGAATAAAATTACGGGACTAAATACTCAACACTTAGACCCCACGCATTTTGGTGAGAACACTGACTTACCTGTGGCTTCCATTTTCATAAATAAATACTTACCAAGTGCGATTTACAAAGAATTTCAAAACCTTAAGTCTCTAGCCAGAAAATTGGGATTTAAATATATTTTGCATGGGCGAGAGCAGTTCTTAGCCAAACTACGTGATGGTGAGCGGGCATTTACTTATAGTACGCTCACTGATCTACAAGCAATTGCGGCATTCTATAAGAATGAGAATATAGAAGCGATAAAAAATCAAACAGCTGTGGCGCCTAATGACAAAGTTGTCGCGAACTCCAGTAACACCGAAACAATGGCAGCCGCTAAGAATAGAAACTTAAAAGCAAAGTCAAAAAACAACAACAAAGAGGGTCAAAAAACAAAGATGCTAACTGACTAGACGGAGTTCCGACCGGAAAGCATGTAGGGAGAAAGGGCGGGTTGCAAGCGGGCTTTATCAATGAGAACTCTCTTCGTGTTCACATTGATTAAATCCGTCAATTTCTTAGCGATGATCCCTCCTATAACTTACTTGGTATTGCTGAGGCCTGGCTGGATTCGGCTGCTCCGGATGACGTCATTCGGATCCCCTGTTTTAAAGTTATTAGGCAGGATCGAAATATTAATGGCGGAGGAGTAGCCTTGTTCGTGAGAGAGCATTTGCGCTGTGAGGTTCTAGCAACCTCCGGCACTGAACGCAAGGGCAAACCTAAACTGCAAAAATTTGCTTTTTGCTCTATCAGTAAAAATCCTCCTATTCTTGCTGCAGTAATTTACAGACCGCCAAAAATCGCCTTTTTTAAAAAACTCGAATCTTGTCAATACATTGCGATCCATATCAGGTGACTATAGTCACAAAATAATCATGGGAGATCTCAATGCCGACCTCCAAAGTGGCAGATATGATGCGAAATTTGTTCGCAATTGGGCGTCTGAACTGTCATTGCAGCTGGTCCAGCATGGCCCCACGCATTTTAAAAGAAAATCTGGCACTTACATTGATGTCATCTTCGTCGATGACAATGACACAAACATCAGCGGCCGAACCATTCCAGCTAACTTTCACAGCGGTCACAACCTTATAGATGTTGCCATCCAGCTCAACTCAGTTGTGCCAAAAAAGACCAACTTTAATTACAGAGACTACAATAATATAGCCCCGAAATATCTCGTGGCTCAGTTGGGCTGCTGTGACTGGACAGGCTTTGATGCTGACATCGTTGACACCGAGCAAGCTCTGGACTGTCTTTGTACCAATCTGACGGCCGCTATGGATATCTTGGCCCTGGAGAATACTGTTGCTCCTAAAAAGGGCAGACTGTCGTGGATTGATGCGGAGCTAGCCCAGCTTCTCGGCAGACGTAATACGCTTTACAGATGCTACAAGCGGACTGGATAACAAGCTTTATACGATGAATTTGTCACACTACGGAAACAACTTGACGAACAAGTTGACCTTGCCATGACGTCCTATCTTAAAACCAGACTTTTAGATGCCCTATCAGATTGATTGGGTTGGCTACGTACCGATTCGAGGGGACATTACTTCATGGCTGTACTGATGTACAAAATCGTGCGTATGATTGTCCCGGACTGTCTAGTATGTCTCTTTACTAGATATATGCCCAGGGGTAATGTAAGGGGAGTGATAAAAGAACTTGAGCCCTCTCTGATGCGCAAATCGTATGGATTTAAATCATTTCAGGTGCGAGGATCACATTTATGGAACTCCCTACCCAGTGAGATTCGAAATTTACCGTCTCACAGTTGGTTCAAGCGCGCAGTAAAGAGGCACTTATCTGATCTAGAGTAGGTCACCTCGAAAGGGATAGATACATGTATTCTTGTGTTTATACTGTTTATTCGTTCTATCCTGTATTCTTAGGTTAGTTGTATGACTGTAATTTATAAGTATGACTGGACGTACTAGATGAATGCATGAGTTTTAGTGTAATTATAGTTTTAGTATTTTAGACTGATAGGTATTTCAAAATGTTTTTATTGTTAATATTGTGTTTTTATTATTGTCTTCGCCACTGTGACTTACTGTTTTCAGTATTATTGTATAACTTTGACTGTGGTCACACACTGCGACTATGATATAACTTTTAGACACCTTAGTATTATTTTGACTGTGATATCATTTTTTATAAGGATTTAATCTGTGATATCACTAACGTTACCTTCAGCATTATTTTGACTGTGATATCATTATAAGTATTTAAGATTTCACTTTTACACACCTTTAGTATTATTTTGACTGTCATATCATCTTTTATAAGTATTTATTCTGTGATATCACTACCATACCTTCAGTATAATTTTGACTGTGATATCATGTATAAGTGTTTAAATTCTGATATGCTGGTTGTTTTATATTTTAATTTTGGCGATTTTATTGTATTATTTTATTTTGTACACTTAGTGATCTCTTAACGCAATATCTATCTATCTATCTATCTATCTATCTATCTATCTATCTATCTATCTATCTATCTATCTATCTATCTATCTCTCCGTCGCTCCCGCAGGAGACGCGTCTCTTTCTCTCTCTCTCTCTCTCTCTCTCGCACTCTCTCTCTCTCTCTCTCTCTCTCTCTCTCTGTCTCTCTCTCTCTGCTGCTCTCTCACACTCGCGTCGGCACCTCCGCTCCACAGACGCGGTGTCTCGTTAAAAAAATACGGCGCGATCGATAAAATGCGGGAGAGAGCGGTCGTACGACGTGCTCGGCTCGGTAGCAAACATCAAGATGGATGCCGTGACTCGGAGAATGTAATAAGCAGCTTCGCGACGGATGACGAGCATATTACGCGTTCCAAGACGGATTTGATACGCGCGGAGCGCAAGCGCGTTGGCGCTCGTGCCTCATTTCGGCTGCGCTGGAGTTGCACGCGCGCGCTCACTGTCTTCGCGTTGCAGATTCGAATCGCGACTGGTGTACGCGTTACAGTGTATAATTACGGGTATAATCTGTGACATTCGTAATTCATAGTGTTTTATAGTCGAAATATCTCGAATAATATAAAACAATTGAATATAATACTATTGAATAAAAAACAATTACTATATTATCGAATAATATATAAAAGGAAGGACAGACTGTTAGAAATAGATTTCACTGGACCCGGTGCTGCTGGGATAACATTATAGAAGAACACATGCCAGCGGCCAGACCTTATATTTAAACACTTTCATGTAGGATAACGGATCTCAAGTACAGGAAACTGAGTTTCAAGAAGAGAAGAAATCAGAAATCCGACGGCTGATAATTTTTTAAGAAATAATTTACTTATTTCATTAATTTTTCTTTAAAGGCTTGTTTCTCAAAATATAATATTTTGGACTTCAGCATGTTGTTGAGTTTCATATACGCGGTTTGCCGCGGTTTGAAGGATGATTATAAATTGATAACTATTGATGATTTAAATAAACTCATCTATGCCGAAATTCTTGATCCAAAAAATGATTCATTATTGTATAATATTGTGGTTCGTAACATGATACATGGTCCATGTGCTAATAGATATATATAGTAGGTAATGGCAAATGTTCAAAGCATTACCCGAAATAATTTCGAGACAAAAGTATTGTCATTTGATGGTTATCCGTATTACAGACGAAGGAATGATAGAATATCAATAGACATAAACCGATTTGTCGTACCATATCGTCCAGAACTATTAAGTATTTTCATTTGTCAAGTTAAAGTAGAAGTAGCATCCAGTATAAGATCAGTAAAATGTTTATATAAATACGTACATAAGGGTTATGCTGCAACGAATATGACAATTAAGGAAAGTAATAATGACAGGGTAGTCAGTGAAGATGAAATTCGTAGTTATGTAGAAACTCGATATGCCAGCCCAGTTTAAGCATGCTATCGTATTTTAAGTACATCATTGTTGTGTAAAAGTCATAGTCTTGTCCGTTTATCAGTTCATTTGCCTGCACGCCAGTCAATGATGATTTGAATGATGAGGTGGCAGTGGTGGCCGCATTAAATCAATGAAGCACATTAGTAGCTTATTTCAAATCAAACGAATGATATCATGAAGCTAGACTTACACTGAAATCCAGCTCATTATGTTTTTAAACAACATAACGACAATAGTAATAAAGTTTATAGATGGTTGAAAAGAAAATCATTCTTTAATTGTATTGGCCGTATGTATTCTCTAAGTCCAAGCAAATGGAGTTATTTCGTTTAAGATTATCATTGTTGCATTGTAGAGGTGCAACAAGTTTCAATAATATAATGAAAGTAAATCGTATTCGGTATTTGACGTTCTCTGAAGTTTGCTTAGCACGAGGACTTATATAAGACGATGAGGAATGGAATCCTGCGATGTATGGAACTCCAAGCTAGATGATACCACGTAGTCTTCGTCAGTTATTTGTTCGAATTTTGATTCATTGTCAACCTATCCATCCAGAAATACTTTGGGAAAATTCATTATCAGAAGACTTATTTTGCATATATTTTCATGATACTACTGCCGTAAAAAGTAAAAACACCTATAAGTTTATTTTTCTTAGTTTGTACAAAATGAACAAAACTTGTTGCCTTTCGAAACAGCATTAAATAATGAGATTTTTGTAAATATGATGACATTTGCTCTAAGGTAATCCATGATTCTCTTTCAGAAACTGTAATAAAAATTGAAGATTTTTAATATTTGCCAATGAAAAAATAACATACCGTAAATACAAGGCGGAAATATAGTGGAAAAAGACCTATATGTCGTCTTACAGTGTTTTTACTAGTAAAAGCGTCTGATCTCGGAGTCTATTACAAGTGAAAAACCTACCTAAGTCTCTGATGTTAATTTTAATTTAAGAAACTTCCTTCGTTATATTTTATAGTATAAATTGTCAGACAGAACAAAATAATTTCTAAATTGTGAACTTATGATTTCTTATTATCGGTAATACAAAATCATCGAAAAATTAGCGATTTTCTTCTTTTGTATATTTCTAATAGTTAGATTGAGACTTATTATATTAAACTATATACCTATGTATTACGTATGAAATAGCGGTTACAGCGTGGAGAACAAAGGAGACTTATCATTTTATTTATGAATTTATTTATTCATCTATTTATTATTGGCTGAATGAGAGCGTGTTAATAAAATAAACAATAAAATATATTTATTTTTAATACAAGACAGCTACTATTGGAGGATAAATGTATAGGAGATGTATCGTCCCCACACTATCTCATTCTGATTGCAACATATTTGCATATTTTTTGTACCTCGAAAAATACTATAACAAACCCGATTCAGAGCAGGCCATTTGCTAGGCAGGAACAATCATTTGAACGTAATATTGAAAATAGCTTTTTTGGCGCATAAATATGAAATGTGCATTAGAAAGGTCTTTGTACGTTTTTTACGTTGCAAATCAACGCCTAAGAGAACCCTTATATAAAAAGCAATGAAATACAGTGTGCGTGGGTGGGTTTATGTCTGTAGGTGCATGTTTGCGTGCGTGTATGTGTGTGTGAGTGTGTGCGTGTATCTGTGTCTGTTTTTTTTTGGAGGAGGAGGAAGAGGAGGAGGAGGAGGAGAAGGTTAGGAAAAATGCGTTTACGCATACGAGGTGTTATGTAGGACTCAACCATTTCTGGCAATATCTACTAAAACCCCCTGCTGTTGTTCTATAGCAGGGCCTCCCCCCGACTGTAATTCCCTCGTGGAAACCGCCGTTAGGCATTACTTCGCGGAGGGCAGTCGGAGCCTTTACGGCCCTCTATCCCTCCTGGTCCTCTGTGAGACGGTTTCCTCTTCTTTCTTCTTCTCGCATTATGGAGTTCAATCTGTCCACCTCGGTGACGAGATCAATCACAGCATCCCCTCCTCTCTGCGAATAGAGTAAGCATCTCCCGATGCCCTTGGGAGTTAAGGGGCCTTCCCATAAGACCTGAAACCTTTCTGTCTCTTCCCGAAACCTGGGGCATACGAACAAAGCGTGTCCAACGTCCTCATCACTTTCAGGACATGTTGGGCACTCCGCGCTTTCGTACACTCCAATTCTCTTCAGGTAGCTGCGAAAGCAGCCATGCCCGGTTAATACCAGGGTGAGATGAAAGGTCACGAGTCCGTGTCTCCTCTCCGTCCACTCCACGACAGATGGGATAATACGATGGGTCCTCCGACCTTTGTCTGCTATATCCCATCGGCGCTGCCACTCTTCCACAGTCTTCCTGGACCATCGGTTTTGACGTGGTCCCTGGTGAAGGTTGCCCTCTTCTCTTATCACACCTTTGCAATACACCTCAGCTCTCTCACATGCCATTAGGTCCAAGGGTGGCAGTTCGGCTACTATCGAAACAGCGATGTCTGATACGATTCGGTAGGCGCAGGCCACTCTCAGCGCGATTGTCCTGCAGGCCCTTCGGCAAGCTGCACCATAGCTTGAGTTACTACGTATAGCATTAGCCCAGATTGGAGCTCTGTACAGAATCACGGTATGAACCACCGATGAAAGAAGCAACCTTCGTGGCTGGTTCGGTCCTCCTACGATTGGCATGATGCCTGCGAGTGCTCGAGCCACTTTTGATGCCTTTAATCCTGCATTCATAAGGTGGTCTTTGAACGACATCCGCGCATCTATTGTGACTCCTAGATACTTATTAGTGTCCTTTGTCTTGATCCTCTCGTCGTTGACCGTGAAGGTGGCGTAGACTCTCTTTTTTATTCTGGCAATGAGCACTGCCTCGGTCTTTTCGGCAGCAAGACTGAGTCCATGGTCACTCAACCAATCTCCTACTACCTCGATTGCCGTATCTCCGAGGTATTGCACATCTTCGATGGTTTTCACAACGATAATGAGAGCAATATCCTCTGAGTAAGCTACTATCGACACCCCATGTGGGAGCGGTTGCCTAAGCAATCCGTCCTACAGGATGTTCCAGATTGGGGATCCTAGTACAGAATCCATCTCGGAAGAACTGCTCGTCTTTTGAAGCTATCCAAGAATCGACCTATTTTTTGGCATCTTCATAAGAATGGAAGTGCTGCTCAGCCAAGCCATGAGCTATCCACCGGAACAAGTGGTAGTCGGAAGGAGCAATGTCTGAGGTATACGGCAGGTGAGGTAAGATATCCCATTGAAGCGCCTCCAAAGTTTCTTTGACGACTTTTGCAACATGTGGCCGAGCATTGTCACGTAACAAAATCACCTTGCCGTGTCTCTGCTCGTACAGTAGCCGTTTTTCCTTTAGGGCTCGGCTCAAACACCTCAATTGATGTGACACCCCTGACAGTTTCGTCCGGTTTCAGCAATTCATAATAAATTACACCCTGCTGATTCCACCAAATGCAGAGGAGAAGCTTCGAACCATGGATATTTGGCTTTGTGGAGGATGCTGATGCATGGCAAGGCTTACCCCATAACTTTTTACGCTTAGGATTATCGTACTGTATCCACTTCTCATCGCCAGTCACGATACAATGCAAAAAACCTTTCCTTTTCTGTCGTTGAAGCAGCACTTCACACGTGAGAAAGCGCCGTTCGACGTCTCTCGGGCTCAACTCATACGGCACCCAATGTCCTTACTTCTGGACCATTCCTAATGTTTTCAAACGTTTCGAAACTCTTGTCTCATCTACTCGTAATGATTTTGCAAGTTCAGCTAGCGTCTGACATGAGTGTTCATTTAGTAATTTCACCAATTCTTCGTCTTCAAACTTTTTTGATGCACCAGCACGTTCTTTATCTCCAAGATCAAAATCGTTATTTTTGAAGCGTCGAAACCAGTCTCTGCATGTCGTTTCCGACAGAGCATGGTCACCGTAAGTGTCAACAAGAATCCTGTGCACTTCAGCTGCAGATTTTTTAAAAATAAAATAGTGCAATAAAATTCCCCGCAAATACTCTTTACTTGGCACAAAACTTGACATTTTTAGTAGTAAGAACAATAAACGCAGCTGTTTACACTATGGCGAACTAACATACGCTTAAATTCAAGCTTACTGACAGTACTTCCTTATAGATGCGTTAGCATCTGAAATTATATACACTTAGTCCTGGTAACGCCATTTGTTAGGAAACAGCGAGAACTTATTCAAGGACCCAATATGTATATGTAGATGCATATGCGTGCGTGCGTGCGTGCATGTGTCTATCTACGTGCGTGGTGTGTGCGTGTGCGTGTGCACGCGCGCCATAACTTTTAAACCGTTCGACCGATTTTCATCGGACAAAGCTTATTCTCTTCATTCCGGAGAACATTTTGAAGGACATAATATCGATTTTATTGATCTATTTTTTCTTTTGTTTTATAACCAAAAAATGATTTTGTATTTTTCCGTTATGGAGGCAGTGTAAGTCTGTATTAGTTGCTTACCCGAATCCTGTGGAGATTCGATATCTGCTAGTTGAAGGGGGTGTGAATCTTCGATAGATGTAGTATGCGACGAAGACGAATTAGTTTGAAGATTTGATTTATTGGGGTCGTGAAGCAAGCTATGGTGTTTGCCTTGGCAAACAAAACATCTCTAGCTTGACGGACATTTATCCAGAAAATGTGTTTTCTGCAAGCAGTTGAGACATAATTTCTCGTGTTTGGCGAATTCAAATCTCGGCTTTAGCGACGTGCCTCGATAATGACAGCACGACGAAAGGATATGGTCCTCATGACAGAGAATATATTGTATGGGGTGTCTGGAAGTACCAGAGGTATGCACAGTATTTGCGGAGATACGGTTACTCTTGGAATGCTGAGACCTCAAAGCTGGGCTGTGTACTTGCCCCCTTGGGCTCGATTGAGACTCGAGTTTGCTCAGAAGATCGGACTCTTCTCTCAATAAAATCGATGAGATCCCTATATTTGGGAAACCCAGTTTTGTTTTATCCCGAAATTTGCCAACTCTCGCGCAAGTGGGGGTCAAGCTTCTGAACAATACAATGAACTATCCAGTTGTCATAATATTGAACGGGGCACTCGAGGTCCTTCAAGGCTGTTACGTTCTCTTCCGTGCGGTCCATGAAGGAATTCAAATCCTGCAGATTAAACGGACGAGCCGCCGGTAATTGGATCAAACTCTCCAGGTTATTGTAGAGACGGAGATGAGCGTTATCAAAACGCCCAACCAATTTATCCCAAGCATTTGTGAAGTTTGCCTCCGTTATTTCGATGCCCTTTAGGCGATGTACATCTTCGCCTTGAACATAGTTGAGTAACTGTTGCAGCTGGGCAACGTTTGACAAGAAGGGTCGATCCTAAATCAACGAACAGAATCTCTGTTTGAACGATTCCCACTCGTCGTATTTACCTGAAAATGTAGGCAAAGACAGGAGCAGGGTTGCGAGTACTTAATTCCCTGATGCACTAAATTCCTCAACAAGTCCAGAAAAACTTCGGATTTCTGGACTTGATCGAAGTCAATTCCAAAAACATGTCGAAATTTCGAACTTGATGGGAGTCAATTCTGGAAACACGTCGGACTTTCGGAATTGACTCCGATCAAGTCCAAAAACACGTTGCACTTCGGGACTTCAGGATGCAAGAAGTCCAAATTACGAATAATTTTTTTTAGACTTTTTTCGAGAAGTACAAAGCTCTTCAGGTCTTAAAGCAGAGATTTAATGATTGCGCTTCACTCTTCCTAAAGAAAACCAAATTCTGTTGAAATTTCACGTTTTGAAAAATCAATCTATTATCTTCTACGTTTACAAAAATGTTGAAATCATTGTCGCACAATAAAACGTAATAACTTGCATAAAATTTATGAATAATAGACATTTTCATTTGGGCTAAGATATTAGATTAAGTATATTAACAATATTTTTCTTGATTATGTTCTGCTCTAAATCTTAAACCATAAAAATTTAGGATACTTCTGCAATATAGTGTCAAGAAATATGGATGCATGTAAAAATAATCTCCCTTTATTGCACTGAGTGTTCAACACCTTGTGACATATGTAGTGATATAGTTTACTCAACTGTTATTTGTGGTGAATAGTTATACCATAACTTTGACAAAAATAAAATTATGAATTCTGAAAAAACTCTTTTTGTAGTTTGCTTTTTTTTCTATTTGGAAAGTTGTATGTGCGATTTTTTTTAATTGATTGATTGTTGTTAGAAGATGAGTCTTTTTTCAATATTTACTTAAAACAAGACCAAAAATTTCTATAGTTCAAGTTTGTTAGAGCCTTCAAGTGTACCATTGTGACTTTCTTTATATACTTTTACATCCGAAAAGATCCTACTGTTTTACTGCAGGTAGTACACTATTCTAGCTAGTATAGATTCTATATTTTTCAGCTCCAAGGTATCAGCTACTCAGAAGGAATACACTTTTACTTACATGCTTTTAATACTCACCAAAACGTACTAAATTGTATTTAACGAAGCTGAATCTATCAAAATTACATAATGTATGCGAACCATTGGTAAACTTACTGTGTATAAAATGAATAAAAATAGTTTAAATAAATATTTACAATTCATCTTACACAAGTATTACTCCTTATATCTCTTTTCGAGAAAAAAACTAAAATAAAAAATATTGTATGTGATCAAAATAAAATCATTTTAAAAGTAAAGCATACTTCAAATGTTTTACGTAAGATAATAGAGAATATTAATATGAATTAATTTTGAGTAAAAATAAAAAAGGGTTGAACCTTTAAGGGGATAAACCATGCCTGAAACTAAAAAATAAATAACAAAATATTATCATTAATATTAAGTTATTATAGTTTGTGGCGACATTTTGTAACCACAACAAGTTGGTATTGCTCTTATAGTAAACTGTAATAAGCTTCTATACATGGTCTTGTTCATTGAACTCTGCTTTAAGTCCTGAATAGCTTTGTACTTCTCGAAAAAAGTCTGAAAAAAAAAATATTTGGAATTTGGACTTCTTGCATCCTAAAGTCCGGAAGTACAACGTGTTTTCGGAATTGACTCCTATCAAGTCCGAAAACACGTTGCACTTCTGGACTTCGACATGTAAGAAGTGCAAAATCTGTAACCCTGGACAGGAGTGGCACGGACATTTTTTTCATCATTTTTTTGTAGAGCTGGTGGTTGAGTCGATACTGAACCGCTTGGTGGTTTCATCGACCAAATGTCGTCGTTTAGGGTGGCTTTCGCTGTTACGTATGTGTTCTCAACAATATCGAAATAGTTTTTAACGCAATAATCTGACTCTGAGTATGAAGCGGTTTGCTTTTCTGTTGCTTGTTTTTGCTTGGCATTTTTGAGAAAGTTGGAGATATATGTAGCAGTGGTGGCCTGCTTTTTTAACAATTTTTCTGCGATTTTGTTGTTGAATGCAAGAAAGTTGGCGAATTGGTTGATACGAATTTACTGCAATAATTGAAGTACGTTACAATAGTACTCAAAAAATCATGCGAAAATGCTACGAGGGCTTCAAGAAAATGCTCGTGAAGCCTGCGAAAGTGGTAGTACTCAACAGAGCATACGAAAATGCTAGAGAAGTTTTAATAAGATGCTCGTAAGGCATGCGAAAATGTGCGAAGAAAGATTTTATTGCACTTGGCTTCGATGGCACACGTTTGTTACTGCACTTATAGTACCACACATTCCACTGTCTATCTACGATGCACTCCCTGACTCGTAATGCTGTTTATTTTAATTGTATCGGAATTTGTTGCTAAACACTATTTGTTTAAAAACCACGCTCTCTCACCACTAATATGTTGATGGCTTAGCTAATTTTATAATTAATTACTATAGAGCCAGAGCAACTTCACTTTGAATTAAGGTTTGTGTGCATATGGTGATGGAATTTCGGTCTTGGAAAGAAACACTCTTAAATTAACAAAAACACAAGTGAACGCTTTATTGCTAAAAGTTAATTCAAAATACACTTCGCAGTTTAAACAATCCTCAAGGAAATCTCGCGAAGCGCATTAACAATGACTTACGGTTACTGTTTCAAGAAATGAATTGATCACAGTCCTATAAAAATTATCATTAAAAATCACGTGTAGCACTTAATAATTTCTTATCACGATGATTAGCTGCAGTTTTTTTACTGCGAATCGATTAATATATAAAACTCATTTTCGTCAAAAATTCGACTTGTAGGTGTTTTTATTTTGTACGGCAGACTAGAACTCTGGCCTTGTCGTCACAAGGCCTGCGTACTTGAAATGATTTTCTTTCTTTCTCTCTTATTTACGCTAATACCCATAAGTCCAAATTCGCGACTATTTACCTAGATTATATGAGTTTATATTATTATTTTCTCTATTAATACTTTATGACTATTACGCACCGCTCGCCTAAAATTGATAACCTTACGTTTTTCCTTTTCATCTAAGCCAAACTAAAATGTTCGCAAATATGCTAAATAATGTTGTAATCCCAAGATAACGCGTTTCTAGTGTAATCTTAATTCTTGCATAAAACACTTTTAGCAAGCCGATGCTAGTACTACGTCCGCGACGCGCGACTCGTGTCTATACCCGCACCGGTAGCCACACCTCCTCATGTGCGTGCCTCCTAGTACCAATCTCCATGAACTAGCCCCAGCATGGTGGCGTAGCACCACCCTCCTACCTCTGACCTCCATTAGTACGGGTATTAGTGTGTACAATTATTATGCAGACTAATACTCAAAAACGATATAAAAGGAGAAAATTTGTAACGGATCTGGTATTGACGAGCGGACTGTGCTCCCGCAATTATCTATCTAACAAACTCTTATGTAAGTTGGTTTATTATGTAAATTTGTTAATGTAAAAATTTTGTTAAATTGTGTGAACATACGTGTAATTTATATTTTTTGTTAAAACTTTTGTTTATTGTTTTACTGAAGAGGGACATACTAAATAAAATGGCCGAAACGTTGAACTAATAAAAAAAAATTGGTGTTTTTTTATTGATACAACCTTCAACAAAACACCAATAAATAAGTGGTAGAAAAACTGACCATTAGTTTCAAGCATGTCAAAATTATCAAAAGACTACGAGAAGCAGCAAATACACACAACTTTAATGAGAGCTTAAATATTTTTTCAAAACAGTCAACACATTCTTTAAAAAACTAATTTTTTAAGTATATTCTAACAACACAATTTGTCTATAGCCCTTTTATTTATTCTAATCTCATCTATTCAACAAGCTCTCTCTACAAATGGTAATAATTTTTTCCTTAACTGTACAAATAATAATATTGTTAATAAAACTTTCTACGAAAGTATAAAATAAGGCAAGTATAAAAGTTTTCCCTGTATAATCTAGAAAATAATATTTACGATTTTTTAAGAGATCAAATAAATACTAGTAAAAAAGACTTCTACTTCTTTGAGTCAATGTATCCTAAAGAAATTACATATAAGTACGTTGAAATTGTTCACTGCAAATCAAACAAACGAAAGTTGTGAAATCAATTATCGATAGTCAAGTAATGCAAACCACTTTTCGAAACAACTGTATAACTGTTCTCAGAAATGTATTCAAATTTCCTCATCCTTCTATACAAATTAAACACAAAAAAGTACTGAAATCAATTTATCGTAATCAAGTACCGACCATAAACTAACTTGACTGATAAAATAGAAATTTTCGTACCCTGAGTGTAAAATTACATTTTACGCCCACGTTGTAACTTCAAAATTATTGAGCCAGCGAGCAAGAAGTACTACTTAACGCCCAAGAGGCCCAATAGCTCACATAGTCCTACAAAACTTTATGGAATCTACGCATTTTACGCCCGTGTGGACTAAATTATTTTAATTTTATAAATATCACGCCTTCTTTTTATTTCTAAAATTCATAAGAATTTTTTCAAATATTTACGGAAAGTCAAAGCCTATATAAATATTACATAGACCAACACATCACTATTTTTCATTATTCTTTCTCAATTCTGAAATTTCTATAATATTACGCATCTTGGGAGAACAAGGGAAGTCTAGAGCTGCTCTAGGAGGGGTGGTCCTCCCATCTCCCATACATACTTGGCGGGCCTGACGGTTTGCAGTTTACCGGTGGGCTACTTAAATGTAGAACACTACATTTTTGCATAAATTCATTAACAATATTTATACCTATAAGTCCATTATAAATAATTACATTGGCTCTAATTTTTAATTGATACAGTTAAATACAATATCCCTACATGTGCAAAATCTCATGATTTACTTTTATTACCCAAAATATTTTTCCTTGTGTCCGTCCTTTTTAAACGAGAATAAAATAAAAAATTCACACAAATTTATAGTCTACACAAAAGTGCGAATTTATACATTTTACTGACCGTTTTGTAAGCAATATATTTTATACCCCTTTCCCGCGTGCAAATATCATATAAGTCTCATAAGAGAATTTCAGATATCGCATATCTAGTATGAAATCTCATATGTGATGTCATCTACAATTATATATATTAAGATAAAAGGCCATATTATAGATCAGATTATGAGGGGCAGTGAAAGATTTTAATTAATTTTTAGTAAATTAACACTTAAAGGTTAAATTTTTTTGCACACATTTGTTCTTCTATATGTTAGAAGTGAAAAACAATTTTTGTTTAAATAAATTCGTATTAAAAACATGATAAATTAAACAAAATAAGCAGCTGATCTTCAAGACGGTATTTATGGATCGGCGTGGAAGGGTATGTCCTAGTGATCCATACAATTTGTCCCGATTAATGGATGATCACGCTTTTACACACTATTTATTGAATAAAACTTACTTTAAACTTTTTATGCTAATAACTGAGCCATCTTTGTTATTCGTTATTACGTTAATCAATCAGAGATATATAAAACGAATATAAACTTTGGTTGAAACCTTTACTAATAATCATAAAACATAACCTCAAAAGACTGCAGTAAGTGAATTTAGAATCTCTTATGCGGAGGGATAAAAATCAGTCTTGTCATTCTTTTGAGGTTTTGTCGCATCATTTATAATTTAGATTAATATTCGTTTTCTAGATTTCATGAATGGAAATAAAGCTTACTACTTCATTATTAGAGTAAAAAGTTTAAAATACAAAAGGTTTTATCATTAAATAATGCTGAAACAAGTGATCCAGAAATCGGTACAAGGTAGTCCCAACTGATGGATCAAGCATTGAACCATAAATAAGGAATGCCGAAAACAAAGATTCGTATTATGAATCAGCTCCATAATTTATTGAATTCAATTAAATTGTGATAATTAATAATTCGTGGACCTCGCGTCCCCCGGCTATGTGGGTTTAAAAATTATTCAAATAATCGGTTTGATTATTTTTTCATGTCTACATGACTCCCTTATATGCGTGGACCACGTATCACCCGGCTACTTGGGTTTAAAAATTATTGAAATAATCGTTTGGATTATCTTTTCATGTCTACATGACTCCCTTATATGCGTGGGCTTCATATCGTCCGCCAACTTGAGTTTAAAAATTATTTAAATAACCATCTGCTTATTTTTTCATTTCTACATGACTCCCTTATATGTGTGGACCTCATATCCCACGACTGCTTAGGATAAAAAATTGTTTAAATAAGTGTCTTGCTTATTGCTGCACGTCTACAAAATTCCCTAATGTACGTGCATCTCCCGTCCCACGGCTACTTGGGCTTAAAAATTATTTAAATAATCCTTTTGCTATTTGTTCATGTCTACAGGACTCTCTTATATGAGGCGTTTCACGTCAACTGCCCCAGCGCCACGCGCGAGCGCCAAATTGTGCTATTTCTGACTCATGTTTATGATACTAAAATGTAACTAAAAAAATTGTTTCATAAGCGTTCCCGACGTATTTTTTCCTCAACTTACCAATGATGTAGGCAGTTTTTCCGAAATTTTCCATTTACACCTTCAAAAAGTACAAAACGTCTTATATCTGAAAAAGTATATTTTTAATATTCTTTTTGACCATTTAGATCGAAACCTGAGCATTTTCTACATAGGAATTGATTTTTTTCATAATTTGCTCATGACGTTTTCTTCCAGAAATAGAACGCGAAAGAGTAGCGCAACGGCTCTCCTGCGCGCGGGACGTCGCGCGGCACCGTATGATTCATTTCTCTTTAAGGTGGCTTTCATATCGGAATTTTCTATCCGTAGGTGAATCGTCACGTCGAAAGTATAATTACATACAAATATAATTGTAATGACTTTTACACGAATATAATTGTAATGACTTTTCATCTTATTCCTCCTCGAAATTTTTTCGAATTTCTGTCAATACAATCAAACTTGGATTTCATAGTGTCTTTCGTGTATTTGATGATTAAATCATCGGTAACTCTTTGTTTCGTTATTTCTTTCGTTTATTGTAGCAACTAAAATGGATTCAACTTGGAAATTAAAATGCATAAATCCTCTAAATAAAAATGATCACCGTTCATATAAAATAAAAGATTTGATCGACTTCCCAACACTTTTAAGAAGCGAATATTCCTTCGTACCAGAAAATGCAAAAATTTCTTTTAACTGTCAACGCCAAATTTACAAACATAAATCAAGTTTACCTCCAGCTGATGCTAAAAAAGCTAAAATAGTGTGTAACGATGAGTATCACAAAGCTGCTATTGCAGTTCTTGAACAAATAAAGAAAAAAATTTCAGAATCAACAAATAATCAAGAGAGAATTCAGTTACTAACTCTTGCGCCTAAGTTTTGGTCTCGTTGGGACTTAATGCGAGAATTCGCTTTCATTGAACGGGAAGCTCGCGAAGTGCTAATAAAAGTGGCAAACTACTTTCAGCTGAAACTGTAAATTCAGTGAAAACATTTTGTGAAAAAGTTGATATAAGCCGAATTATGCCAGGTTTAAAAGATTACATATCTGTTAAGCAGAGCAATGGTAAAAGAGAACATGTTCAAAAAAGATTACTGCTTGGTAATTTAAATGAACTGTTTAGTTCATATAAAAAAGAAAATGAACACGTTAATATTGGTTTTACTAAATTTACATAATTGAGGCCACCACATTGTGTTTTAGCTGGAAGTAGTGGTACGCGTAATGTATGCGTGTGTGTACATCACGAAAACGTAAAGCTCATGCTAAGTGCTATGTATCTAGAAAATTTAACAAAAGATACTAGATTGCCTCTTAAAAACTACCACGATTGCATCTAAGCAATTATGTGTAATGATGCACACGATAGATGCTATTTGGGTGACTGTTTAGATTTCTCCAATATGACCATATTTTGTAAACATTTGCTTGAATGTTTTGATGAAATTGATATTTTTCAAATAGAGTATGGATCATGGTTTCAAACAGATCGGTGTACAATAGCTTCTAAAACTGTAAATGTTCATAAATTTATGGACATACTGGGAGAAAAATTGATAAAATTAATATCTCACAATTTTTTTGCTAAGAATCAATCACTTTTTGTAACACAATCAATCATTTTTTTATCACATACAATCGTTCCACTGGATCAACAACCAAGCATCTGTTTCTACAGTTGTTGTGTATTGTAAAGAAAATGAAGAGCTTAAACATGTAAGTATTGCTGTGATTTCCGACAAACTAAACCATGATACTGTTGCCATTTATGAATATCAAAAAGTTATAATATATTACCTCAAAACTAAATACATAGTAAAAGAAGTATATTATTTGACTGATGGAGCGGGTCAGCATTTTAAAAATAAATTTAATTTTCTAAATCTTTTTTTTCATGAGAAAGATTTTGGTGTTCCAGCTGAGTGGCATTTTTATGCCACGGCGCATGTTAAAGGTGCTTGCGATAGTATAGGCGCCAACCTAAAAAGAGGTGCAAAACGAGCGAGTCTACAAGTTTCTTCTAATAATCATATTTTAAGGCCAGAAAAGCTTTATAACTGGGTTAAAGATTATTGCAAAGGAACCAAAGTTTTTTATAGCAGTAAAGAATCATATAAACATACTGTCTTGAAAATAAAACCAAGACTGGATAAGGCTAAATTCATACCAGGCACCTTACAATACCATGCTATTATTCCAATTGATGAAAGTACATTGAAGCTCAAAAAACCCTCTTTAAATTCTGAATATCAAATCCTCCCGAGAGAAACTGTTAGAAAAAACAAAGAAAAATTATCTGCACTGAGAAAAAAGCGTTAGTATAGTTACTATATTGCTGTTAGCTATGAACCCCTGTTTTTTTTTTATAAAATAGCCAATAAAATATTATTCTTACATTACAAAGAATTCGAAAGAACAGGTGAAGATTATGAAAGGTTATTATATTAGGTAGAGACGTTGCGCTACTCTTTCGCGTTCTATTTCTCGAAGAAAACATCCTGAGCAAATTATGAAAAAAGTCATTTCCTATGTAAAAAATGCTCAGGTTTCGATCTAAATGGTCAAAAAAAATATTAAAAGTATACTTTCTGAGATATAAGACGTTTTATACTTTTTGACGGTGAAAATGCAAAATTTCGACAAAACTACCTACACCATTGGAAAACTGAGGAAAAGATAGGTCGGAAACGTTTATAAAACAATTTTTTTAGTTATATTTTAGTATCATAAACATGAGTTAGAAATAGCACGATTTGGCGCTCGCGCGCGGCGCTGGGGCAGTTGACGTAAAACGCCTCATATATGAATTATATATAACAGATCGAGGAATCTATCGAGATTCGCCTTGAGACCAAGACAGCTAAGCCTTATAGATTTATTATAGAGAGAGTAGGTAAGTAATACGCGCTCTTGTAAGTGGAAGTACCTTGAAAAAACAAAAGAAAGAGAAAAATGACGTAGCTGTCAACAAAAGTAAATATGTACTATATATTATGAAAGAAGGAGAAAGCGAGAAGAAGAGGTTATAGAGTGGCTGTGAAAGGGCGGAGGATCGGTGAAGGAGCAGCGGAGGAGTGGCGGTTGAGCGGAGGAGGAGCGGCAGAGGAGCGGTGGAGGAGCGGAGGAGGAGCGGTGGCTATAAATAGACCAAATTCCTCAAAATAACGTAAAAATTGATAGGTTATTACGTTATTTTGAAGAGCGGAGGAGGAGCGGCTGAGGAGCAGAGGAGGAGAAGATGAGGCACGGACCCCAAAACATGCTTACACCAATATATTATAGAAAGTTATATATATATATATATATATATATATATATATATATATATATATATATATATATATATATATATATATATATATATATATATATATATATATATATATATATATATATATATATATATATATATATATATATATGATGGGATGTTGGTTGAGATGAGGCGAAATAACGAGTCACACACTTGAAGTTTAACGTTCTGTTTATTGAATAAGCTTTCGATCGTTCTGCGCTCAGGAAGAAGTGGCGCTCGCTGAGATAGCCACATGCAGTGCGAAGGGGAGGGCGCTCCCTTCACTCGCACATACAGATACTCATATACACACACGCGGGAAGCGCGCATACTTCCAACACTTCCTCCCGTGCTTTACGCGTTCGCTTACAAATAATCTTTTATTTAAGGCTTACACAAGTATAAAACAAATATTTATTAGATTCAGACTTTTAATCTCGTGGAATCTACGTAGATTTATGGTCTACTACCTGGAACATAGAATTAAAAATTCATTTACTTAAATTCAAATGTAGATCGAAAGATAGAGGTTTAGTTAAATACGTTCGCAATCTGTCGCTTTGAAGCTATCCGTTTTACTTTCACTAACTTGCGCTCTACGCATTCTCGCACACAATGTTCTTTAACTTCCGTCATATGTTTGAGTTTGCTACCACCATTTAGCGTTCGCTTCTGCCGCCTTATTATCGCACCATAATACAATGGGAGTAAAATCCCAATATAGAACCCTTTTAAGACAATTGTGTATAGATATTATTTCATGACAACAGTCACTCATTGCTACGTACTCTGCTTGACAATTAGATAGAGCAACAATTTTGTTTCTTCGTTCGCTATGTCATCGTGTCATTAAACAGCTTTATTACGTAGTCACCTGTAGGTTTGACTCCTTTACAGTTGCCAAAATTTGCGTCAGAATATATTTGCATATCAATTACTATGCCCATAGTAATTAAGGCTGAGAGACTTTGTACCCTTCAAATATCGAAGCATTCGCTCATCCATCTTCAAATCTTCCTCCTTACGATCGATTTGATGTTTACTTAGAACGTTCACTTCATACGCTATATCTGGTCTGCTGGCATTCGCTAAGTACAACAAAGATCCTACGACCTCTCTGTGCATTCTGTTATTTTGATTCTCTGTTCTTGCAAAGATACTGTATTCGTTCGTTATTTCACGTCCTATTCTTTCTCTATTGGACACTTGAGTGGTTACCATTTGGGGTTCTTTAAGGGTGACTATTTTCGTAACCAAATCGTTTCAGTATTTTGTCAATATATTTTTGTTGGCTTGATTTCAGTACTTTCGCTTTCCTGTCTCTTTGATCTCCAATCCAAGATAATTTTTCAGCTCTCCAATATCACTCATTTCAAAGTCTTGGTTTAACTTTCGCTTGACTTCTTGAATTTTCTCACAGTGATTTCCAGTGATTAAGATGTCCTCAACATACAAAATCAGTATCAATACTTTGTGATTTTCATTCCAACTGAATCCAGGCAATGCTCATCTGAATCGGATGTCAAGCCCATTTTTGCAGCCTTTTCCTTAAATTTTTCATTCCAACATTTGGACTTACTTTCGGAACGTACAATGCTTTCTCCAACTTACAAACCTTTCGCTGCCTTACTTCATTCGATCATTCTATTCCTTTCAGAATTTCTATGTAAACTTCACTCTGAAGTTGTACGTTCAAAAAGGCTGTTTTGACGTCCATTTGACAAATATGAAAATCACATTTGTTTGCTATAGCTAGTATAGCTCGTACAAGTGGTAGCCGAGACACTGGTGCATATGTCTCTTGAAGCTCATACTCGTTGCGATCCTTAAAACCTCTTATTACAAGTCTGGCCTTGTATCGTACGCTGTTATCTGACTCTATCTTACGTTTTAACACCCACCTCGAGTCGATTATGTTGGGTTCTCTGTGATTATTGAGGATCGGTCAACGAGCTTCCAGCCTTGATTTTTGTTTAATGAGTCCAATTCGCTTTCTAAAGCTTCTATCCATTCAAGTCTGTCAGGGCTATTTATAGCCTCTTTGTATGTAACAGGACTACCATTTATATTTGCCAATAAGGCATGCATATCTCCATGTGTAATTTGAATATCATCGTTCGCTCTGTTCTTTCGCGGTCTTTCTCTACCTCTTTTCATCTCATCCTTCGCTTCTTTATCTTCAGTTTCTTTCTCAAATTCTGTAAACCACGTATCTGAATCTATTTCTGTTTCAACCTTTTTCCCAGTGTTCAAGTTCCTTACCCTTATATTTATCGACAAATACCAATTTTTCGTTAAATCTAACATCCCGACTTTCGTATAGTTTTCCTGCCTCTGGACTGAACAAGACGTAATCAGTTGTTTTATATCCAACTAGAATCATTCGCTTTCCGATGGATCTGAATTCTGATCCACTCTTTCGCTGTATTTTGATGTACGCCAAACATCCGAAACGTTTTATTTGCGTCAAGTCAGTCTTGTATTCAGGCTTGAATACTCGAATGAGAATTTACATGTCTATCGAAGCATGTGGAGTACTGTTATATGCATATACGGCTGCTCCTAGAGCTAAATCCCACATGTTTCGGGTAAGCCAGTCATTTATTAACGTTCGCACTTTCGTTTGTATCGTCTGATTAAATCTTCGCTACTTCATTGTGCTGAGGTGTATCAGGACAGGAAAGTTGTAATTCCGTACTCAACTTACTCAAAACTTTCGACATCTTACCGCCAGTGAATTCTGTCCCTTGATCGGATTTTAAATAGCACGCTTTCGCATCGTTCGCTAATAAACTTCGTCCTCTCTTGACAAAGGATTCGAAACAGAACACAATTTCGTCTTTTGTGTGTTTTTCGTCTTCATAGACTATGCCATGGCAAGGCGAGAATACTCGTCCACAAACACTGAAATATACTCGTATTTCTTTGGATAAGTGACTGGACTTATCATCCCCATTGTGTCCGAATGCACAATTTGCAAGGGATCTGTCGCTCTAACAAGGAAACCGATCGAGGTGTCCGCCTCCGATTTTCCTGAATTTTTGATATGTTGTAGAGGACCGAAAAATAAGAGACTCGCAGTTTTTTTTATCGGCCCAATCCCTTATTAAAGGGGTGAAAACCGCCCTGAAAGTTTACCCCCGAAAACGGTATTTTTTTTAATATCTTAAGTTCTAATCGATATTTTGAAATGAAACAAAATGGAAAATATTTCTCCTTGAATTATGTAACCATCAAGTATAGTTTGGTCCTCGAGGGTGGCAACCCTTACTTTTTATTTTAGAAAAACCTTATTTTTTAAACTATTTCTGCATATAATATTTGTAATAAAATTAATTAATTATTATAAAAATCATTTTTTGGCTTAAAATAAAAAATAAAGTTTACGTGTTTCAGGGTTTTTGCAAATAAACACGTCATCAGGGGTAAACAACCCTTTAGGCACAAAATACTTTCAAACTATTAAAATTAATATTTTAAGTTATATATAATGCATAATTTATTTTTATTTGGGCTATTTTTTCTATGGGCCCAATTTCCTATTAAAGGGGTAAAACGCACCCCTAAAAATCACCCCTAAAATAGGTTTCATCTGAATATCCCAAGTTCAGATTCAAATTTAAAATGAAACAAAATGAAAAATATTTCTCTTTGAAATGCCAAATTAGCTACCCTTATATTTTATTTCGGAAAAAATTTTTTTTTTAATTTTTTTTGTATACAATATTTGCAATAAAATTAAATAATTATTATTAAAATTCAAAATCAAAGTTGACTTGTTTTAGGATTTTTTATAATAAAAACATTATCGGAGTTTAGCAGCCCCTTGGACAAGTATACATACAATTGAACCATTGAAATAAATATTTTGAGGTGTATAATGCAGATTTAGTTTATTTTTGTGTCAGTTTTTTTTATCGAGATAGCGTAATTAATGAAGTCACTTATAAACTCTTATACTTATTGTGCAATTTATATTCGAATATTTTGTTCGTACTTATAGGTAAATAAAAAAGATGGAACTGGGAAAAGAATAGGTGAGTTAAATGATTGACTAAGCTAACGAATAGGAAAATATAAATAAAAATAAAAAAATTAAAATATAAATAAAAATAAAAAAATTAAAATATAAATAGAAAAATCTAGTATAAAATATTAATTGTTATTATGTAATTAATTTTTATTAAAAGTAAAATATAGGTATATTTTCACAAATAGTCAAAAAATATTCAAAGAAACTCTATACAAATGAGCTTATAATTTAGTTCTTATCGCAATTAATTTTGTTTAAGGATTATAGGTTGAACAGTAATGAAAATCTTCAAAAAAATGTTTTAAGCAGAGTGATTTCTGACACCATGAACATTTTATAATAGCAGTATTTTTACATCCTGGTACCTCACAATGAGCCTGGGATCCACCAAAGCTAAAGTCCACCGGATTTAAAAATTCATTTGGTTTATTATCGATATAACCGCTTTTATACCAAGAGTATTTAAAAAGATTTACGTATCGAGGAGAAGATAACTGATTGTGCAATTTAATTACATTATTTCGTACGTGCAAACTTATATCCTTATCCAACAAAATTACACTATCGGAAAAGTGTCTCACAAAATTTTTTCATATACGAAAACCAAGCACATCCAGCGGTTGTATTTTTCCAGTTGTACCTTTAGGAATTTTGAAAAGTTTGATGTTTTTATCGTCAGGTTTTTCTCTTTCGACTGCTTCTGTGCAATGTCCACTCCAAGAATCTAGTAATAATATACTATTTTTTCCAACATTTGGAAAAAATACATCCCCGAACCATTTCCGAAAATGATCTAAAAATAAATTGTAAACAAATAAATTTTGCAGGTCATTATAGTAAATTATTGCTATTTGTTTTACCAGATTTATGGAGCCCTTTTATACACATGAGCATATTTATGGACCCCGTTATCTTTTATGGAGCCCGGGTCCCATAAAATATTCTTATACGGCGTTTATGGAGCCCGATCTAGAGTTTCGATACCCAGAGAGGGATTATTTCTTTAGTCACTTGTATACGGGAACTCTGGGCGTAGGTACTAATATACAGGGATGGGCTCCATAAAGGGGTTAAGTGATAATTATATATATATATCGATTTATTACATGAAATCAAATTAACAAAAATAAATAATGAAATTCATTGATAATTTACAAGAACTTTTTTATAATTTTCGGAGTTTACATTAAACTACCTTATTTTAAAAATAATTTACTAATTATTGTAAATCTTTTTTAATATGAGTCTACTGAAATTAAAAGTTTACAAGTAAAATCTTTAAAATAGATATAAGCTACAAGTTTACGAATACAAGTACACTTTATTTAATTTCACTCACATGATGTCATTTTGCCAGATTTAGATACCATCAAACATACGTTATCTGGCTGACATAAAGTTTTTTGTATTATTGGTCCAAATTCATCTTTAGTCTCTTTTAAAACTATAAATAATGGAGAGAGCAATTTTCCACCAGCATTAATTGTAGGTAATATTGTATAACTATGTGTTGTTGATGAAACAGATTGCACAACACATTCAACAGTCTTTGTTCCTTCTTCTGCTAATGTACGACCAGTATGTAATTCTAATTGAAATCCACTTTGATCAGCATTGTAGGTATTTTCAGTTTCAACTTCTGAAATCAGTAGTTTGATGTCGGCTACAAATTTACTGGCTTCTTGATTTACAGTTTCTTTGTCCTCAAGAGTTTTTTTTGTTATAAATTTGTTGATTTTTCTACTGACAATTCTGTGAGCTTTCTTAAATTTTCGCAGCCAGAAATCACTTGCTTTGAATCTAACATCATTAAATTCTAAATTATTTTTAGCTTCTAAGGCCCACCAATGTATATCAATATCGTGAATAATATGGTCAGCTTCGAGAGATTCTTTGAGATTTTTTAAAACAAATTCAGAAATTTGATATAATTTTTCTTTGTAAGTTCCACCTTTGTTGATTTGACTAGCCCATCGACGCAGTTGCCGTTCTGAATTAACTAATTTAAATCGATGTTTAACACTTTCTATACTGCGATTTTTTTTAGTTTTACCTGATCTCCAATATTCGACTGCTCTTTTTTTATAATCGAAGCTCAACTCTTCATCATCGTATGAACATACATCATAATCTTTTTTTTCATTGAAAATTACGTCATCTTCAATGGCTTGTACTTCATAATTTTTAAATTGCTCTTGAAAATCTAATGTTTCTTCTTCCATTGTTTCAATCGCATTAAAATTATTCATACTGTCGTATAAAATATTTTCGAATTTTTCAGCTAAATCCATTTCAACAAGATTAACAGGACTTTCTGGTATCTGAAGCCCTGAGAATGCTGCCAATAATAAATTTATGACGTTGATAGAATTTACCTTCATTTTTTCTATTCTTTGATTTTTATGAAATAATAAATTCTATTGTAGGAAAAAAACAAATAGCGGACTCTCGAAAATTTATACCTCGCAACAGAACCGATAAAAATATACTGACTAACTAATCCGTTTTTAGGCAGCCGTGGACTCCAAGCTCACTTGGGTCATCTTTGCTTATGCATGTTTACAAGATGGGCTTGCAGAAAATCGCTTATTCATATATATAAATTGAAATCAGGAAAATAATTACTTAAAAATAAGTATTTATGAAAAAGTACAAATGATATATAATGTGATATGCCTAAATACGCAAACATAAATATTCTAAAATTATAAGTAAACTATAATTATCAAGCAGTGATATATAAAAAAAAAACTAATTGCAAAATATACCATGAAAATAATTTTAATCCTGGCTGAGCTTTTAAAAGCTTTTCTGCATAAAAATATTTATGCAGAAATAATAAAAATATAGTCATGTAATTATTTATTCCTCTATTTATCTTATGCTATTATATTTTGAACATTAAAATAACGAAATTGTCAAATTCTTTGTCAGTGATTTTTATTCATTAAATAGAAAATTGAGCCTATAGACAAATCAATCTGCAATAAATAAAATATCCATGATTATTTATTCTGATTATATGCACCATACATCTCAAAATATTTATTTCAAAGGTACTAATTGTAAGTATACGTGCCCAAGGGGCTCCTAAACCTCGATAATGTTTTTATTAGAAAAAATTATTTAATTTTATTGCAAATATTTTATAAAAAAAAAATAAAAAAAAAAATTTTTTCGAAAATAAAATATAATGGTAGCTAATTTGGCATTTCAAAGCGAAATATTTTTCATTTTGTTTCATTTTAAATTTGAATCTGAACTTGGGATATTCAGATGAAACCTTTTTTCGGGATGATTTTTAGGGGTGCGGTTTACCCCTTTAATAGGAAATTGGGCCCATAGAAAAAATAGCCCAAATAAAAATAAATTATGCATTATATATAACTTAAAATATTAATTTTAATAGTTTGAAAGTATTTTGTGCCTAAAGGGTTGTTTACCCCTGATCACGTGTTTATTTGCTAAAACCCTGAAACACGTAAACTTTATTTTTTATTTTAAGTCAAAAAATGATTTTTATAATAATTAATTAATTTTATTGTAAATATTATATGCAGAAATGGTTTAATAAATAAGGTTTTTCTAAAATAAAAAGTAAGGGTTGCCACCCTCGAGGACCAAACTATACTTGATGGTTACTTAATTCAAGGAGAAATATTTTCCATTTTGTTTCATTTCAGAATATCGATTAGAACTTAAGATATTAAAAAAAAACCGTTTACGGGGGTAAACTTTAAGGGGGGTTTTCACCCCTTTAATAAGGGATTGGGCCGATAAAAAAAATAGCGAGTCTCTTATTTTTCGGTCCTCTACAATATATCAAAAATTCAGAAAAATCGGAGGCGGACACCTCGATCGGTTTCCTTGTAAGTCGTGTTCGTTTAAATAGTAATCATTGATCTTCGAGATCATACATACTTCACAATCAAGAATTTCGTCATCAAAGACCGTTTGATTTAAATCTTTAATATGCGGATACTTTCGCTGCATTGCCTTCAAGTAGTTTAATAACTCATGTCCCATTCTTGCGTGTCACAGCATAGCTTTATTATAGGTAGAAGGTTCGTTCTGGGTTTCTGTGTATGTGTCATAATTTTTTTTTCGTTCGCTTATTTTACTTTCGCTAATATCATTTACCTTTCGGTTTAACACAGTATTTTCTAAGTCAGAATTTGCGACGCTTTTGTTATTCTTACTCTATCTTATTTTTACTTTCGTCATCTTTTTCATTTTCTTTCGCAGTTTCAGTATTTATTTGATTTTTCATACGCCTAGTAGTCACATACGCTACAATTTTACCATTTAATAGATCTCTTTCGCTACTTTCGTTGTTTACTTTCGAATTCTATTACCCATTATGGCCTTTTATATATACACGATATAAATGATTCATTCGACACTGCATCATAAATGTCAATTTTCTCATTATCCAAGTAAATACATAAACCTTGATCGGCAAACTTTCGCATGACAATAAATTATAGGACAAATTCTCGGACAAATTCTCAGCACATATAACTTTTTCCAAGTTAATTAATTTGTCTATTTCCGAATAACCCTGAATTTGACCTTCTCCCTCCGATCTTAAATTAGCATACTCATGCTGTTTGTGCATATAATTTCTTTCGCTTGTTTATTAAAAGTTTAAATATGAGCCTTGAATTCGTTAAAATGCTCTGTAGCACCTGTATCTGCCAAAAAAATTTGCCCAGTAAAACATTCTCATTTTTCTTTCTTTCTATATTCGTAACATTAAGAGCACTACTTTTCTCTAGTTTTAGCTTTCGCTCTATACCTTCATGCTCTGCTACAGAGTACTCACCATTTTCTTTGTTGTTGTTATTTGGTCTATATTTCTTAGAGCTATTATCGTATTTCCTTTCATTCTTTCGCTGAGTGCCTCTACTTTCGCTTCTATTTCTATTATAATTATAGAAAACTCTACTTTCGTACGTTTGATGGGAGTTCTTTCGACTTTCGTTTGCCAGTCTTTGAGGACAATGAGCAGTAATGTGCTTCGTGAGTTGCTTGCACTCAAAGCAGACTCAGAGTCCCGTACGAGCGTGTGAGCAGTTCCTTCCAAAGTGCCCGAAGTCATCGCAATTGGAGCACTTGGGTAGTGTGGTGTTTACGTCAGGGTTTGCTGCCACGATGTAGTTTGGCCTTTCGCTTGATCTTTTACCTGATCTTTCGCCTGTGTTCTTACGCTCTACGCTTGATCTTTCGCCTGGTCTTTTGCCTGTGTTCTTACGCCCTTCATTTGATCTTTCGCCTGTTTTCATACGCCCTCAAACTATATAACGAGTATTTTGTTTGATCAAAACTGAGGGGTTTATCGGTTCTACTTCTCATCAGGAAGTCAGCACTTTATATTTCATTATTTGATCCAACTACATCGTTATAAAATGCATCACGTATTTCTTCGGCAGACAAAGTTTAAATTCCTTAAAGGTTGTTATAATTGCGAACAATTTCTTCAAATCTATCAATAAATTCTATTGCCTCTTCTTTCTCTGGCTTATAATGCAATTATACAACTTTAATTTTATTTAACAATATAACTGGATCTTTAATATCCATTACTTTCGCATAATATTCATTGTCAATATGATTTATCAGAATATCACGTACCTTAAATTTGTGTTTTTCTTTCACTGATTCATTTAAATTATCATTCGCTTTGACAGTCTCATCGATTACATACAAAATATCTTTCGCTATTTATTCTGACGTAAAAAAATCAAGAAATATTCAAACTTTGTCTATTTAGTTAATTTATAATCTCCTTTAAGGACAGATCCTTTTCCCGATTATCCGGACTTAAACGTTTCTGTCAATTCTCTTGATACATCAATAAAACTTCCGTTATCGTTCACTTTATTTATCTTTCGCAATTCGTCATTCACTATCTGAATCACTTCCGTTTTATTAATATTAGCAGAAGGCATTTGTGTGGAATTTAAACGCGCTTGTTTATTGAATGATTCTCCTTCATTATCATCAGAGATATTATTTTCTACCTGTTCGCTCAATTCGTTCCACATCGTGTTTAGTTCCCTATCCACATACTCAACTACTTGATTGTGATTTGCCTCAACCTTGTCAGCCAGCTTCTTTTGGTATAACTCCATTCGCTTCATCCGTTTATCCATTTCTGACAACTGGCGTTGGATTTCTATCAAAATAGAGTCAAAGAATTTAGGTACAATTATATTTACATACCTGCTTATGAAAACTTTGTTCGTAGAGGTTATTGTTTGTATATTTTTAATTTTTTTTTGTTTACCTGCCAATGTTGTGATTATTTTCCCATTTTGACGTTCGCTTACCGAAATGTTGTCTGCCGCTAGTTTTACAATGTCTTTTGATGTTTTTACTTTCTCTGCTGCCGCTGCTTTCGCTATTCCGTCTGCCAGTCTTTGAGAACAATGAGCAGCAATGTGCTCCGTGAGTTGCTTGTACTCAAAGCATACTCGTAGTTCCTTACTGGCGTGCGGACTGCCAAGTTCATTAAGTTCTTTTGCATTTCCTTCATTATGCTCTTTCTATTTTTCTTCTTCACGCTCTTTCTCTTTTTCTTCATCACGCTCTTTCGCTTTTACTTCATCACGCTCTTTCGCTTTTTCTTCATCACGGTCTTTCTCTTTTTCTTCATTACGCTCTTTCGCTTCTACTTCATCACGCTCTTTCGCTTTTTCTTCATCATGCTCTTTCCCTTTTTCTTCATTACGCTCTTTCTCTGTTGATTCCACCCACAGACGCTCGTCTGCGTGTTTTGTTGGAAACTCATGAGTAACCTCCTGAGTCCTCAGCAATAAGCAGCAAGGCAGTGTCATCTATTATGGAATAGATCAAAACAGTTTAATCATATGTGTCTATATATATTTTTTATTTGTATCGGTAAATTGTTTGTGAACATTTAATTCTGTGCGTGTTTAGTTTTAATTTATTTATTTCGACTGCGCAGTCAGTTCTCGGTTTGAGTATTTCAATGCATGCATGTATATATATGTATATATATTCCGTTCCATATGTATATATACCGGGTGTCCCATTTTAAAACCACCAGGCAAATATCTCGAATACTAAGGGAGATGGAAAAAAACTTTTAATACAAAAGTTGTAGGGTTGAGAGGGGCCCAACTAATCGTGACCTTGGTTATGACCTTGAGGTCAATGATCAAGGTCATTTGAAGGTCAAATCGATTTTTTCAAATGAGAACCCCCAGTTTTGACCTCGTAAATAGAAAGAGCGGAAAATTTTACGTTCAGATATGTCCTTGAGTCAAGGTCATGGTCATGGTCATGTTTAAAATCAAAATCAATCAACGCATCAGAACATTCCCATAATTAGGTATACAAGACAAATTGTTAAATACAAAAGTTGTAGGGTTCAGAGGGGCCTAACTGAGCGTAACCTTGGTTATGACCTTGAGGTCAATGATCAAGGTCATTTGAAGGTCAAATCGATTTTTTCAAATGGGAACCCCCACTTTTGACCTCGTAAATGGAAAGAGCGGAAAATTTTACGTTTAGATATGTCCTTGAGTCAAGGCCATGGTCATGGTCATGGTCATGTTTAAAATCAAAATCAATCAACGCATCCAAACATTCCCATAATTACGCATACGAGTGTTAAATACAGAAGTTGTAGTGTTTGGAGGGACCCAACTGATCGTGACCTTGACCATGAACTTGAGGTCAAGGATGATGTCGTTTGAAGGTTAAATCAATTTTGTTTAACGGCAACCCTCACTATTGACCTCGTAAATAGAAAAACCGAAAAATTCTGATGTGACCTTGGGTCAAGGTCATGGTCAAAGTTATGGTCAGTTTCCGTGCAGTTAAGAGCAAAGTCGGAGATGACCCGGTCATCTAAGGCAAGGTCGGAGATGACCCGGCCAGTTAAGGCAAGGTCGGAGATGACCCGGCCAGTTAAGGCAAGGTCGGAGATGACTCGGTCAGTTAAGGCAAGGTCGGAGATGACCCGGCCAGTTAAGGGAAGGTCGGGGATGATCAGGCCAGCTAAAAATTCATTGGAAAATTCCACGTTCATCTGTATTTAGTCATAGGATCCAAGTATTTCGGTCACCATTTACTGAAGAAGATGCTCAACACTTATTAACTTTTGTTATTATTTGATATAAGTGGTTAACCCTGGTAAACATTGATAATAGTAAAAATAGTAAAATTTTCCGCTCTTTCCATTTACGAGGTCAAAAATAGGGGTTCCCATTTGAAAAAATCGATTTGACCTTCAAATGACCTTGATCATTGACCTCAAGGTCATAACCAAGGTCACGATCAGTTGGGCCGCTCCAAACCCTACAACTTCTGTATTTAACACTCGTATGCGTAATTATGGGAATGTTTGGATGCGTTGATTGATTTTGATTTTAAAGATGACCATGACCATGACCATGGCCTTGACTCAAGGACATATCTAAACGTAAAATTTTCCGCTCTTTCCATTTACGAGGCCAAAAGTGGGGGTTCCCATTTGAAAAAATCGATTTGACCTTCAAATGACCTTGATCATTGACCTCAAGGTCATAACCAAGGGTACGATCAGTTGGGCCCCTCTGAACCCTACAACTTTTGTATTTAACAATTTGTCTCGTATACCTAATTATGGGAATGTTTTGATGCGTTTATTGATTTTGATTTTAAACATGACCATGACCATGACCATGACCTTGACTCAAGGACATATCTGAACGTAAAATTTTCCGCTCTTTCCATTTACGAGGTCAAAAGTGGGGGTTCCCATTTGAAAAAATCGATTTGACCTTCAAATAAACTTAATCATTGACCTCAAGGTCATAACCAAGGTCACGATCAGTTGGGCCCCTCTGAACCCTACAACTTTTGTATTAAAAGTTTTTTTCCATCTCCCTTAGTTTTCGAGATATTTGCCTGGTGGTTTTAAAATGGGACACCCGGTATATATTCCGTTCGCGCTGTTCGCTGTCTTCCGTTTCCTTCCGCATAACGACGTCTGCAGCCTCCGCGACGTACAATGTCTCGCGTCAGTTTGCATCGGCGCAAAGCATATGTGTACGTATGTGTGCGCGCGCGACGCCTTCCACACTAACGGCTGTTACACACTCGCGCGCGCCTACCGCTGTGGTTACGGTCGCTTTACAGTCACGTGCAACTTTCACTGTAGCACACGGCCGCTTTACGCTCGCGCGCAACTGTCGCTTTGGCTTACGTCCGCTTTATACACTCGCGCGCGTCTGCCGCTGTGGCCACGGCCACTTTAAACTCGCGCGAGCCTGCCATTTCTGTCACTCGCTCCCTCCGATGTTCGCGCCGGAAGTCGGCGCGCGGCCATGTTTATCAGGCACAGCCGCGCATGCTCCCTCCCTTCGCGGTCGTGTCTGTGCTGACATGCCGCCAAGCACCCATCGCCTGACATGTGCCAGTTCCGAGAACTGCGTCCACTTCCCGTTACCGGTGTATATATCCGAAAACTCTTGTATGAACACGCTCGGCCGTCACAAACAATATACCGTGATTTGAAATTCCACGAACTTTAGGCAGTTTATTAAATTCAATTTTAACTTCCGAATTACTCTTACTCTATATTTTACTTTTTGTTCTTACGCTTTTATCTATAACTTCCGACCTTCGCTCACTTCTATTTTTCGCAACACTTTTCTCTACAAACACCTCTAGTAAAACAAAATTCTGACTCACACAGATTATACAACAAAACACTACGTTTACTTTCTCTTGCGTCCGACATTTTTATTTAGACTCTCGATACATTCCGCATTTACTTTCGCAACGTTCGGCACGATTCTAAATCTTTAACTCTTGACAGTTTTCTTCTCCCAAACGCGACTCTTCACGCACGGTGCGACAGCAGTCATTGTTTTGTCTCTTAGAGACAAAAGGACCTTTCCTCGCGACCCGGTTATTATCACTCTCATACCTTTTGTGTTTGTCGCCTCCTGGGCCGTCCGGCTCGGAGCAGTCAAACGTTCTGGGTCCACAACCTGATGGGATGTTGGTTGAGGATGAGGCGAAATAACGAGTCACACACTTGAAGTTTAACGTTCTGTTTATTGAATATGCTTTCGATCGTTCTCTCTCTCATTCGGACGTCCGTTCAGGTCCAGCGCTCAGGGAGAAGTGGCGCTCGCGGAGACAGCCGCACGCAGTGCAAAGGGGAGGGCGCTCCCTTCACTCACACATACAGATAATTATATACAGACACGCGGGAAGCGCGCACACTTCCAACAATATATATATATATATATATATACAACATTAAAAGTATTACTTATGTCGACTGCAACTTACTATCAACTGATGAGAATTTTTTCATCGGTATTAGTTTTGTAAATTAAATTAAAATAATTCATATTTATGGCAGTCAGATTGCCCTTGTTTATAATCACCCCCACAGAATCTTAAATAAGAACTTCATTAAAGCCTGGAAAATCATATGAGGTCTCATATGAGGTCTCATATCAGATATCATATAAGCTCTCGTACGGCTTTGCAGTCTCGATACCGCCGCCAGGTGGCGCATGGCAGCCTAGTACGTAGATAAAACGAACCCGTTTGGTTATATAGTAAAGTGTGCAACGCAGGGTGGGTGGGAGGGACCATCCACCACGTCTTAATGCACTGAAAAGGAATAAGTTTCCAGTTTAATATAGCAGTTTCATTAGAAATTCATATGAGACCTCATATGAGTTTCTAACAAAATACGATTACACTGGAAACGTATATGAGATCTCATATGAGATCTCATGTGAGTTCTCTTATGAGTACTCGTGCCAAAACCTCATATGAGGTCGCATATGATATCTCATAAGAGACTCTCACATGAATACTCATATAAGACTCATATGAGACTCATATGAGATCTCATATGTGATCACATACGAGTTCACATATGAGTTCTCACATGAGATTTTTCAGTAGGGGACGCACAGTAATCCCAAAACGATGAAAATGGAAAAAATTCGTGCTTGGCGAGGGAATAAGATATAAATACTTCAAAACTGTTGGAAAAGCTTCTCAATGCTATCGTTCCTTAAGCCAGATACCGCTTTTTTCCGTCAAAACCTGTCTCGATTTTTACGGGAGCCATAAAGTTGAGTAATTGGAATTATAGTTTTTCGCGTAAATTGGGAAATTCGGAATGCAAAACAAAGCACTGTCTGCACTGTTCTGTACACTTTTCTGCTCTTTTTTGTACACTTTCTTGCACATTTTTGTACACTGTCATGCCCGTTTTTGTACACAAACACATACAGAAAGTAGTTCATCATAATTTTTTAATGAATTTTATCAGAAATTACAAATTCCTGATAAAATTCATTAAAAAATTATGATAAACTACTTTTAGAAATTACAAATTCCTGATAAAATTCATTAAAAAATTATGATGAACTACTTTTTGTTTGTATTTGTGTATAAAAACGTGCAAGAAAGTATAAAGAAATGTGCAAGAAAGTGTACAAAAAAGAGCAAAAAAGTATGCAGAACAGTGCAAAAAAGCTTTGGCTAGCATTCCGAATTTCCCAATTTACGCGAACAACGATAATTCCTATTACTCAACTTTATGGCTCCCGTAAAAATCGGAACAGGTTTTGACGAAAAAGGCGGTATCTGGCTTAACGAACAATAGTATTGAGAAGCTTTTCTAATAGTTTTGAAGTACTTATATCTTATTCCCTCGTCAAGCACGATTTTTTTTCCATTTTTATCGTTTTGGGACCACTATGCGACGCTAGCTCGAGGTGCCGAACGCAAAACAATCAAAAGTAATGCAGCAGCAGTGTAAAATTATTAAAATAAATACCCCTTAAGTAAATAATTACTTAGCCCTTTACTTAACCATTTAAACTTTATTGAAACTGCTCCACAAAAGAATCCCACATCAGCTTAATATAATAAAAGATAATGAAACTAGAAGACATTGCGTCCATTTCGCTTTTTTGGAAAATTTTTTTTGGAGGATGTGGCACTGAGATATGACGGTTCAACATACAATTTTAAATCCTGAAATTTATATGGATTTTATTTGAATAAAAATTTGCTAATTTTTATGTCATTCTTAACTGGTTGACTGGCTTTGTAGCATAGATGCACAAATGAGTATAGTGATAATTTTGCTTGTATATCCGTCGCGAATTTTATAAAAAATCTGAAAAAATTCATAGTTGTTTGTAATCTCGAAGGATTCTCCCAAAATTTTTTCAAAAAATTCAAATTTTCTTAATTTGTTTAAAAAACGTTGTTTAAACAATAATACACAATTTCTGGGCCTGGCAACATCCGAATATGTTAAAAGGGTCCCCTTTTCCAATAGGATTCCCCAAAAAGACCTAATGCGAAAATTATTTCTAGCGGATCCGACAAATATCGACGGACTAATATTGATGCAAGATAGTTTTCGTAGCGTTTTTTTTTTGTTGAGATTCTTTTCGTGGCGAACATTGATGGGGGACAGTTTTCGTGGCGCATTTTAGCTAAGATTTTTTTCGTGGTGAGTGGTGAAGCGAAATAGTTTTCGCGGACATATTTTTAAGCAGGATATTTTTCGTGGTGTTTTTGTAGGTGGGATTCTTTTCGTGGTGAATATCTATACGGGACAGTTTTCGCGGACACCTTTTTAAGAGAAATAGTTTTCGTAGCATTTTTGCAGATGAGATTCTTTTTGTGGTGAACATAGGATGCGGGATAGTTTTCGTGGCACTTTTATAGATGGGATTCTTTTCGTGGCGAATGCTGTTGGGCGATAGTTTTCGTGGCATTTCTGAATGGGATAGTCTTCGTCAGCACTGGCGAAATGGTAATGCATTTAGGTAGTTTAGATTACCTATGCAGACTTTATAGATAATTAAGTGTGAAAATAATAATTTAGGAAAAATTTGTTTGTTATATTCATATTATGTTAACTATTTTGCAATCATCATCAAAAGAAGTAAATTTCGATAAAAATTTTGCTAAAAATTATGAAATCCAATAGTCATACTACGGCTCGCCAATAAAACCTTAATAATCATTTTTATATCGCACTATTTTTTTTTCATAAAACTTGAAGAAAGACGAAAAAATTAGACCTCACCGATCTGATTTTTTTAAAATTTCAGCCTTCTAGAATATTTTTAAAAATGTCCTAAAACTGGTCAAAATCAGGGTTTAAAAAAATTCCAGCAGGAACTAGAAGCGACATAAAGGGCTAAATTCTTGGAGAAGCTACAACTACATGAGCGACCTATACATAATATAGATATTAGGGTGTGTCGAAAACAAATATTTAAGTTTCGAAACGCATAACCCTTAAAAGTTGTTCTTTTTATAGCACCAATTACTTTGCCAAACCCTTTTTCTGTAGGAGTCGGTCTTTGTACTCCGCCAATGGCAGGAAGTTTGGTAAAATTACGTAAAATCCCGAAAATACAAATTTCTTGCGTCTTTGTCATCAAAGTTCATTTTTAGCCTAAGTAATTGTAAACTGTAAATATTTATATGGTTTTGATGCTATTTCATAATAATTAAAAATATTTCGTAAGCCAAGTTTTTGATATTGCATTAATAAATTCAACAAAAGCATGAAATTGGCTAAAAAGTATAAAAAATTGAAAAAAAGCGTAAAATGCCTGAATGTGAAAAATTTTGTTATTTTTAACGTTATTTTGAGTAATCATAATAAAGTGAACATAATATATATATATATATATATATATAATTATCCTCCCATCCGTTTATGGAGCCCATCCCTGTATATTAGTACCTACAGCCCAGAGATCCCTATGGCAAGTGACTAAAGAAATAATGGACCCTGGGGTTATAGACTCTAGATCGGGCTCCATAAACGCCTGAGAAAAATATTTTATGGGACCCGGGCTCCATAAATATGCTCATGGGTATAAAAGGGTTCCATAAATCTGTTAAAACAAATGTATATATATATATATATATATATATAAATATATGAAACGCTAGTTATGCAGACACTTTCCGAAATTTAAATAGACTTATGCAGACAGAGACCGACTTATGCAGACGTCAGCATAAGTAGAGGGATTATTTCTTTAGTCACGCTAGACTTGTGCAGACACTTGTATAAACGGTACTACACTTATGCAGACAGGTCACGTGGTCTTATACATTGGTGTCAGCATAAGTCGATGTTCATATGAATATATATATATATATATATATATATATATATATATATATATATATATGAAACAGGACTTATGTTGACATCGCGTGTTAATATTTATGTAAAATTAACACGTAAAAATTATGCGGACGTCCGCATAAGTACCGCAAAGTCAGCATAAGTCTCGCACCAGTTCAGAAAGTGTCTGCATAAGTCACGTTCCATATATATATATATATATATATATATTCTTTGAGAATTCCATAAATTATAATGAGGACATGCTGTGGGTGTTTACAAAATAAATTGAGCCAAGCACTTTGGTAAATTAAACTATAATATATTCACAATATATTATACGCACAGCTAGTTGCTAATAGACAGTGGACATAATAAACCCTAAGCTCCTAAACCCACATACCCCACGCACAGCGAGTTACTAATAAACAGTGGAAATAATAAACCCTATGCTCCTAAACCCACATACCCCATGCACAGCGAGTAACTAATAATATTTTAACTCATAAACCCTAAGCTCCTAAACCCACATATCCCGTGCACAGCGAGTTACTAATAATATTTTAACTCATAAACCCTAAGCTCCTAAACCCACATATCCCGTGCACAGCGAGTTACTAATAAAAAGTTTAAACAATAAACCCCAAGCTCCTAAACCCACATACCCCACGCACAGGGAGTTACAAGTAAAAAGATTAAACAATAAATCCCACGCTTCTAAACCAACATACCCCACACACAGCGAGTACTAATAAAATTTTATATAATAAACCCCAAACTCCTAAACCCACATACCCCACGCACAGCAAGTTGCTAATAAACATTGGAAATAATAAACCCTAAGCTCCTAAATCCACCTACCTCACGTACAGCGAGTTACTAATAAAAAATTTTAATAATAAAAAACCAAACTCCTAAACCCACCTACCCCACGCACAGCCAGTTACTAATAAAAACTTTTAATAATAAACCCGAAGCTCCTAAACCCACCTACCCCACGTACAGCGAGTGACTAATAAGAAGTTTAAACAATAAACCCCAAGCTCCTAAACCAACATACCCCACGCACAGCGAGTACTATAAAATTTTATATAATAAACTCCAAGCTCCTAAACCCACATACCCCACGCACAGCGAGTTGCTAAAAAAAGTTTAAATTATAAACCCTAAGCTCCTAAACCCACCTACCCCACGCACAGCGAGTTACTAATAAAAACTTTTAAAAATAAACCCGAAGCTCCTAAACCCACCTACACCACGCACAGCGAGTTACTAATAAAAACTTTTAATACTAAACCCGAAGCTCCTAAACCCACCTACCCCACGCACAGCGAGTTACTAATAAAAAGTTTAAACAATAAACCCCAAGCTCCTAAACCAACATACCCCACGCACAGCGAGTACTAATAAAATTTTATATAATAAACTCCAAGCTCCTAAACCCACATACCCCACGCACAGCAAGTTGCTAATAAACATTGGAAATAATAAACCCTAAGCTCCTAAACCCACATAACCCACTCACAGCCAGTTACTAATAAAATTTTAAATCATAAACCTGAAGCTCCTAAAGCCACATACCCCGTGCACAGCGAGTGACTAATAAAAAGTTTAAACAATAAACCCCAAGCTCCTAAACCAACATACGCCACGCACAGCGACTACTAATAAAATTTTATATAATAAACCCCAAGCTCCTAAACCCACATACCCTACGCACAGCGACTTGCTAAAAAAAGTTTAAATTATAAACCCTACGCTCCTAAACCCACCTACCACACGCATAGCGAGTTACTAATAAAAACTTTTAATAATAAACGCGAAGCTCCTAAACCCACCTACCCCACGCACAGCGAGTTACTAATAAAATTTTAAATCATAAAACTCAAGCTTCTAAACCCACATTCCTCACTCAGAGCGAGTACTAATAAAATTTTATAGAATAAACCCGAAGCTCCTAAACCCACATACCCCACGCACAGCGAGTTAGTAATACAAAATTTTAATAATAAACCCGAAGATTCTAAACTCACATACCCCACACACAGCGAGTTGTTAAAGAAAGTTTAAATAATAAACCTCACGCTCCTAAACCCATCTACCCCACGCACAGCGAGTACTAATAAAATTTTATATAATAAACCCTAAGCTTCTAAACCCAATTACCCCGTGCACAGCAAAATTTTCAAAATTTTGAAAAGTTTCTTATTTAAATTTTTAGAAAATTTTAAAAAATACACGAAAATTTCTGAAAAAATTCTAGCATATTCTTTGATAGATTCTAAGCATTTTTTGTTCTTTGCAATTTTTTTCCAAAAGTTAAGAGTTTTCGAACGAAAAAATCATAAACTTTCTAAATGATTTATCAAGAATATTTATTCCCCAGTAAAATCCAAGAATAATGTTTTATAAATGAATTTATTAAATTAGTTCTAATTATTATTTCAGAGCAACGATGGAAGAAGTTGATATTGAAGGATCCACACCAGGTCTAGGATTAGTTCGCGATGGTACACCATGTGGGGACAATTTGGTAAGATTTGTTTGACACAATTTGATAGAATTTCGTGTAAGGCTGAACCTATCTCACATTGGGCAGCCAGGGTATGTCCATGTCGCCAATTTTGGTTTTCAAATGTGTTATCTTTGGTCTAAAATGATTAAACAAGAAATTTTTCATTTTTTAATTGTGCTAAAATCGGATATGTTGTGCACTATTAAAAATTTACACAGAATCCTGTCTGATATATTTTTATAGGTTATGTTCAAACTGCTACTGTTCACGAATTATGTAAGCTTCTTTGTAAAGGATGCAGTATATTAGTGACAAGAGGGTTGCATCTACTTTGAAAATTGATTTCTGCCACCTAAGAATAAAGCCCAGTGCACATAATTCCGGAAATGTGTAGTACTAAGGGATATATATATATAATATATATATATTTCTTACAAGGAGTCTCTCAGATTCGGAACCTAGATTCACTCAAGTCGTAGGATATGTTATCTTATATACAGGGTGTGTCAAAAGTTCCGGGACGGCCAGTTATCTCAGCGGGAATGCATTTTCGGAAAAAATGTTTCATACAAAAGATGTAGGATTTTTCCCTGTCTATCTGATGGTGACCTTGAATTTGACCTTAGGCTTGACCTTCAAGGTCATTTGAAGGTCAAGTCGAATTTTTTAAATGGGAAGCCCCCTTTTTTATTGCGGAAACCGAAAGAGGGAAAAATTCTCTTTCCACCGATATAAGATACATACGGGGTCAAATGTGATCTAGAGGTCGTTTCAAGGTCAAGTCGGTAAAATGAGGTCAAATTGATCTTTGGCAGTCCATAGCATGGAAACTAAGGGCGTTGGGAAAAAACTTTCCATACGAAAGTTTCCGCAAATCGAATGGAGCATCTGATGGTGACCTTGAATTTGACCTTGGGCTTGACCTTCAAGGTCATTTGAATGTCAAGTCGAATTTTTTGAATGGGAACCCTCTTTTTGTTGCAGAAATGCGGGCGACGGACGCATGGGTTTTCGGGGTCGCTGAACCCGTATCTGGGGTCGGTTTGCCCCGCTGGATCGACCCAAGGTCGTTCCAAGGTCAAACTAGAAGGAATTGCAGAAGGTGCTTAAAACCACGGACACATGGGTTTTCGGGGTCGCTGAACCCGTATCTGGGGTCGGTTTGCCCCGTTGGGTCGACCCAAGGTCGTTCCAAGGTCAAACCAGAAGGAATTGCAGAAGGTGCTTGAAACCACGGACCCATGGGTTTTCGGGGTCGCTGAACCCGTATCTGGGGTCGGTTTGCCCCGTTGGGTCGACCCAAGGTCGTTCCAAGGTCAGCGGTGATTAGCCAGGTCCCAGGTCTGGGTTTTGATCCAGAAACGTTTGCACAAAAAATGTTTTTTAACGCCCTGATACACGAAATTCGATAGGGTGTCCAGATGATCGGAGTATAAGAACGTTGACCTTCAAATGACATTCAGCTCACTTTTAACCCCGTATGTATCTTACACCCCTGGAAAGGTAAGTTTTCCCGCATTTCTGCAACAAAAAGAGGGTTCCCATTCAAAAAATTCGACTTGACCTTTAAATGACCTTGAAAGTCAAGCCCAAGGTCAAATTCATGGTCACCATCAGATGCTCCATTCGATTTGCGGAAACTTTCGTATGGAAAGTTTTTTCCCAACGCCCTTAGTTTCCATGCTTTGGACTGCCCAAGATCAATTTGACCTCATTTTACCGACTTGACCTTGAAACGACCTCTAGATCACATTTGACCGCATATGTGTCTTATATCGTTGGAAAGAGAATTTTTCCCTCTTCCGGTTTGCGCAATAAAGAGGAGGGTTCCCATTTAAAAAATTCGACTTGACCTTCAAATGACCTTGAAGGTCAAGCCCAAGGTCAAATTCAAGGTCACCATCAGATAGCCAGGGAAAAATCCTACATCTTTTGTATGAAACATTTTTTCCGAAAATGCATTCCCGCTGAGATAACTGGACGTCCCGGAACTTTTGACACACCCTGTATAACTATGAAAGGTCGTACAGTTCCACATCCAAACGCTTTCATTATTATAAGTTATAAGAGATTGAATTCTTTAAAAATTAAGTGATTTTTTCACCTAAAATCACCCATTTGGCGGCTAAACCTTCTTTTTATGCCTGTAAACAAAACTTTAAACATTTTTATGTGTTAAAATATGACATAGTTTAGTAGATTATATAATAATTTTTAACAAAAATATACATTGGTATTTTATATTATTTTATATTATCTTTTTCGAAAACATCAAATTCTATTTTTGTCAATATACTTGCTTTAATCACAATGAAATCAATTGTCGACTGGGAAGTATCGTTTATTGGCTAAGTTTACTGAATTTGTAATCCAATGTAAAGAATATGCAAAAAATATATTTATTAATGAGTCCTTAATATCTGCCATCCCATTAAAAATAATTGAAATGAAAGCTTGATCATATTTAGATTTTGGTATACGGTGCAAAATTTTGATACATTACTTGTACATTGATGAAATAATGTAAAAAAAAAACAAAATTATATATATCTGATTGAAAATATTAATGAAGTTTTCTTAAGCTGTCCTTTTGAAGTTACTGTCAGACTGAAATCTTGACGATTTTTTAAACACTTTGAAAACTTTCATTTCTTTCTTGTTGTACTTTATCCATCAATATTTCCACTTTAGTTTATTATGAATAAATTATCTACTGTTAAGGCTGCGAAGGCTTGAGAATGCCAGTTGGTCTCTGTGAATTATTCTCATTCGTTGGTGAGGGAATCTCGATCGATTCAGAAATTTTGTCCTTACAAGGAAAGGATACTTACAAGGAGAGATTTCTGGTACCCAAAAATGAAGCCCAGTGCTCACATTTCCGTCAAATGGTCCCTTTTTCTTGAGATATGGGCAATTTAATCTCGAGTCCGGCGGCCGGACTACCCGCGAATGAGAGAGAGAGAGAGAGAGAGAGTGCGAGAGACGCCAGTTCCAGCCTGCGCAGCGGCAGAGGACCCTCCGGCAGCCAAGCCAGCGGCAAGAGCGAGAGACACCGATGGCAACGCGCGTAACCGCAAGGTAGGTCCTGGCCAGGGACGCGCGCGCGCTCTCCCCGCGGACGACGAGCGTCCGGAGAGCGAGACTCGGGCGAGCGAGCGAGGCTCACCGACGCGCGCGTGTGGGTCGGTCGCGCGCGGCGACCGGCCGACGTCGGTGCGAGCCGCCTTTGCGTGTGCGTGTACACGGTCGCATGTACTCGCGCTCCGCGTGCGCGGGCGCACCCCCCGTATCGGCGCGTATAGAGCATACGCGCCGCATGTATTACAGTTCCGCTGCCCGAGGGGCAATAAAGGCAAAGTCCTTGTTTTAAGAACGCGTACGCGAGTGATTTAATACACCTACCCCGATCCCTTTTCCTAGTCGGTGGCGCGGCGGTATAGAATACCACCGGCCTCCGCGGGCGCGAGTACGCGGTACTCGCGCAATTCTGAGCAGCCGAGGAAGCACGCGCGGGAGAGAGAAAGCGCGACAGTGAAGTCGCGCGTTGTAACGCCGGCAGGGGCCTGATTCTAAATGTGTCTCGGCCTCGAGACAACTGCTTTTCCTTTTAAAGGAGCTCCCTGATTGGTCTACAGCTCCGGATTTGGTGTGTCTCGACGTCGAGACAAATTTAGAATCAGGCCCCAGGTACGGCTGCCGACGAAGGCAGCCGACGGCGAGCGACGGCGCGCAGGCAAGGACGAGGAGATTTCGCCGAGGGTTGGCACGAGCAAGTGCTCGGGCCACATTTCTTTGCTGCGCCGTTCATCGGCATTTCCGCTTAGAGGAAGCGAATAACCGCGCCAAACTTACCCCGTTACAACTGGCGCCCTTAACGTGTGGAAACATGATTACCTGCCACCGACGAGCGTGCGGGAAATTGGATTAGAGGGCAAAAACAACCTTTTTTTTTATTTTTCGTTTCTCTTGTTTTTGGAAAATCGAGAATAAAACGTAAAATTTGAAATTAGGTTAAATCAAATCAGGTTTTTTACTACGGATTGTAGAATCGGGTGGTGCGAATAATCGCGACGCACCGGGTACGAAAATATCGCGAGCGCGCGATAACTACGAGTGTAAGCGTCTGTGTGTGTGTGTGTGTGTGTGCGAATAATAAACATTGTCTTGCTCCAGGAAAGATCAGCACATGAGAGCTGAGAGTAAAGTAAATATTGACGGTTCGACGAGAATTTAACTTTCACTTTCCCTTTCTTTTGTCGCGTTAGTTAATAGAATAACTATCGAATTAAGGGAGTAATTAACGAGATAGAGAACCGATAAACATGATTAGGAAAAAAAAATAACCTGTCCTTTTTTTCTTTTCTCGTTATTCTACAGTTAAAATTTTTTTTTGCCTTTTTTAGTTCCTTTTTCGTGCTTCAGCAGTTTTTCTTTGTTTTTTTTTCTATTAATTCCTTTTCGGCGGTTTTCGCCGAAGAGAATAAAGGCGACAGAAGGAAGCGGTTCATCGTCTCTCAGCGGTGGTAGAGAGATTGTGAGCCACACCTGAGAGTCGAACCGGAATATACACACACACGCACTTGATCGGAATGTACCTGATAGGAGAAACATTACTTTGTATATTTTTTTTGTGTTGTATTTTTGGTGCGCCCATTCGATACGCGAACGTACTCGTTTAGCTGCGCACAGGTATACTCCGGAAGAGGTTTAATTGTAAACGAACGCAACGATGGGAGAGTCTGCAGCCAAAGCCATCGATAATTGGTGCAGATGCCTCACCGAGGACGAGACACTGCCCTACACGCAAGCGCTCGGACTGAAGAGAAGCGGCGGAACGTTCCTGAAGCTAGAGCACATCAGCAAGTGGCTGGCAGGCGACCACGATCCAGAGGATTTTGAAGGCGTAGCCGCCGCTGACGAGCATTCCGCGTGGGTGGAACGCGCAAATGCTCGCCGCACGTTCCTGGATCGAACGTCCAGCTCGGAACACGACATATCGTGGGCAAACTCCACGTCGGACGAGCCGCATCCGCTCGAGGTATTAAAAACGGACGAGGTGGTCCAGAAAAACCTTGAGCGCATTCGCGAATGGGCAGCTCACGCAACCACAGTCGACAGCGAAGAGGAAACGAAGTGTCAGGGTAACACAACCAACAATGAGGCGGAAAAGAGCGAGCAAGCCTCAGCCGATAACAGGCCGGCAATGTTCGAGATGTCTATGGCAGATGGCACGACGCTGCAGGTGCCAATCGACTGGGTAGTATACATGGCCGCGGTCGATCAGAAACTTCGGCAGATCGAAGAATCGACGCGAATCATGGCGACCAGTCAAACACACCAGCCGAACGCAATCAGCACTCGGCGAGAGAGCGCCGAGGTGATGCGACGAGTAACCTTCAACGACGACATGCCGGCCGGCCAAAATCGGGAAAATCCGCGAGATGAGACGCAGTTGAGAGGTCCGTCCTCTCGGCTAGACATCGGCGGGGGCTGCCGACCCCGATACAGCAGCCCATTTCGAGGCCTCGACAGTCTCCGGCGGATGAGAGGCCGCCGCCGTCTATTACTCCGCTGTCGCGCCGAACCGGGTTCGGCGGCACCTGGGGGGGGGGGGGAGTGGATCACAGAGCCAGCCAGTTGAAACGACTGACTCTGAGATAAGGCGCGAACCAAGAGAAAGGTCAATGCCAGGATCGTTCAAAGAATCGAACCGCACGACAGGCGGCGGACTCCGAGATGTCGGCCAAGTAGTGCGCCGATGGGGATTCAACTTCGCCGGCGATCCTGGCAAAAGCATCGACACCTTCCTCGAGCGAGTCGAGGAAAATTGGGAAATCGCCAAGCTTACGGAAGAGGAAATACTGAGTGCCCTTCCGGAGCTATTCGTCGGCGTAGCCGGTACCTGGGTGCGATTCAACAGGACGAGCTGGATAACCTGGGAGGAATTCTGTCGCCGGATATGGCAATGGTGCGGCATGACTGACCGTGTACAGCAACGGCTGAGGCACGAGGTCGCTTTGAGAACGCAAGGACCGGAAGAGTCCGTGCGTGATTATGTTACGTGCCTCGAAGTAATGATGCGGAAGATGGAGCCACTGCCGACGCTCGACTTCAAGCTGGGGACGCTACACTGGAACATGAAGCCGCGACTGCAGCAGCTCATTCGACGAAGCGACTTCGAAGACTTGAGACATTGCTGGATTTAGCAATGGAGGCGGAGCTAGCAGTGGACGCGGAAAAGTCCTTCAAACCTCCGCCGCCGCCGGAGTCGTGCGTGTACGCGCAGTGGGCGTACAAACCCCACAAACCGGCTCCGCCTAAGGTGAAGGCCGCGGCGGTAGAGACAAAGCAGCCGCCGACTCCACCGCCACCGAAAACGCCGACGATAGAAGAAACGATCGAGCGATTCGCGAAGGTGATCCTGGAGAGGATGCAACGAATGCCACCGAAGCAACTGCCCCCTCCTCCACCTGCACCCCCTTCGCCGCGGAACTGGAGCGGAGAGAAAGGGGTACGGAGAAAGAAGAGTAGCTCCGAATGCCCCAGCAGGAGGACGAGTAGAAGAAGTGAGAAATCCAACTCCAGCAGCGATTCGAGCGAAGAAGACCGAGCCAAGAGGTCGCCAAGGAGGACAGGCGAACCGAGCGCACCAGCACCGGGAGCATTCAGCTGTTATGGATGCGGCGCTCCCTGAGTAATTCGCCGAAATTGCCCGAAGTGCGCGGGAAACGTACCTCAGGCGAAGTAAGCGGGGTTACCGCTTCATCTGCCGAAGTCCCAGCACTAAATCCGGACGCCGCAGCCGGGCATATAACGGCTGAGCCGGCAGCCGAGCACGAGCAGGAATCGCGGTGGTGGCTACAGGTGGCGATCGGAAATTACAGACTCCGCGCCCTCTACGATACGGGAGCTTCACGCACCGTAATTGGGGCGGTCGGACTACAGCTCACCTCCGCGTTAGGGCGACCATTAATGCCGAGCTACGATCGCCGCGCGAAACTCGTCGGAGGACAGACAGCGACGATCGCCGATTACGTCGAGCTGCCGTTCGAGGTAGCTGGCGTAAAGCGAGACATTCGGGTAGCGGTGCTGCCGGATGACAAAGTGGATTGTTACTTAGGCGCAAATTTTGTCAGAGCCTTCGGTACGATCCACGGCCCCATCAACAACCAATTGATCGTGAGCGCGGCGGATAAGCGCGTAGACTTGGAAGTCGCGGGGGTCTCATCCGTCGAGGCGCTAGAGGTATCGTCGATCGGCCTCGAAGACGTCACGGAAGGATAGAGCCAGGAGATGGCAGAGCTGGTAGGCCGAGTTCTCGGCGGGGAGGGCCAAGCTCTCGGCCGCACTACATGAGCGAGCCACCACATTGAAGTGGGGAGTGCAAGCCCCGTGAAGCAGCGTTATTACCCGGTGTCCAAGAAGCTCGAAGAGGATGTGCACCGTCAAGTGATCAAGATGCTCGAATCCGGGGTAATCGAGCCTTCTACGAGCGCGTGGTCGAGCCCCGTCGTTATGATACGGGAAAGCAACGACAAGTACCGTTTCTGCATCGATTTTCGGAAATTGAACGCGGTTTCGAAGGCAGACGCGTACCCGCTGCCGTACATGGACGCGATATTGCGCAAACGGAAGAGCGCAAAATATATTTCGACACTCGACCTAAGCTCAGCGTATCACCAAATTCCGCTGACGCCGGAATCGAAGGAGCTGACGGCATTCACAGTGCCCGGATTGGGCCTGTCAGTTCACGAGAGTGCCATACGGCCTATCTCAGGCCGGAGCGACGTTTCAACGCCTGGTGGACAAAGTCATCGGCCCCGAGCTCGAGCCGTACACCTTCTCGTACCTCGATGATATCATCATCGCGACAGAGACGTATGAGGAGCATTTGAAATGGCTCGAGTACGTGCTGAAGCGCGTTAAAGAGGCCGGGTTGACGATCAACCGTGAGAAGAGTGTGTTTGGCAAGACTGAAGTCAAATACCTCGGTGTGCTCGTCAACCGGGACGGATTCCAGCCGGATCCTGATAAGATCGAGCCGATGATAAACTTTCCGGTACCAAAGAACTTGAAGCAACTGCGCCGCTTCATGGGAATGGAATCTTGGTACCAAAAGTTCTTGAAAGACTTTGCCACGATAGCCGAACCGCTCACGGCGCTAACGAAGAAGGATCGACGATATGAATGGGGCGACACACAGCAAGAGGCTTTCGAGAAGATAAAAGCCCTAGTGTCCTCGGCTCCTGTCCTCGCCAGATCCTCGTTCGATGTTCAGTTCGTCGTACAGACAGACGCGAGTGACACCGGCATCGGCGCAGTGTTGTTGCAAGTAATCGAGGGACAGGAACAAGTCCTCGAATTCGCCAGCCGAACACTTTCGCCAGCGGAGCGCAATTACAGTGTCACGGAGCGGTGATCTGGGCGATCAAGAAGTTCCGCCCGTACATCGAAGAATATCACTTCTTGGTGGTAACAGACCATAGGAGCTTGCGATGGCTGCAGCCTGCACAGCCCCACCGGAAGACTGGCGAGGTGGGCTCTCGAGTTGCAGGGACACTCCTTCGATGTGGAACATCGAAAGGGCGCGCTGAACCACGTGTCCAATGCGCTTTCGCGCATGTACGAAGAGGAAGACGACCTCGAAGTGTACACGAGCACGTGGTCCGACGGTACCAAAGATGAGTGGTACTGAACCTGGCTGGACGAAGTGACACGCGACCCCTCAATCCATCCCAGGTGGAAAGTGGTAGGGGGTCGATTATTCTACTTTCTCGCGGATGAAATAGTAGAAGCGGCGGTTGCCGACGGCGAGGCATGGAAACTCGTCGTGCCCCAGGAGCATCGTCGCGAAGTGCTCCGCGAATCACACGATGATCCGATCGCCGAGCACCAAGGTCGAGAAAAAACGTACGAGCGTGCGGCCAGGTTGTACTACTGGTCGAAGATGTATCATGCGGTGAGGAAGTACGTGAAACAATTCCAAGTGTGCCAGCAGACGAAAGCAGAGCAAAGACCGCCAGCAGGTCTGATGGGACAGCGAGTTATCGACGGGCCGTGGCAAGTATTTGCCGGGGATATAACCGGCCCGTTCGTGAAAAGTAAACTCGGGCACGAGTATATCTTGGTGTTCCAATACCTCTTTACTCGCTGGGTGGAGTGCGTGCCCATACGTAAAGCGAATGCGAAGACCATCTTGAAAGAGTTCAAGGAGTGATTCTTCGGTTCGGCACTCCGGAGGAATTCTTGTCCGACAACGGCACAGAATTCAAGAATAAAGTCGTGGACGAATACCTCGCCGACGTCGGCGTCCATCACTCGGCTACCCCGCCGCATCATCCTCAGGCAAACCCCGTGGAGAGGGTAAATCGAACGTTAAAGACCCGCTTAGTCGCGTTCGTCGAGGAATCTCACGCTGAGTGGGATCAGAAACTGGCGGAGCTGATGTTCTCGTTGAACAACTCCGTGCACGCTTCGACCGCCGTGAGCCCGGCCGCCCTCAATTACGGCAGACAGCCGCTCTACCCGACGACAGCTCGCCGCGAGCAAGAGCGCGAGGCCCTTGAACAACGAGAGCGCGAGGCTGTGGATACGTGGGCGGAGCGCCTGCACGATATGGACAGTCTGCGAAAGAGGGCTGCCACACAAATTGCCGACGAGCATCGGCGACAAGCGGCATACTACAACGCGCGTCGGAGAGAAGTATCCTACGGGGTAGGAGTCCTCGTCTTGAAAAGGAACAGAGTCCTTTCCTCGGCAGCGCAAGGGATATCGGCGAAGTTAGTGCCGAAGTACGCCGGTCCACTGAAGGTGACCCAGATAACCGGCTCAAATACGGTAAGACTAATAGACGAGAAGGATGCAAGCGAGGAGATCCTGCATGTTTCTCACCTCAAGCCTTACGACGAAGAAACAGCGACGAAACGGGCGAAGAAGTAGACGTAAGCGTCCCGGTGACGAGCGACCCACCGGAGGCCGGCAGAGCGCCGCCGAGCGACGCGCATCCGGTCGAAAAACGTCCTAGGGGACGTCCGCGTAAAACGGTTCGCGTCGTGGTGCGCGCGGTTCCCGGTAAAACGCGTGCGCCGGCGAAGGTGAACCCCGGGACGGGAAAACCCCGGGGTCGGACCTAGATGACTCACCGCGGTCGACTCGCGCGCAGCGGCGCGCGAGAGCGTCGCAGAAGAGTAGGAGTTCGGGAGTTGTTAGCGACTCCGACTAATGCACCGTTTCGCTAGGTCTCTTTTGTTACAGATGGTTGAGAAATCTCTGATGCCGGGGACCGAGGGCGGTGCTCTCGACACCGAAGCGATGGTGCGCGGTGTCCTGCGCGCCGTCGAGCAACTCGGGCGAGCTGAGTTCGCTCGCCCGTCTTCGGTGGTGCTGGAGGAGCTGCCCGAGGCAGCTGGAGCACTGGCGCTCCCTCCTCCAGCCACCGTCTCCACTTCGGCGCCATTGCGCCGGCCGAAAGCCACCGACGCAGCCACGCTGAGAGATGAGGGACTACCGACGGTGGAGGCTCCGCCCAGTCCAGCGGCCCTCCCCGCCGACAGCCGGGGACCACCGGTCCCCGAGACCGCTCCACCCAGCGCGGCCACGGCAGATCGGCCGTCGCGGATGATAATCCCCTGGGCCGCGCTAGAGGAGCGCCTGGAGGAGGCGCAAGCGAGCAGCCGCCGCGCCTGGGTCGGGGAAGGAGAGGCGCTGCTGGCGTGGGATTCCTTCCTCGCCGAAACGCCCTACGGACGACAGCTCGCGGGACCGTGGGCGAGCCGCGTCGAGTGAGGACCGCGAGGCGGTCTCTGCGACGAGGTGCGCTCGGAGGGAGCGCCGTGACGCCAAAGCGGCGGTGACGCAAGCTCAGGAGGAGATCCGGGCCGCCGAAAGAGACGCGATGCTGGCCCAGAAGCGCATCGAGGCGGCGGAGGGGAAGCGCCAGGAAGCGCTCCGCTGGGCAGGCCGCGCGACCGCTGCCGAGACGCCGGCCGACCGTCTATGGCTCCAGCCGCCGGGTGCCACCCCGAGACCCCCATTCTCGCACCAGGAGGTGCATCGACGACAGGCGGTATCGGCGCCCGGGGAATCCTGTCGTCGCTGCTACTACTGCGGACGACCCGGAGTCTCGACGGATGCCAAGTGCCCGGATGCCCCACGGCACGACAAGTCGCGCCCGTGGTTCCGCAACCGGGAGTAGCCACTGCCGAAAATCCCCGCCAACCTGGGTGTAAGCCCCCTCTTCGGGGAACAATAAAGAGAGGGGTGAACCCCGCATTATTTTGTTAAGCGAATTGTTTTTTTTCTCATGCGCAATGCCCCCCCCCCCCCCCCTCTCTTTCAGGAGAACCGGCGCTGCCGTTAAAGATGCCGAACGTGAGGTGTAGCAGAGCCGACTCCTCGAGGGATAGTTCGCGTCTGGACCGGGGGTATTACGGCCTGCGCGTGTACATGCGCGGGTATGCGTGTATCGGTGTGCGCGAACGGGACAGGAGGCGAGCCTCGACACACCGCATCGGCACGCACGGATACCTGAAAAGTAAACATCTCTCAATCTTGCGCGAAGGACAAGGCCGAGAGATGCTTCCGGGTGCCGACGAAGCAGCAGGCGATTAGTATCGTTTCGGCCATTGCCGCGAGTGATAGCCTGCAGGGAGAAGTGTTTCACCTCGAGTAGTGCCGAGAGAGTGAGAGAGAGAGAGAAAGCGGAAGCGTCCCGGGTGCAGGGCGAGAGTGCGCCGGTAAAGTGCACGCGAGCGCAGACGAGGCGCAGGAGCGCAGATTCGAGTGGGAGGGAGAGAGAGAGAGACGTCAGCATCGCGGCCGATCCCCTGCGGCGGCCGGACTGCCTGCGAAGGAGAGAGAGAGAGAGAGAGAGAGCGAGAGACACCAGTTGAGTTTCCAACCTGCGCAGTGGCAGAGGACCCTCCGGCAGCCAAGCCAGCGGCAAGAGAGCGAGAGCGAGAGACGCCGACGGCAACGCGCGTAACCGCAAGGTAGGTCCTGGCCAGGGATGCGCGCGCGCTCTCCCCGCGGACGACGAGCGTTCGGAGAGCGAGACTCGAGCGAGCGAGCGAGGCTCACCGACGCCCGCGTGTGGGTCGGTTGCGCGCGGCGACCGGCAGACGTCGGTGCGAGCCGCCTTTGCGTGTGCGTGTACACGGTCGCGTGTACTCGCGCTTCGCGTGCACGGGCATACGCGCCGCGTGTATTACAGTTCCGCTGCCCGAGGGGCAATAAAGACAATGTCCTTGTTTTAAGAACGCGTACGCGAGTGATTTAATACACCTACCCCGATCCCTTTTCCTAGTCGGTGGCGCAGCGGTATAGAATACCACCGGCCTCCGGGGACGCGAGTACGCGGTACTCGCGCAATTCTGAACAGCCAAGGAAGCACGCGCGAGAGAGAGAAAGCGCGATAGTGAAGTCGCGCGTTGTAACGCCGGCAGGTACGGCTGAAGGACGAGGAGATTTCGCCGAGGGTTGGCACGAGCAAGTGCTCGCGCCTCATTTCTTTGCTGCTCCGTTCATGCATTTCCGCTTAGAGGAAGCGAATAACCGCGCAACACCTGCCCCGTTACAAAATCTAAAAAATATATATCTACAAGAAAATTTGAAGCGAATAAATCAATTTTATTCCAGCAATCGTTGCACATACAAAACTCATTTTTTTTTATTTTTTCATTTTTCAATGCTTACGTTTTTTTTTATAATAATAGAACACTCTATAAAAGAAAATTTTTTTTTAGGAAATATAGCTATTTTAATTATATTTCTAATGCTACCCATTCCTTTCGAATACATAGAGCTATTCTCGAGAAATTACGATTTGAAAAAAGGCTAAAAATATTTTAACCTCAAATATCTCTTAAATCTATGGACCAATCATTTTGCCCAAATAACTCGACCGAAAACTATACAAAATCCACCTCTACGAGAAATTTTGAAGCGATTAAGTCAATTTTTACTCCCGTAATGGTTAGACATACCAAACTCATTTTTTTCATTTTTCTATGTTTACGTTTTTATTAATAACAAAAGAACCATGATAGCTAGAAAAATAATTTTTTTTTAAAAATGTAGGGATTTAAATTCGCTTTCGAATGCCATCCATCCGTTTCAGATACATAGAGCCGTTTTCGGGAAATTTCGATTTGAAAAAAAGGTTAAAAAAATGTTAACCTCAAATATCTCAAAAATTTATGGACCGATCATGTAGCCCAAAGAACTTAGCCGAGATCTATCCAAAATTTACCTCTATAAGATATTACAAAGCGATTAATCCAGGTTTACTCCATAAAACGTGCGACATAGAGAACACATTTTTTCCATTTTTTAATTTTTTACTCAAAAATTAACCAACAGAATGGATTAAAATTTTCACAGATTATAGCAATTTATATTCTGCATTATCTTGAATTTTCTGCAAAAAATTGACCGTTTAGTTTAGAAGTTATTAGCTTTTTTAAAAAAAAGACGTTTCTGTTAATGACAAGAGAACCGTGATAGCTAGATAATCTTTTTTTTGAAATTATAGGTTTTTTTATGCTCTTTCGAGTGGGATCCATCCGATTCAAAAATTTAAATCCAATCATTAAAAAAAGTCAAAAATAAATTTTTCGAAAATCAAAAATTTGAAATAAAACAAAAATGAATCAGTAAATCATCAAAAATTATTTTCTTCCCGAATTCGGAATAAAAAAACAAGAAAAATGAGAACCTGGTGGTTAAAATCGACCGCGTAGATCAGGAGATAAAGCGGAATACATACATACACACACACACACACATCCATACAGACATTTTTTAAAATCATGTGAAACAAACTTCTAACACCTCTAATGATGTTTATAGAGTTTTAACGAAGTTGAAAATTTTACTATTACAAAGCTTCCTCTAGGAGGAAGCAATATTATTATTTCATAGATTATACAGAAAAATGTCTATACTTGCCTTATTTTATACTTTCGTAGAAAGTTTTATTATTTCTACTTTAATTTTTATTTCTACTATAATTTAGACAAATTTATAAATTAAATATTTTCGAGAAAAAATATTAATGCTTTCTTTTTAGAGAAAACAATTTTCGAAGATTCTGTAGATCTTTCAAAATAAAGTTTTTTAGTGTATTATTCTTGTACAGAATGTCTTGAGGGCTGTTTTGAAAAAATATTCAATGTTCTTAATAACAATAGTTTAGTTTTGAACATGTAGGTTTTGCATGAACTTTTGATTCTTATATTAATAAATTAAATAATATGCAAGGAATGATAATGTGCACTTGCTTAGCTATAAGTTCTGATTCTTAATACTTGGAATTGTTGAAATTATCACTTGCTATACATCTTATAAAATTAAAAACAAATGTTTATAAACTAAGAATCATTGTGACCAAAACATTTTTCTCGATATTCTTTTACAGTAGATATAACTTCTTGAAATTAATATTGATTGAAACTACTTAAATTAATAACCCACACATAGTCTTGTAAATTAAAATCACAACCAGTCTATGAACTAAGAATCACTAAGAATAAAAGCTTTCTTGACATTCTTGTATGGATATAACTTTTTGATATAAAATACTTGAGCATGATGTACTTCTAAAATACAATCTGAGAAAATCTTACATCTTCCTATTTCCGGATTTTAATAATGCTAGTGTCGCGTCGTGCGACGTTGCCGATGTGGTTGCTGGTGTGCGCTGTTTTCCTTCCTCTCTTCATCTTTCCCAACGAACCTGCTGCATTGCCGCTTGTTTCATATTCTCCCACACGATAAAAAAAGGGGGGATACGCATAAACGCTCAAAAGATGCCGCCATCCAGAAAGAATAGTTACCAAAAAGATCCTCGAACGGAGGCACGAAGACGCGGTTTCCTTTAGTTTTCCTTTCATTCTCTCTTAAGTGTGTGCCACTCCCCTGCTGCAGTTTTATGCGTTTTTTATTACCAAAACGCACATCCACGCAAGCATCAGAGATTCGCCGCCAATTAGAGGAGTAAGCATTAGTACTCCAGCGCACAATACTGAATCAAGCTAGAGTCAGTTTTCTTGTCCTTTCCCTTCACTCCTACCCGATATGCGTAGCGTATTCTAAAATAATTTATGTATCCGAACTCGCCGAATATTCTCAAAGGGTGCGCCGCCGAAATCATCAAAGATCATCGAGAAAAGCGGGGCAGCAACACCTAGGCAAATCAAAAAGGCGACGGCAGGAAGATTTACAACTTTTTACCTTTAAAAGGGGACGAAGACTCCTGGTATGATTGACTCAGAAGCCAACTCGCGTAGACTTCACATCAGCTCTCATCACTGTAATTTTTACTTAGTTTTGTACTGACAAGTTAATAAAGTTTAAGTTGTGTTTAAATCCATATTAAGTATTCATTATTTCGAGATTATAAGAATCCTAAACTCTCCGTATCTCCGTTCTTCACACCAAAACTTCCACAGAGCGGCAACCGTCCACTATCATTATAAGCGCCACGGCGGGAGTACAGATTCACACAAGGGCTGTTGGAAATTCTAAGGTAAGTCAGTAAAATTTTACACACTGTCTCGAGGCGTACCGCGTGTCCGTGTCATTTTCCTACCTGCCGTCCCATCCTGGAGCAATGCACGTTGTGTCCGAATCGGGAAAAGTCACATTACGCGCTTTTAGCCATTAGACTAATGAAGTTTCATTTTCTCTCTTCTTGTATTGTCACGTAACCCGGACGTAACACTAGTTTACCTTTAGAAATCATAGGGCCAGTAAAGTATCGATAATTAAAACACCTAAAGTAGAACAAGGATCTGCTAGAGAAATATCTGCAGCAGTATTTCTTTTTGTTTTTACTACAGGAGGTTGCGTGTTTTTACAGACTTAAATATAATCTTTTTGTGGCCTCAGTCGATAATAATGATTGATTCACACCACCATATGTTCAATTCATATTAAAACATCTAACTTAAACCACAAACAATTAAAGTTATCTATGAAAATAGGATACAGTCTAAACAGTTTGCTAATATATTTACGCATTGTTTTCTCAAGATAATGAACCATCGCTTAATGTATTAAAATACTTGATAATTCACTCTTTGATGCATTGACATGCAATGAACTTCATCAATTTTAGGTTTGTTTGTTTTTATGTTAATATCTTCTTTTATGTTAATATAGTTGTATTTCTTGTATAGATATAACTTGTTGAAATTATTATCTGAATCTTGTATACAAAAATATTTACTGATGACTCCTCTGAATCATTTTGATGTTTATTATACAAATATCCATAACAATGTTTTGTAAATGTCGCAAACATGTGTTATACTGCATATTTTTATCGTACTGTGTAGTCCACTTGAAATTCAAAATTTCCTTATAAAAAACCGCTGCCAATTCATTGGCACGTATCTTCCTCAAACTTAATTTATTGATCCCTTTAATTAATTTTTACTTCTAATATTTAAAATTTAATACTTTATCTTGTACGGTTAGACTAACCAGGAGAGGGTCATGGGTCCGGATTCAGCTTAAACTGTGCGTTATATCTTTTTTCGTAATGAACCGATTTTTTTTGGCAACGATCTTGATCTGAAGATGCATAAAAGCTACATCTGTGCCAAATTTCAGGACGATTGGCTAATTTTTTCTCTTGTTATCGTGCAACAACGAAAACGCAAATTTTTTCTAAAATAATTCTTTTCTAAAAAACAAATGAAGATCATCTCTTGAAATTTTAACCAAATATAGTCTTCTATAAGTTTAATAAGTGGTTAAAATTTTAAGTCGATAAATCAAGTAATCTCTGAGAAAATGGGAGGCAAAAATTAAAAAAAAAAATTTTTAACCTCAAATATCTTTTTTCGTAGTGGACCGATTTTTTTGGGCAACGAACTCGATCTGAAGGTATATAAAAGCTACATCTGTGCCAAATTTCAGGACGATTGGATAATTTTTGCTCTAGTTATCGTGCGACAACGAAAACGCAAATTTTTTCTAAAATAATTTTTTTCTAAAAAACAAATGAAGATAATCTCTTGTAATTTTAACCACACATAGTCTTCAATTAGTGTAATAACTGGTTATTTATTTCAAGTCGATAAATAAATTATTTTTTGAGAAATTAATTTATGAAATATAAAAAAGTTTTCCTTAATAACAATTGACAGAGTGAAGATATTTTAAATTTTAAAAAAGGAAAATATAGGTAATTTAAATACCTTTCAAGAAAAGTTTATTATTTTATGTAATCATGACTGTAAGATATGAAAAAATCAAAAAAACAAAAATTCAAAATCGTTTTTTGGTTATAAAACAAAAGAAAAGCAATAAAAACTCAAATCCATCAGGGTACCTTTCTTTTCCCGCGAGACAAAGAGAATAAGCTTTACCCGACGAAAATCGGTCGATTCGTTTCGGAGATATGAAGAGTTCAAACACACACACACACACACACACACACACACACACACACACACACACACACACACACACACACACACACACACACACACACACACACACACACACACACACACACACACACGCGCGCGCGCGAAAATAAAAATGATCAAAATCAACTAATATACACATATATCGCCTTAAAACATCTTTTTGAACATTTTTTTTTCGAAAATTTTTTTTACCGTTAGAAAGATCCCTCTATGAGGAAGCAAAAAACTGTCAAAATGTTCACTGATTATTATTGCTTACTGAAACATATCATCAATTTATTTTGAAATATGTTTTTTAATAAATTCACTTATTTATCCACTTATTTTATTTTAGCCATTTATGCTCTATATTAAACAACACTTTTATCTAAATATGCAAAATGATCTATATTTTTTATTGATATAAAAGTCCACAAATTTACTTCACTGGAAAACGTCATGGTTTTATGTTACAAAAACAAGTTATTTCACAAATAGCCGATATCTTTCTCTATGCTAATATTTTCATTGTTTATTATTAACATTTGCTCACATACACTATGAACTCATTGCAGGAATTCTTGTCGTATTGATTCCGGATCCATATAGATTATTTAATGTTTTAATAAATTTATCCTCTGTATCAAATATTACTTTAAGTAAAGAACAAAGATAAACTGAACTATATTCCGTTGACAGGAATGCTTAGAGATTTACTTCACTTCACACGAGACTTTGCAATAAAGAAGGCTTTGCAAAAAAAAAATGCATATTACCATCCCACATTATCTAATACTATCAAGACACATGATCGATATTGCCAATTGATATTCATACGAAGATGTTTTTATTGATTCTTTTTTTCAATCCACTTGTGAGATTTTAATGATTCCAAAAAAATCCTCTTGTGTATATCTGTAAAAAATAGTAAAAGATTCTCAAAAAGTATCAATTCTTTTATGTTTTAAAATTATTTTAACCTTTAGCATTTAGCCATTTAATATACTTATCTAAAAAAATTTATTTGCCCCGTTGATGCTCATAGATAAAAATTCTTTTAATCAGTCGACTTCCTGAGATCTTTGATCATTTAAATTGCAATTTCTTGAACTAGACAAATAATTGTTAAACCAAGGCTGGGATCAATATTTGAAATAACTATCATTAATATCGAAAACTTACAAGGGTACTAGATCTAATCTCACTATTGCATGACAATCCGTTAGCCAATTAAAAAATATTATAAAAAATTAAGAGAATCACTGAGAATCAAAGCTTTCTTGATATTCTTGTATACACGGAAAGAAGTTCGCAGCTACGGTGGCGCTGCGCGTCAGTGGCGGGGTCGGTGTAATTTACACGACAAAAGACGGTGCATGCGCTGCGCGGTGGCGTGCGTGTCACTATGTTTACTGCTGTCTCGCACCGCGACGGATGCTGCGATGCACGGGTTTTTCAATGCAGCCACTCTCGGAATCCGCTCAAGAGTTTGGCATAGGATGCGAATTAGAAAATCGCACGGTATGGTTGAGGAATCTTAGAAACGAAATAATCAAGACAATACCTAATGAAAATTTAAATTTTATTTTATAATAAATGATATTGTTACAATAAACAAGACAATTTCTTGTTCAAATAACAAACACGATAGCTCATTTGCTAGTAAGTCGTAAAGCAAAATAATGAGTGTAAAAACCTATAGTACTTAATGTTATGAATTGAAATATGATTTCATTACCGACAAAAAAATTTTACATAGTTTTTCAAACATTGGTATGTTATCTGAAGAATCGATTATAATAATAGTATCTTTAGCGTAAATGAAATTATTGATAATTACAGTTTAAATTGCGTACTTTACTTTTGGTGATAAGAATATAATATTTACTGAATCATCTAATATTTTGCATCTAATCATGGAGTAAGAAATGAAATTTTGGTTTCCAACTTCCAAAGATCACTTATTTATTTATCTATTTATAAAAATTATACGGGACTTTCTTAAGCATACTAAATTAATATACAGCCTATATATAGTAATGAGCTATATAAAATATAATATAAGAAATAAACATAAAAATTAATCAGAATGTTTTCGAGATAGAGCGAGTACATATCATTAAATTCGGTTATTAAAGTTTCCACTTGTAAAATATCTGAGTATTTTAAAATTGGTGCAGTCATAATATGAAAAATTTTTGTTGTCTAATCAAATCATATTTCAATACATCAAAATTAAGTAATTACTATAGGTTTTTATACTCATTATTTTGCTTACAGTGTGAATTTTATCGATGATCAGGACTATAGTATTGCGTACGACTTACTAGCAAATGAGCAACCGTGTTTGTTATTTACACAAGAAGATGTCTTATTTATTGTAACAAGGCATTTATTATGAAAAAGAATTTAAATTTTCATTAGGTATTGTCTTGATTATTTCATTTCTAAGATTTCCAAACCATTCCGTGCGTTGTCCTAACTCGCACCATATGCCAAACTCTTGACCAGATTCCGAGCGCGGCTGCATTGAAAAACCCGAGCGTCGCAGCATTCGTCGCGGTGCGAGACATCAGTAAACACAGTGACACGCACGCCACCGCGCCGCGCAGGCACCGTCTTTTGTCGTGTAAATTACACCGACCCCGCCACTGACGCGCAGCGCCACCGTAGCTGCGAACTTCTTTCCGTATAGATAAAACTTCTGACGTCTCCCACCCTGGGAAAATCATACATGAGAATAACTGAGCTCCTTTATTTGTTGAAATTTTCACAATAACACATCCTCTTCGCTTTTTCCATTTGACATAATCTTTTATGAGACATAAGGTAGATGTACGTTCTTGAAATTATTATGGATTGAAACTGCGTAAATTATTAACTCATCATTATCCACATATCCTTATTAAAAAAACACAACCAGTTTATGAACTGATAATCACTGAGAATCAAAGCTTTCTTGATATTTTTGTATAGATAAAACTTTTGACGTCTCCCACCCTGGGAAAATCATACATCAGATTAACTGAGCACTCTTTTCTTTGAAATTTTCACAGTAACACATCCTTTTCGCTTTTTTCATTTGGTATAATCTTTTAATTGGTGCCTGAGTAAATATGTACGACAGGATAGCAGTAATATCGACTAAGCTTCTTGAAGATGACAAATGCTTTTCCATGAATAATATAACCACCAGGATCATCAGAACAATCGTTCATTTTTGCTAATTCAAAATTTGATTTTTCAGACAGTACATAATTAGAAATCCTCAACATTATTGGCTATATCTCCAAAATGGCTCGAAAAATCTTGTTATGTAATATCTGTAAAAATTAGAACTTCTCAACATGATTGGCTATATCTCCAATATTACTTGAAAAACTCTTCTTGTGTAATATCTGTATCTGTAAAAGTAAAAGGTCACACAAGTCCCACCAAAAATTATTATTGGAATCTTTGATATCTACACTACTATTCTACTAAACACAACAATTTTTGTATTCTATTTATAAATGTTATAAAACAAAATATAAAATATAAATATACTTGTACTCATCGTACATTTTTTTATAACTTACAACTCACTATTTCCATGTTTTAATAATTGAACTTATATCTGATCTGATAATTTATTCTTTTTGTTGTTTAAAAAACTTCTGTCCTTCTAGTCTTCTGTAGTCTTCTCATCTTAGCCAATTTATTATAAAAAATATAACTTTAACTAATGATGTTTCCTTCTTTTGTACAATCATGTATAAATACAGATCATTCTTCTAGTTATGTAAATCTAAAAAAAAATTTTTTTGAAATCAACACAAATAGTCGATGTTCTTTTCTCGACGAATTTAAACAATTTGAAATAAATATTTAGATATTTAATACTTACCTGATGATTATTTTTGTTGTTGATGGATATGATTAAGCTGTTTTATTACTTGCAATGTTGAACTTTGTCTTCTAGTAGTTAATTTTTCAGATATAGAACGTTTATTGTGCTTTTGTAAGTCTATTGAATGCACGATGAAAAATCAGTGATCCACGATATTTATTGTATATATATATATATATATATATATATACTTTGAGCATATACTAACATGCTCAACGTGTATATATGTTTAAAGATGTGTATGATTGGGTCGTCGTCGCCCAGACACGGGAATATATATATATATATATACTTATATATAAACTGAAACAGGAAACCGAAAGTGGGAAGAAAACGAAGTCTGACGATGAGAAATGGAGAAACTTTAGAATCGGAAACCAGACATAAAATTTTTCACTATTTAATATCTTTAGTATGAGAACATCTTTTTACTTGAAACTTTTTGTGCAATATAGTATAGGCAAATAGCATGTTATTATTATAAATTTGAGTTAAATAAAAGCGATTGAAAATTGCAGTAAATATTTGAAATTCTCGGTCAGGCATTTCAATGTATTGTAACGGTGAATTCAGTTTAATGGGAGAGGTGTGTGTGGGAGAGATCGGGGGAAAGGCAATTTTGGAACGGGCACGAATAAATGTGCGCAAATACTAAAGAATTAAATATAAAAATAAAACACAAATTTATTTCTTTAAGTTCACACAGTCGTTGAGCACCAGCCGCACAAACGCGGCACGAGAATCCTAACTGCACATGCAGCACTAGAGTGAAGTCAGAAAACAATCACGAGGCTCGACACACAGCGCGCACTGATTTTATTAAAGACACGAGCTAACAAAGCTATTTACTCACACTCGGTTGCAGGACGATAATCGGCAGGCACGCCGTCGCAGGTTGGTAGGTCGGCAGATCGGCAGGCACGCCGATGCGAGCGGGTTAGTGCCCCAGAACAGAGTGTCGCGGCCGACACTCTTATTCGTGCTACTCCCTTGGCCTTAGTTGCGTCACATAGCTCTCTCTCTCTCTCTCTCTCTCTCTCTCTCTCTCTCTCTCTCTCTCTCTCTCTCTCTCTCTCTCTCTCTCTCTCTCTCTCTCTCTCTCTCTCTCTCTCTCTCTCTCTCTCTCTCTCTCTCTCTCTCTCTCTCTCTCTCTCTCTCTCTCTCTCTCTCTCTCTCTCTCTCTCTCTCTCTCTCTCTCTCTCTCTCTCTCTCTCTCTCTCTCTCTCTCTCTCTCTCTCTCTCTCTCTCTCTCTCTCTCTCTCTCTCTCTCTCTCTCTCTCTCTCTCTCTCTCTCTCTCTCTCTCTCTCTCTCTCTCTCTCTCTCTCTCTCTCTCTCTCTCTCTCTCTCTCTCTCTCTCTCTCTCTCTCTCTCCCGCTTATGATGATGCGTACGTCGATGACTGCCGATGCCTTGTCGACCGGCGCTCTAGCGCGCATGCGCTTCGCGAGCTGTAGCTTGTAGAGCCCTGTGGTTGACATTGGCGAGGGCCCTCTGCGGCTGCCCCCGACGTCATCGGTGAGGTACAGTTGTCCAAATGGCGATACGAAGCGAGAGAGACAACCGAGAATTGAAAGATGTGAGAGAGGCCATGGTGATAAGACGCAACTAAGCCTTTGTCTGGGGCAGGCGAGAATTGAAATATTGTAACATCAAAAGTTGATGTTACAAACTCCCCCTCCCTTATCTGCGAGCGCTTGCGCGAGTCATAGTTCTACTACCATGGCCTTTACAGTTGAGTTTGCCAATACTATTCGGGCTAAGTACAAGGGCAGATTTTTTTACAAATACCGCAAGACTTTTGGCATAAAAGAGGAGCATTCCCCATTATCGAGTAAGTTATCCAAGTCTCTAAATTATTTTTATTCTAGGCTCGAAATTTCAAGTTATCTATGAAAATCAGTGCGAGAGTTCGAGCCTAATTCGAATAAGTTCTTAGCGCGCTTACGAGTTACTTATGCTAAATATCATTCGAGTATCAAAGTTTCGAACATAAGATTTTGAGTACATGATTTAGTTTTAAGTCGTACGCATGCAAATATCGATGATATTCCTTTGCAAAGTCCAAATTGTCGACGAAAGTCTATGGAATTCTTAAATAATATACAAAAAAAAATCTTAACATAATACAGAATATATTGACATAGTATATCAATTAGTAAGTGAGCCTTGTATGCCTGTGTCTTGGCGATTATATTATTCGCTTATGAATGAACTTTAACAGAAAAAAAGAAATAAATAGACAGTCTTAGTCACTTACATTGTTATAAAACTATTACGATCAAAATACGAGTTTAAAGTAATGGATCTATTTACTCATCTTACCATTCTTCGAACCTGTAACATTTCTTAACTCGTTTCTTATGCAAACATTTTATCCTATTGGACTTTACAATTATTCACATCATAGTGTTACTTGGTAATATACCTTAGTGTGGTAGGGTAGCAATGCATGCATACAAGGTGGTCGTACAGAATGCAGTAGGTGGCATTCATACGATAGGATATATCATTACTGTTGCTGTAGGTTTATCGATAGGTGGCATATGCGTCGAACCATTAAGGACACAATATCATAAATGGTAGCCAAAACGATCAAAAGGTCTATAAGGTATTCAGTAAGGTCAATAGTCGATCTGATTACCAGGTAAACGATACATATGATACTCCAACAAAATTTAATACTGTAGACGATAGGGTAAACGATAGAAAAATCCTTAAACATGCGATAAGATGAACGGTAGGCCAGATTTGTGTGTAAATGGTAGGGTTAGCGGTAGGTGTGTTTGATGTGTAAGCGATAGGGTGAACGGTAGGAGTGTCTCGTGTGTCGACAGTAGGGAGAACGGTAGGAAGCGATAGGGTAGACGGTAGGAGGGAGTATTTCCATAAACGATAGAGTAGCTGGTAGGAGAGGGGGGGGGGCAAGTGAATTAGCGGTAGGGTAGGCGGTAGGAGGGAAAAGAATAATAGTTCCAGGGTACTATAGCTAAAGGTTTTTGCTTGGTAGAACTACCAAGACAGGTTATTTCGATGATGCTAACAGTGACCACAAGTGTGTCAAAGATTTTGCATTTGGGACAACCGAATTCGAATTTGCAAGAACATTACGAAGAATCACTTCCGAATCACACGTACACATGTGAAGTGTTTGATCCGAGGGGTAGTTTTTTCGAGCAATACGAGCTTTAGCAAGGCACTTTTTAACATCTGTATTTTGGCTACCGCAGCGATAGCACAAACGCTTTTGTCGCGATTGAGCGCATTTTCGATAAGTGTGTCCTGATTTATGACAATTCCAACAGAGTGCCAAGAATTGTCCTAAAATTTCCTTAGATTTCAAGGGTTTTACGACTGTATTTTGATTGTCATCTTTCGAGTTTCGACGACTACTTTTCTACGGTTCCGATTTGCAAGACGAGTTACTTGCATACGAATTATCAGCATTTAGCTTTCGAGTATTCGTGTTACGAGTTAAACTTTCTTTTCTCGAGTTCCTAGGTTTCGAGTCAAAGAAATTCGAGGGGTTACGAGGTTGCAACAGGTTAAACGTGTCACCAAATTTCGAAATAATACGAGTTTTTAATAGATTCGAGGTAAAAGAAAGACTTTTAAAATTCGAGCTTCGATTATACAAGGGTTTCGACATTGAATACGAGTTTTCTGATGAAGCCTTTCCCTCTGCTGTCACATGTGGAGGCAGAGATTTCTGCGACATTGAAATAATACGAGTTTTTGAAAGATTGGAGGAAAAGAAAGAACCTTTAAAATTCGAGTTTCGAACATGCAAGGATTTTGACACTAAATATCATTTTTTTTTATGAAGCCTTTCCCTCTGCTATCACCTGTGAAGGCAGAGTTTTCTGCGATATCAAACCGCGTGATTCAAAATCCGTTTTCGAAGATTGTGTTTGATCCTTTTTATTTGCGCTTCGATTGTACCAGGATTCTGACACTAAATATGACTTTTCTGATGAAGCCTTTTCCTCTGCTATCACATGTGAAGGCAGAGTTTTCTGCGACATCGTTAAGTCTATAGAACTGAGTGACATAAAATCATTTTTCGAAGGTTGTTTACAATTTGTGCATTTGGGAATTATAGTACCTGGCTTGCCGCATTTATAACATAATATTCCCGATTTCTTAGGGCAATCTTTTGCAAAATGTCCCACTATGTGGCAAACCCAGCAGGCATACCAAGTATTGCTATACAACGAGTCTTTTCTTCTATCAAGATTCGAGTCTTTTCTTCTATCAAAATGTTCGATCATTTTTCGACGAAATATTTCCTAAGTTCGAGGGTTAATACGAGGTCGATTTATTGGAGAAATATTTATCAAATGGATATGGCGGAATTCTATAAAATTTTGAGAGTGGATTCGACGGCGAAGTCTTTTTCGAGTGCTTATTCAAAATTAAATTTTTCGAGCAGCTAATCCGAGGGCTAATGGGTTGATTCGAGGTCACCTTTTCGAGTTGAATTTATTATTCACAAGTAAATTTTTCAAGGGGCTAATAGGTTGATTCGAGGTCACCCTCTTCGAGCTGAATTTATTATTCACGAGTAAATTTTCTGAGTTACAATTTTGCGAGTTAGTATATGGGTGGGTTAATTTAGAGGTTTCCGATTGTGATTCGACTTCGATTGACGAAATGTTTAGGGAATCTACGGTATCAATTGTACTAATGGACACTAAAATACTAAGCGATTCGGTAGTCATTTCGAAAGGCTTAACAAAATTATTTAAAGAGATGTCTGAAACAGCAGTCGGCGAAGCACGACGCTCCTCCCCCTCCTTCTCCGGGAGGTCGAAAGACATCACTTGATCCGTCGAATCATGAGCTTCGATCGAACCGCTTATTATACTTAATTCACTACTCGAGCTACTACGAGATAAATTCAAACATGATTTAGTGGAATCATTATCATCATTCTGAGGATTCGATTTCGGTTCATATTCATAACTCGACGCAGATGAGTTCGAAACAAGGTGATTGGTATTTTCCTTCTCTAAACTAAGTTGTAAACTAGTATTCCCAAATTGCAACTGAAGTACCGATTTAAAATACTCAAAGGAGTTCCAATCCTTAGCTAAGGTTTTGGACCAACTTTCGGCTCGTTCATGGAGAATACTAGGGATTAATCGTAAGATCGTTTGGTCAGATATTTTGTAACTCTTAATAAAAATTGATAATCGACGAAGGAATTTTTCAACATCTTCGTTTTGTTTACCGAAAAAAGAAATTTTCCAATCACCAAGAAGTTGAATTAAATCAGAGTCTTCATTGTTGATATTGACAATATTACTCTGTGCAGAATGTGATGGAAATTACGAATTCTGTTGAGAATTATTCGTTAAATTATCAAATTGTGAAACGGAATAATTACTATTAAGTGTTGATTGTTGTGGTATCGAGTTATTCGAAAGATTCAATTTCGAGGTTTCTCCATGAAACGTGTTTGAACCGAAAGGTAATGCGAGGTAGGGTGGATATTCGGTTAGGCCAAAGTTGAAGGATCCCATATAATTGTACGAAGGCATGCCTAAATTTCTCGGGAGCGGTAGGTAATGTGGATGTACCATAGTCTGTGTTCTCCAAGTTTGGTTTGTTACAGCCGGGGACGACATATGGGCCATTGCGCTATAGGGTAAATTCATACATTCATACAAATCTTGTCTTATCTGAAAAACTACCATTAATCAAACCTACTTTCGGGTCTTCACAATTCTGGGCTGGTGATATTTCGGGGGGGGGGGGGGTGTAGCTCTAGGGAGGGGGGGCAGGTGTTCATTGATTTAATTTAATCGATAATTATGACGAGAGATTCAGGTTTATCGTTCAGGGTTGCTTTGTTAGCTCACTTCTGCTTGCCTCCTCCAAAAAGAATCTTTTAATAAATTTAAATAAATTTAAATTAACACAAAGTTTTCTTTATTTACCAATGTTTGATCCAATTAAATATACTACTCCAAAAAAAATATCAAGTTCAATCTACTTTAAAATGTAAGCACACCAAATTAAATTAGATCAAATAAGAACTAATCCCAAAACTGAAGCCGTTCAAGCCTTTGAAAACTCCAAGCGGGTGGCAAGCAAAGTGAAAAAAAATTAAAGCTCCTACGCAAGGAAGGTTATAAGTAGGAACCAAATCGAGAGTCGGTAGTTACAAGTGCTAATGCCAATAATTAAACGTTAGCTATTGTACTTACTGTAACTAATTTTATATAGTTGATAGGGTTCATAATTACCAAAGCCAATTTAAGCGGTAATATTTGGTCTTTATATTAAATTGCCATGCCAAAAGTATTAAATTGAATTACGCGAAAATTACTATATCTCAAAATAATTTTATTTATCCCAATACCATTTAAATGTCTCTCGAAATTTCTTGTTTATTCCGATATGAAAAGAAAAAATTTTCTATTCTTATACCAAAACCCAAATTCCTATGTTAAAACAATTTCTTCCAATACTTTATTTATTTATCCAGAGTATCACATATATTACATTACATAGTAACCCTGCAGAGGGAAATAAATTCCCTGTTTGGAGGTCCGAAGTATACTGAATACTAATAGATTCCTTAAACCTAATACTACATACTAAATCTTAAAACTATTGGATAAATCATCTTCATTTTTTAACAGTATTATAAACATTTTTATACACAGTAATAAACAATAATAGTATATATGTTCTATGCACTTAACTACGCTTTAGACTTGAATTCCTATAACACCGTTATAGTATCAAATCTTTTCAAGGAAATATTCGGATCATTCTCACGGAATATTATTCGTAATCCATTTTTTAAACTTGTAATTAGTGGCTCTTTTGTCTATATCTAGCGTTTTGAACTCGTTTGGCAGTAGATTGAAGGTCTTTATTGCAGTGATATAATTGTTTTTATCGCTCACTCTTTTGTCCATTTTTGGCAATATGATAGCTTTATATCTAGTCTTACTATTTGAGTTTGAAAATAAATTTTTCATTTCGTTGTAATGATATTTTAAACAGTCCCATGTGTATAGTTGCTTAATCATTGGTTTATTTTGCACGAAAGTGTTTTTGAATACTAGTTTGAGTAATCTGTTTTGAATATTTTGGAGCAAATGTTGATTGTTTTTATAGACACCACCCCAAGCTATTATCCCATAATTGATAACACTGTGAAAAAAACCATAGTAAACAACTTTTAACGTATTTATTTGCATAAATTTATTGATTTTGTAGAATATGAAACTTAAGTAGCTTGTTTTTTTAATTAGGTAGCTAATATGTTCATCCCATTTTAGATTGTAATCAAAATTCACTCCTAAATATTTACACGAGTCCACTCTCTTTAGTTTTTCTTTGTTAATAAAGATATCAACATTTTTTGGAACACTGTCGCAGTAATTCCCGAAAGTTATATAAACAGTTTTACTTATATTTAAAGTTAGTTTATTCAATGCGAGCCCTATTGCTACTGTTTTTACATTTTGATTCATTTCCTTTTCTACTTCTTTCCATGTTTTACCCGCCGATATAACTACTGCATCATCAGCATACAATAAAATTGAGTTTTCTGGCATCGTTGCCAGTAGATCATTTATATATATTATAAAAAGCAGTGGGCCTAGGATTGTTCCTTGGGGCACTCCCATAGTTACTGTTATCGGTTCACTTCCGCTTTGATCAATTCTTACTATCTGCTTTCTATTTGATAAGTAGCTTTTCATCAATTCGTAAGCATTGCCTCTTATCCCGTACACTTGCAGCTTTAGTAGTAGTATATTATGATCAACCGAATCAAAAGCTTTGGCAAGATCTAGAAATGCGACTATTATTGGCTGACTTTTATCGAAGTTATTATAAATTATTTTCATAATATAGCTTAAAGCATCTTTGGTTCCTTTGCCTTTTATGAATCCAAACTGTTATTCGCTTAATATTTTGTGTTTGTTAATAAAACTAAAGATGCTTTTGTATATGACCTTTCGAAAAATTTTGGCGATATTTGATATTAAGGATATAGGTCTGTAGTTTTTAACTAATAATTTTTTCCCTGATTTTTAAATTGGTATCACTTCAGCAGCTTTAAGGGCATCTGGCCATATTGCCTTTTCAATGTATTTATTGATGATGTGTGCCAAGGGATCAGCTATATGATCAGATATTGTTTTAAGTGTCTTAGAATTTATCTTATCAACTCCCCCATTCTTGAATTTCAAATTTTGGATAATTCTTTTAATTTCGAGTTCATTTGTAAAATTTAGAAATATTGAATTTATGTTGTGTGGTGGTAATTGAAAAGAATTGTTACTTGAAGCAATAATTTTGTCACTCATTTCTTTGACCATCCTGCCGTAATAGTCATTCATGATATTTGCAATTTTGGATGGTTCTTTTACTCTCTCCATGTTTTCATTATATATTTCACGTATAATATTGTCTTTTTTACCTTTGTTGCCAAGTTTGGAATTTATAATTTTCCATAGTTGCCTTGGATTACCAGAATTTTTTTCTATAAGTTCCTTATCATATTTTATTTTGGCATCTTTTATAACTTTGTTTAGGCATTTTACATAGTTTTTATATTCATTTTGTAAGCTATCGTTCATTGGATTCTTTTTGAGTTTTTTATACAATTCGTCCTTTTATTTACAAAATTTTAGTAATGCACTAGTAATCCATTCTTTTCTAGGTGCATACTTGACTTTAGCCTGGTTCCTTATTGATAGTTCTTGACAATGTTTTATTTCATCTATAAAAAGGTGTATTGATTCGTTTGGATCCTCGATATCCTTGTAATCCGCCCAGTATTTTTGATTTGCTATAATAGCTATTTTTTATAGTTTAATGAATAACTAGATTTCTTATTCTCCATACCTGCGTCCATTAGTGGTTTTTTATGTCTATGAAAAGCGGGTAATGATCAGTAATAAGTGTCTTTAATTTGAAAGTTTTAGTGTTGATTGAGCTAGTTTTTATATAAATATTATCTATGCATGTTCCACTATCAGTAGTTATATCATATGGTCTAGTCGTATCAGTAAAGCCAGGGTGAAAACCATTTTGAAGAAAATTATATAAAAAATTCTGACTAATGTTGTTCTGTAGCATTATGTTAATATTAAAGTCACCTATTATCAGGTGGTTTTTAACGTTTCTCTTTTGATGCAGATTGTTGAAAATGTGATACATATATATTGTATATGGGAGCGTCCGCTAGAAACCAGCCAGCGGGCGCGCGGGACGCATTTTTCATGCAAAACACGCTCTGTTCAACTCGCTCGTAATCGTATTCTGAGTCTCTCAGAAAAAAACAAAAGATATATATCGATAGATTTTTTCCTGCTCTTTCCAATGGTGCTATTGTTTTTACTCCGAAACTTTTTCTTCTGGTCGAAAATTCAAGTTGAAAGTTCAGAGACATTTTTCTCAAAGTATATCATGTTTTTTTTAAAAATGCATATGACCATTCGAAAGTACAAGTCTTAAGCTACAAAATCCTAAATTTTCAAATTGGAGAAATGAAGGGCTCAAGAGTAACAAGATTAAAAAGACAGCGGTGAGTGGCCGCGCGTGCTCTTCGCGCTTTGCTCGGACGCGCCGCAAGCTCGGGCTTGGTATAATGAGCTCGTAATCGTATTTTGAGTCTCTCAGAAAAAAAAAAAAGACATATATCGATAGATTTTTTCCTGCTCTTTCCGATGGTGCTATCCTTTTTACTTCCAAACACTTTCTTCTGATGTGAAATTCGAGTGGAAAGTTCAGAACCATTTTTCTTAAAGTATAACATGTTGTTCTTCAAAATGCATAGCACCATTTGAAAGTACAAGTTATAAGCTACAAACCCCTACATTTTAAAGTTGGAAAAACGTAGAGCTCAAAAGTAATAAGATTAAGAAGACAGCGGCGAGCTACTGCGCAAACTTTTTGCGCTGGACCCGAGTGTGCTTTTATAAACGTAGTGCATATTTTCGTTGTTGCCTATTAAAAGCATTACACAATGTTTTATCAGTGCATCATATATTACGTTTTAAATATATTAATTTTTTATTTAAACCTTAATTCTTTTATATTTATTTGCGATTATTTTTATTGTTCTTTTCACGATACTCATGTTTTTCTTAATTCGAGTTTTAGAGGGTTCGGCTTTTTTAACTGGTGGATATAATTGAGAATCTTTGGATGTTGAAAATCGTTTTAGTTCTAACTTTTTAGTTTTAGCTAATAATCTAACACAGTGAAACGATTGAGTTCCAGGCACTGTTTTCGCTGAATCTAGCCTTTGTCTTAATTTATCTGTAGCCTTAGCATATTCATCTTTTGCTGAAAAAAAGCACAAAATATTTTCAAAGTATTTAGTCGCCCACTGGCAAAGATCTTGCGGCGTCAATATATAATTATCGGATACTTTCCGCAAACTTGCTCGCCTAGCATTACTTTTTATAGAAGCACCGATTCCATCGCATGCATTTTTTCCGTGAGCAGTCGCATGAAAGTGCCATTCAGCTTCAACGGAAAAATCTTCATAATGATGAAAAAGATTCTGAAAATTATGTTTATTTTTAAAATGTTGTGCAGCTCCATCAGTAAAGTAAATGATTTTTTTAACGAAATCAAAAGATTTTTTAAGGTAATCGATTATAATTTCTTGAATTAGGTAAACTGCCACAGTATCATGAATTAAGTTGTCTGAAAAAACCGCCATACGTTTGTGTTCAATTTTAGAATCTGAACCTTTGTAGTAAATAACTATTGTTGCCAAACTACATTGATTATTATTACAGTGCAATGATTGTGCCGCATCTTGTGCAATGAACGCATAGTTTTCCGAAAAATCTAGGGAAATTAAAAATTCTCCTTTGCTTAACGATTCTCGTAAGATTTGAAAATACGATGACTGCTGTTTGGAAATGAAAGAATGAGTTTTGGGTTTATGTAAAAGAGGAAAAAATATATCAATAAATAAAGAACTAGAAACAATTTCAGTTTGCAATGTTGATTATCAGTAGTTTTCCACATTTGAAATTTTATTTCATTAACCCCAGACCTTTCAAGAAATAGTTCAAGTTCCGTTTTTGGAGGTTCAATACCAGGACAATTTTGACACATATTTAAGTAACATTTCGCTGTTGATGTTTTACAAACTATTTCAGCTATACGATCTTTGTAAGTATCCATTTTATCAAAAGAGCCAGCCAAAATTAAGCCAGCTAAGAGGAGTTTGACGTTTTGATGATAAATGCACACACACACTGAATGCGTACCACTAGCACCAGCTAAAACACAATATTTAGGGCGACATTCGGCAAATTTAGTGAATCCTATTTTTGATTCGGGATACTGTTGTTTATACTTTAAATATAACTCTTTAAGATTGTACAAACAAGTCGTTTCTGAACATAGGTCTTTGTACCATCATCCGTTCGTATACACTTATTATCTTTATAACCTGGCATGATTCTACTATTATTGTCATTTTGATAGAAAAGTTTTACTTCGTTTACAGTATCACATGATATTTTTCGGTTTCCCCTTTTATCAACTAAAAGGGATTGACTATCTGACAAACATTTTGTTACAAGCCAACGGGATGAATTAGAAAAATTAGCAGCTTTACGAGAACTCGTTTTTTGGGAGTAATTTTAAAAGCAACATTTTTTCATTTTTCGACAAATTATCATCGTTAAACAATTTTTGTAAATTAGAAATAATTTCTCTAGATTATTCCATTGACACTACATTTTCTTCCTCAATTTTCGCATAAAATTTTAATCGACAAGAATCACATATTTTATCTTTATCTTGTAAGTTCGGAAAACGAGTTTTCATTTTTTCAGAAACAAATCTCAGTTTAGATGAATGCTTTGCTTCATCAAAAGGGTTACAACAGCGATTGAAAATCTTTGACATTTTAAAGTTTTTTTTTTATTATGAAAATAATAAATATTGAGAAAGAAAACATTTTCAGTGGGTGATAAATACCTTCCAAGGAGCCTTTTTAAATATTGGGAACGACTCTGTGGTCCCTCTAGTGGCAGAAATGATAACAAGTGAAAATGATGCAACGATTGAAGTATAATAGATATATACGCATACAGAGGCGCGTGCAAGAGCAGAACAGATTTCACGCGGCCGCTCGCCGCTGTCTTTTCAATCTTATTACTTTTGAGCTCTACGTTTCTCCAACTTGAAAATGTAGGGTTTTGTAGCTTATAACTTTTACTTTCGAATGGTGCTATGCATTTTGAAGAACAACATGTTATACTTTAAGAAAAATGGTTCTGAACTTTCCACTCGAATTTCCGACCAGAAGAAAGTGTTTGGGAGTAAAAAGAATAGCACCATTGGAAAGAGCAGGAAAAAATTTATCGATATATGTCTTTTGTTTTTTTCTGAGAGACTCAGAATACGATTACGAGCGAGTTGAACAGAGCGTGTTTTGCATGAAAAATGCGTCCCGCGCGCCCGTTGGCTGGTTTCTGGTGGACACTCCCATATATCGCTTCCATGCGAAGGGAACTTACAGCGTGCGACACACGTATGCACACATGTAAGTCTCCCCTTTGTAGTGTGTCTGTGAGCCAGAAGGTATGTCAAGCTGCAGCGGCCGACTCGCGCTTCTCCCTTGTCTCTCAGCTCTAGTCCGAAGCAGCACGCGGTGCCCAAGCGCATGGCGCTTTATTGTACTTTCTTTCTCTTATAATAAATAATCATTTTACCACCAACCACGACTATCCCTTTATTTTAACATGGTGGGAGAGCGTGGCTTTGATGGTTTTGATGGTTGAGGTAATTATTATTCTTTTCTCTACCTAACCTTCGGGGAAAGTAGAGGAAAACACGCGGCTATGATACAAGAATAAGTGAAACAAAGTGAATAATCGAGAAAATATTGGTGAGAAAATATGGACAAATATATCAAGAATAAAACACAGTGAAAAGTTTTGGAAAAAGAATATGAAATCAAGGCGATGCAGAGAGATTAGATCTTGAGGTTATGGTATCACGAGGCAGCGACTCAGAAAAGAAAAGTGAGGGACTAAAAGTTAAACAAGAGATATCGGACAAAAACGAAGAGACAGCTGAAGGAAAGAATAGTTTAAACCGATTTGTGTCAATAGTAAAGAAAATAATTATTTTGAATAAGACAAGAAAAGTGTTAGAAGTAATTAAACAAGAAGAGATACGATCGACATGGCAGACGAATTCAAGATGACGCTACCGATTTTCGACGGGAAAGACAACAGCACATGGACGAAAAGAATTACAGTATTGCTGAAAATGAAGAAATGTGAAGAAGTAATACAGAGAGTGAGAGCAGAAAATGATAATGAAGCCACGTGGAACGAGGAAGACTTGAAAACGATGAATTACATATATTATAGCGCTTTGTCGAACAAACAAATGGAGTTAGTGAATGATGAAAATACCAGTTTTGAAATAATTAAGAAATTGGACAAGTTGTATTTGCGTGAGTCAACCGCATTACAAATTTGTGTTCGAAATAGACTAGATAGATTAAGATTAAGAGACTACACAGAAGTGAGTGAATTCTATAATGAATTCGAAAAGTTAATCACAGAATTAAAAAATGCCGGCGCTACAATAGATAAAAAGGAAAAGTTAAATTATATATTAAGAACACTACCAAGCACATTATGCCATATTGGCAATTTAGTTGATGTGCTACTAGAACAAGAAAGAACCGTAGATTATGTAATCGAAAAAATTAAAATGTACGAGAACCGTGAAAAAGAAGAAAATCAGAATTCAAGAAGTAAATATGGAGATACAAATGTGTTTAAAGTAGAAAAAGGAAAGGACGGTACATGTTACCGATGCGGAAAGCTCGGTTATTTCCAATACGAATGTACGAGCAACGGGAGGAATTCCTGGAGAGGCTCGCGAGGAGGAGGACAGCAGCAAGTGCGAGGAGGCGCGCGTTCTCAACAGCAACAACGAGACGGCGGCTATCACAGCAGAGGCAACGGCAGCTATCACAGTCGAGGAAGAGGTCAGCGAGGACGAGGCAGTCAACAGCGGCAAGATCGACAGAACACGAGTCGAGATCCGACGACTTTCATAACCGAAGCAGATGGTATCGTAAATAATAATGTAGAGGTAAATTGTTGCAAAAGTAAGTTGGAATGGGTTTTAGATAGCGGATGCTCCGATCATATTATTAACGATGATAAATACTTTGCTAGAGTAAATAAATTAGAAAACCCGATTAATGTAAAAGTGGGAGATGGTCGTAGCTTAAAAACAACTAGTATAGGAGACGTTAAAGATAAATTTATAACAAATTATAATGAAACAGAAATTGAAATAAAAGATGTATTTTTTGTAAAAGAAATGGATAGGAATTTAATGAGTTTCGGGAGAGTAGCAGAAAATTTAAAAATTGTTTCAATAGAAAATACTTCAAAAATTTATAACCGTGAAAACGAATTAATAGCAGTAGCAAATAAAGTAAATAATGTGTATAAGATAAACACTGTGTTAGAGAATAAACAGATCTACGTAACAGAAAATGTAAATAACGGCATGACTTTGAAAGAAAAATTCCATAGACTGCTAGGGCATATTAATTTTGGATATTTGAATATTTTGAGTAAAAATAATTTAGTTGAAGGTTTACCAAATAATTTAGAAAGTGAATATTTAAAATGTGGTACTTGCGTACAAAATAATATGACTAATACTAGATTTGAAAATGATAGGCATAGAGCCAAAGATATAGGAAAAATTATTCACGCGGATGTAAATGGACCGCATAGTACAATGGGATTTAGGGGAGAAAAATATTTTTTAGTTTTAGTAGATGATTACAGTAAAGTTGCAAAAGTTTATACGATGAAAGAGAAAAATGAAGTTTATGATTGCATCGTGAGTTATGTAAATTTAATTGAAAATTCAACAGGAAAAAAGGTTAAAAGATTAAGGTGTGATAACGGTAGAGAATTCCTAAATAAAGATATTTACAATTTTGCTAAAGAAAAAGGGTTTTATATTGAATCATGCCCCCCCGTATGTTCACGAATTGAACGGAAATGGCGAACGGTACCATAGGTCGATAATGGAAACGGCGAGAGGTTTATTAGCAGACGCAAAAATTCATAATAGGTTTTGGCCGGAAGTAGTTCAAACAGCAGCATATTTAAAAAATAGAACCTTAGAAAATACTTTAGAGAAAAAGACTCCGTATGAAATTATGATGGGAAAAAAACCTAATATTAAAAATCTTAAACTCTTATGGCAGTAGAGTTTTTGTTCGAGTTTCAGAAATTAAAAGAAAAAGTAAATGGGACAGGCAAGCAGATTTCGGAGTATTAGTTGGATATGACAGTGTAGGTTATAGAGTCTTAACAAATAATAGAGTAATTGTAGCTAAACATGTAAACATAATTGAAGAAAATGTAAAGTTAGTTGGATTTGGTGATAATGATGAAATAAATGAAAACAATGATGAAATTATACTTCCCCTACTTCGACCCTCGGGGAGAGTAGGGGAAGGGAAAATGATTTAGAAAATCAAAATAAAAATGAAAACATTGAAAATAATGAATATGAAAATAACGTACCTAGTTCTAGTAAAGATAATTTAATAGTACCGAGAAGGTCATCAAGAAAGAAAAGCCCTGTAAATCGATACGGAAATCCGGTAACAAACTGTATTTATGTGAATTATGTAAACGATGATAATCCCGAAAATTATAACGAAGCGATAAATAGTAATGAGAGTGAAAATTGGCAAGAAGCTATGAATAATGAGATTGATTGTTTAAATAAAAATGAAACATGGAAATTAGTTGACAAACCGAAAGATAAAAAGGCGTTAGACTTAAAGTGGGTTTATACAAAAAAGGCAAATAATAAGTTTAAAGCTAGAATTGTAGTAAGAGGGTTTCAGCAAAAGGAAATAATTGATGATATTTATTCACCTGTTGCGAGAACTCAAACATTAAAAATCTTATTAAATTACTGTGTGCAAAATGATTTTAAAATTGATCAAATGCATGTCGAGTCAGCATTCCTTAATGGAAAAGTAAAATCCGAAGTTCATGTTAAACAACCTCAAGGTTATGATGATAATTCAGGAAGAGTATGCAAATTAGATAAAGATTTGTACGGACTCCGTGAAAGTCCACGTGCATGGTATGAGTGCTTAGGTAAATATTTGATTGAATAAGTACATTGAAACACATTACCACTTTGTAAATGAAAATTATTTAGAAGGTACTATTGATGTTATAAAAATTAATTCAGATGAAAATCCTGCAGATATCTTCACTAAGTCATTAGGACGGATAAAATTTGAAAAGTTTAGAGCAAACTTAAAATTAGAATATTAGACAAAGTAATTATTATACTAAAGAAAAACGAAAACCAAAGATTGTTAATTGTGAAATTTAAGCGCACAATGTAATACATATATATTGTATATATCGCTTCAGGTTCCGTGCGAAGGGAACTTACAGCGCGCGACACACGTATGCACACATGTAAGTCTCCCCTCCCCAGTGTGTCTGTGAGCCAGAAGGTATGTCAAGCGGTAGCGGCCGACTCGCGCTTCTCCCTTGGCTCTCAGCTCTCGTCCGAAGCGGCACGCGTTGCCCAAGCGCATGGCGCTTTGTTGTACTTTCTTTCTCTTATAATAAATAATCATTTTACCACCAACCATGACTATCCCTTTATTTTAACACAGATATTGATTTACTTTTAGAGTGAACTCTATATTATGCAGATCATGTGATCTGTACATAGCTGAGATTTCCAACTGACTATTATTATTAAGGTTTATAATTGTATTTAGTATTTTACTAAATTTATTTAACTAAATATTTTATTTAGTATTTTTCTGATTTACATCTTTTTTTACGTGTATACGTAACCTGAGGTGACAACACCACCTGATTTGTTAAAATGGCTATGGTTGTAATATATATTGTATCTATTTAGTCTGTAATATTGATAGTGCTCTAGATTACCGGTTTCAGCACATACAATTACATATGGTTTGATTTTGAGCCTTTTATTCAAGATTTGCAATTTATCAAAATTAGTTTTTAAACCTCTTATATTCATATATAAGATCAGATTATCTGTTGCTTTTCTATCTTGATTAAGAGACTTCAAATCATTATATGTTACTTCCCGTTTGTATAATTGTTCGTATATAACTTCTAATACTTCACGATTCTGCGCCATTTGTTGCACTTGGTGTTGTTGTCGTTGCATTTGGGCTGGTTCCTGTGCTGGAAATACTTCCTGTAGATCGGCTCGCTGCTCTCTGTCTTAGATTTTGCGTGAGCAATGATGGTCTTGTTAATGTTTCCGCCGGTACGGCAGGTCTGCTGAGTTGATTATCTTCAGTTGCACTCTGTTGTAGTCGAGACGGCCTTGCCGGTTTTCAGATCGGTATTTCAGGCTTGATACGGTAATCAGTTGCATCTATATATTTTTTTATCTTGTTTTTAAGTAATTCACATTTGCTCATGTCATATGGAGAATGATTAGTGTATAATTTTGTTTTGTATGTATTATTACTAAAGATACAGTTAGTGCATTCTGTTTTGGCGCTGACACATTTATTTGTTTCATGGTTACCTGTACATTTTGTGCGTATTTGTCTGTTTCTACATTTGCTTCCATTATGCCCTAACCTCCCACAGTTGTAACATGGTGAGATGTTTATTAGATCATAGACCATACAACTTTGATGTTCTACAAAAAGTCTCTTACCATTCTCTCTGATCTTCTTGTATATTTCGGATGATATTTCCATTATAATAGAACTCAGTTCTGTTTTTTCGTTTGTGTTCATATGTAGAGTACCATAGCAGCTTGGGTCAGCAAAGTTTCTAGAGTTTATATCATGTTTAATTTCTTTCATGTCCATCTTGGTAAAGTTGTCTATGCCAACTATTTTTATTTTTGGGTTATTTAATTTTTCAGCAGCAATCTCACACTTCGGTAATTTTCTTTTAAGTACTTTTTCAGCAGTTTCTACACTCTCAATGTTCATACAGTTAATTATTATATCACTTTTATTTTTGGTATATACAGTTTTGGTTTGTATGTCTTTTTCTTTCACTAGATATTTCGTAACTGTATCTAAAACATCACTATGTTTATATTTACCAATTTTAACGACGATTTTTGGTATCTTTTTCAGGTGTATTTGTATCTCCTTTGTCTCCTTCGTCGTTTCCGCGAAAGATTTTTTTGTAAAATGGTTATCTGTTTCTTTTTCTTTATAAACTTCAAGCAACTCGTGCAATAGTTTATTTTTATCTTGCAGTTCTTTATTCAGTTGTTTTAATAACGTATTTTCAGCTACCATAACCTCATTTTCACTTATACTATTTTTTGTTATACCTTGTACTTCTATTGTCTTTTCTGCTAGATCCTCTAGGATTTCTCTTCTTATTTCATCGATTTGCTTCTTTTTAATATGAGCTATTATCATTTTTGCTGTCTCACTCAAGTTCTCTTCTTTCTCATTCTCCTCGTTGTTGGTTATGTTATCTACGTGCACATGTTCCGCGCAGATCACTAAGTTATCTCTGTAACGGGATGGCTAGTGGGGGAAAATCCCAACATCCACAGGCCAGCGATGCCCTCGAACACGGTGCCGCGGGTGTCAGACTAAAATGACTTGCCCGGGGATCTGTTCCTGGAATCCCGAAAACAACGCGAAGATCGCACACGAACTTCGCTTTCCAACTAATTGGATCGCTGAGTGAAAAGCGCGCACTCGAAGAGTAAAGCGCGCGGCCGCTATGCTCAGATATGAAAACGACCGGCGGAGTCGTTTTCCCGCGTAGGCAGCCGTATCCGGGAGAAGAATAGGTTGTAATGAACAACGCGACGAGTAACTAGATATCACAGTATATGAAAACCAATAGTAATTACAAGCACCTAGCAAGTGCTGGTTAAAACAATAAGTTAGTTCGCGCGCGACAGTTAAGATTCAAACGCGCGAACAATACGACGCGCGGAGAAGCTGCTAATCTCGCGCGCGGTGTTAAAGTACGGCGGGCTGACACACACCCGCACGTACACGGCACAAAAAGCTTGCACGGGGCGATTTCCGTGCGAGCCTTTACAATAAACCCGCAAGAGGAGAGTAGAAAACTTACGTTAGGAAGGAGCAACTGGTGCACTCGGCTCTCTCTCGCTGGTGGTAAGTACAAGCAGTCATCACTCTACTCGCTCCTGCTATCTTACACCATATTTAACACACACTTCACTCTGAGGAGTGTTTTATCGTTCTAGGAAACTGGCTCCGGTGGCTCTCAAGCTTGTGCCTAAGGTCTGCATGATTTTCGATGCATTTCTATGAGCCTGGAGCAAGTTTCCTGTTGAAGTCGCCAACATAACCTCAAACTGAAGACGTGATATCTCGCCAACATCTTCTCAACCATCGGATGGTCTGCACGACTTTCTTTCTCTGCACTATTCTTCAACTTGTTTGGTACCAGTGGCTGCAGTGCACGTGCAGCTAATGCTACAGTGCATCTCATACCGGCTTTTACAGACGTCTGCTTTTTGAATTTTTCTGTTGCCAACGTAATCAACAACGTCTGCCAAGTGTAGTGCTGACAGTCCCCTATACCGTCACCTAAAAGCCTGCCGTACACCGAATCTGACTGTCACCATTACCGTCATTAACTGCCTGCCGCATACGGGAACATACCATCTCATCAGCAGTTGAGCCGCAGTAGCCGCACTAAGCACATCAAGCGAAGTATGTTTACGCTTCCATCTTATGGTAATAGACACGGTGTATTACGTACGTAAAATCCAACTGAATGAGTCAGGGTCTGTCACTTTGCATACAATTAGCTTAGTTGCTATATTATTTATTTGATTATTTATATCGCTCCGCATTAGCTTAATATTACGAATCCACCCTAATTTCAGTATTTAATTATTCTAAACAATAAATATTTTGGCATACAAGTAGTCTAAGTTGCAACCAGTATTATTTATCTTATTATTTATATAATTATTATCAGAATCTAAATTTATATTTATTTATTTATTTTCACCTAGTCAACCTTGATTTATATCTAGTCTGAATGAGTCAGAGACTTTCACTTTGCATGCAATTAGTTTAGTTGCTATATTATTTATTTATTTATTTATATCTTCATAAATTTGTTAGTAGCTTTTTAATCGCTCCGCATTCACTCAATATTATTAATTCAGCCTAATTTCAGTATTTAATTATTCTAAACTATAAACTTTTTGGCATACAAGTAGCTTAAGTTGCAACCAGTATTACTCATCTAATTAACCTAATTTATTATCAGAATTTATATTCATTTATTTTCACCTAGTCAAACTCGATTTATATCTAGTCTGATTAGTTTGTTGCGTTGTGAATTTTGTAAATTGCGTTTTATATTTTGTATGGCTGACCGTTTTCTCTTCGAACTACTTGTAAACGGGTGTAAAAGGTCTCTACTTGCCGACCTGTCTGACTTAGTTAACATGCGCACTACTTATTCTCAGTATTATAGATAATAAGGCTTTTAACTCATTTTAACACATTTTAGAGCCGTTCTTTTCTTCATTTTCTTCTCATTTACGCCTTTTCACCTCATTTTCATCTCATTTACGCTTTTAGGGTTCCTACTAGCTTCTTAATCAAGATGGATATCACATGTTATAGTTGCAGTAAATCAATTAAAACCAAATATGTCACATGTGATCATTGTAAAAGTAATTATCATCCATCCTGTACTTTGTTTAAACAAGTCCGTAATAAGAGCAACAAACTCATCAACTGCTGTCGAAGTTGTATCACTGCAGCAAATACAACCAGACGGAGGAGTGATTCACTTGATGAAAGCAATGCTAATAGTAGTCCTGCTGCAATTTCAATATCACCATCTCTTTCCACTTCTTCTTTGAACCTACCGCCACAATCAAATGACCCTCTACAGCAGATACTTAATAAATTAGCCAGACTAGACACTCTTCATACAAGATTGAGCACTCTAAGCTCTTCTCTTGACGTACGTTTTGAGGAAGTGCAAACTACTCTGAACACGCGGCTGGAGGAAGTTTCCACACGAATGATCAACATGGAAGAAAAACTATCACTTCTAGATGATCTGCCCCACCTTGCGACTCGTCTTTCTGCTGCTGAAGAGGCCATATCTCAAGTGCAGACTGAACAAGGGAATCTCCGTCGCCTGTTCGATGACCTCTGCACATCAAATACTGCCAGTGCTCCAAATGAGCCTACTGTCAGACGACTGGAAAAACTCGAGCATGACCTTCAACATCTCAGTAATACGCAACGAAGCCTCTCCAGCGAGCTGGTGATCACTGGACTCTCTATCCCCGATACAACATCCTTGAAAGGCGCTGTTTACGCTGCTCTGAAGTTCCTTGACGGTGAGCTTCATGACCATGATATACTTCATGTGCGGAAAATGCGCCTGAAACCATCCTCGGAGTCACTGAAACAGTCCTCACTCGCTACTCATGCAGAAGAACCACCAACTACTTCATCTCAGTCAACCAATGGTGATGCTGGATCAAGGATCATACCACTCATTGTTACTTTGTCGTCACGTGCACTAGCTCAGTCGCTCTTAAGCACAAAAATTAAAATTGGAAAAATGCATACGTCTCAACTCAGCACCGATTTGTTGGTACATGCTAATGCCAATCCTCCGCTGCCTCACTCTCTGATTAATATAAACGAGCTGCTTCCTACTGAACTCTACCGCCTTCATATATCTGCTCGCGCAGAAGCTAAAAAGAGAGGTTTCGTCAGCTACGTGCGCAATGGTAAAATTTACTTAAAGAAGAAGAAAGAAGACCACGCGACAATCATTTCTACTGCTGAGGAACTGAAATCTTTTTTAGCATAGGCTCATCATATCCTCATCGCTCTCTCAACGCAATTCATCTCATTCCTACATGTCCACCCCGCTCACATACATCTAGCATCTCAGTGTCTCAGAACCATGGCCTCAGAGTCTGTTACTTTAACGCTAACTCACTCAAGAAACGTATAGAAATGCTGAAATTTTTTCTCAACTCGCTCCTTTGTTCACATCATAGCGGTCACAGAGACTAAGCTTGACCCTAACCTAGATGCTAGTTCAATAGTGCACCTTGATAACTATGAACTCCTACGTCGTGACCGTAACAAAAATGGTGGTGGGGTTGCTTTATTCATTCACAACTCTATCTCTGCCACTATCCTCTGCTCATCTGATGGCATCTGGACTGGTAAGCCCGGCAAACCAGAGTATCTGCTCTGTGAGATAAATATTGTAGGCCACCCTCCATGTTTTGCTGCGGTAGTATATCGTCCAGCGCACGCTCCCTTCATTCAAGGAACAGACTTCATTGATAAAATCACCACGCTAATGCAAGACTACGGCACTAAAATAATTGTTGGCGACTTCAATGCAGACCAGCTCTGTTCGTCCGCTGATGCAACTTTTGTGCGTCGCTTTATCGAGGATAATGGGCTGCAGAGCATTCCTTATGGAGCTACGTATCATAGGGATACCTCCGATAGCTGGCTCGATCTTTGCCTTGTGGACAAGCAGGACAATGTCGTTGATTTTTGGAAATCTCAGTCACCTTTTGCCAATGGTCACGACTTGCTCACTGCCACTCTCAATCTGCATATGCCCAAGCATACTCAACCCACATTCTCTTATCGTAATTACAAAGCTATCTGTGCAACTACTCTCACAGAATATCTCAAAGGGTTAGATTGGTCTGTGGCACAGCCGGCCTCGCTTGAAGATTGTGTCGGTGTCCTTCAAAAACACGTTTACAGTGCAATAGAGAAACTCGCCCCTCTAAAAACCATCTCTCCAGCAAAAATTCGCCATCCATGGTTCAACATGGACCATCGCATGTTGATCCAAGAGGGCGATCGTCTGTACAGACGTTTTCGCAGAACAAGGATAGTAGAAGACCTTCTCGCGTATAGACAGGCCCGTGATCTAGCTCATCGAGAAATTGAGGAGGCGAGACAAAACCATCACTACACTCGTCTCTCCCTGCTAACAGATCCTAAGGATATTTGGCGCGAGCTAGAACATCTTGGCATCTCTCCTAAAAAGAAATCGCCTGCACTACCCTTCTCAGTCAATGAACTCAATGCTCATTTTAGGAGTGTCTCATACGATCAAGACACTCCACCAGTTACAGACTTCTTGGATTCCCTGGCCTCCTCTAACCACCTAGAGCAATTCACATTCGATGAAGTACAGGTGTCTGATGTCATAGCCGCGGTGAATCACTTTAACACACAAGCCAGAGGACCAGATGGCATTCCCCAACACGTGATTCGACTTGCACTTCCTTTCTTAGCTCCATTCATTTGCAGCATATTCAACCAATCTCTGCGAGAAGCACATTTTCCCTCCCTCTGGAAGAAGTCTATCGTAATTGCTTTGAATAAAGTAAGCTCTCCTTCATGTTTGAGCGACTTCCGTCCGATATCACTTCTATGCTTCCTATCTAAAGCCCTTGAATGGCTGGTACAGCAACAAATTTCAGCTTACTTAGAGACTAGACTCTTCGTCGATCCTCTTCAGACAGGCTTTCGCACCGGACACAGTACTCAGACATGTCTACTTAAACTGACTGATAATATTAGGCTGGGAATGGATAAGCAACTTGTCACTCTCCTTCTGCTATTTGATTTCAGCAAGGCCTTCGACTCAGTCTGTCATGCCAGGCTTCTTAAGAAATTACTTGATTACGGGTTTTCCAAAGTGGTCATCCGCTGGATTGCATCATATTTGACTGATCGTGAGCAGGCAGTCATTGACAATAATGGAAACTGTTCTTCATATCTAAAACTCAATACTGGCGTCCCGCAAGGCTCTGTTCTGGGACCCCTGCTCTTTGCACTTTACGTCAATGACATATCACTCTGCCTTGATCACAATGTTTCCCATCTTATGTATGCGGATGATCTACAAATCTATATATGCTGTCCTTTAGAAGACCTTGATTCCATCTCTAATAAGATGAGTGCAAACGCGGGTCGTATCACGAGCTGGGCAATGCAAAATCACCTTAGATTAAATGTAGATAAAACTAAAGCCATAGTCATAGGTACTCCCTATTACATAAATAAATTGCCCTCAGTAGTCAGAAGCTTTGTTGAGATCGGTGGCACCAGGGTGGTCTATGAATCTTCGCTGAGAATCCTGGGAGTAGTCCTTGACTCGAAACTTTCTTGGAAACAACATGCTTTACACGTGAGTAGTCGTATACGCTCTCTCATGTATCGCTTATACCATTTCAGGAAAAGCACTAATCTGAGACTGCGCAAACATCTAGTTCAAATGCTGCTTTTCCCCATAATCGACTACTGCTGTCTTGTCTACTGCGATATATCAGATGTACTTGATGTTAAACTCCAAAGGTTAGTCAACTGTGGTATTCGCTATATCTTTGGTGTGAGAAGGTGTGATCACATTAGCCCTTACAGGCGTGAGTTGGGCTGGTTAACCACTGCTGCGAGAAGAAAATACCTTGCAGTAAATTTGCTACGTCGTGTGTTTAACACTGCTACACCACCATACCTACTAGCCTTATTTAATTTTCGTGTTGCTACTCGCCCTGTCAGGGGTGACATGGCACCCCTAGACATACCAAGTTTTAGTTCTGATACCTTAAAAAATTCATTTCACGTTAGCTCAGCCTACCTATGGAACTCACTACCATCTCAACTGCGCAAAATCACACATATTCCGCTTTTCAAAACACATATTCATCGTCATCTCTTTCTATCCGACTGATTCTGTTCACCAGCGATAATAATATTATAATATTTTATCAATCGTTATTATATATACTAAATATTCTATTATTCTGTTAATTCATAATTATATTAAACATATTTCTGTAAATTTATTGTAACTATTGTAAATTTTGTACAACACAATGTACAGTAATAAAAACTATTTAATCTAATCTAATCTAATCGCTCGCTCTTGCTCGCGCAGTCGTTGCGCTCTCTGTCTCTGTCTCTCTCGCTCCTACTCGCTGGCAACGGATCGGCAGGCCGGCGGGCTGGCTGCCGGCTCCTCACTCGCTGTCTCTCGTGCTGCTTGTAGCAGCTCAGTATCGCTCTCTCTCTCCCTTACTAGCACGCTAGTCCGCGCCTCCCCTTGACTCGCGGTAAAGCTATAGCTACAAAACTATACGGCGCGAACGCGGTAATTTTCCAGAGACACGGGGAAATGCTCACGGCGCGATGGCAGACACGAAGATGGCTGCCGTGACTCGCATAAAGCCGTAGCAGCTTCGCGGGTACGCGACGGGCAGATTACGCGTCGCGAGACCGTTCTAATCCGGTCCGAATGCTCGCGCGCTCGCGCCCCCAGTGAGCACGCCTGCTCGGCGCGGGTAATTCGAATCTCGAGTTACCTAACTCGCGCACGCGTTACACTCCCCCGCCAGACGCTGCTTAGGGGACCTGTGAGCATCCATGGCTATCGTCGTACCTATACGTAGGGTGGTAAGGCTTTAGTAGAAGGAGGTTCTAAAAGGGAATTAGGAAGAATTGGAGTCACTGGATTTTTTTTTTAATTTTTATTAAAAAAAAAACAAAAAAAACTCTTCGGGACTTAGCACTCTTCAGCTGGCCCGGGAGTAAGTCCGGCACCCCTTGTGGCGAGCTTGGTTGGGGCAGTGCTTCGACTTCTTTACCCCAAGCTCACCGCACATGAAACACCGGTGGAGCGCCTGCGCGTCTAATGCCTCCCGGGAAGACTTCTCCTCTTCAAGCGCCTTTCGGAGGCGCTCGTCTTCTTCCTGGAGACCGCGCTGGCCCTCTTCTTTGGCCCGGCGCGCCGTCCCCTCCGCCTCTTCTCTGGCTCGCCTGGCCTCTTCCATGCTCTCCTGCGCACGAGCCAGACGAGCCTCCTCCTCCCTAAGTAAGGCGGCGCGGCGCATCCTTGGGCCATTCCGACCCATTTACCGGCTTGCCGTCCCGGCCTTACAGTGGCACTGGAGAAAATCCTCCAGTGCGGCCAGGGCAGCATCCTCCGCAGCGCGCGAGGACTTGCTGAGGCGCCGCGCCTCCTCAAGGGTCCGCTCCACCGGGACCCAGGCCGCACCGACTTCATCGGTCGGTGCTCCATTTGGGGCCTGGGTCGGTGCATCTTCTTTTTTTCCTTTTGCGACCCGAGCCGCGCCGGCGTCAACTTCCTGCGCACCATGATGGGCTCGGGCCGCCTTCTCTTCAGGGACTCGGCCATCACCAGTCGGCCCGACTGGTGCTTCTCTTGCCGCCGAGCCCAGCTCTTCTCCCACTGCTCCTTCGGAGGATGAGGTCGCCGGAGCGGGGACGGACCAGTGCATGTGTCGGTCGGCCTCGAAGGTCCCCTTCTTGGCTCCAGTGCCTCTATCTCCTCTATTACAAGTATGGAGGGCTCTTCCACTGGTGGTGGTGCCAGTGTCACCGCGTCTATGCCCTGCACTACCTGCTCCAGGAAGTCAATGACGGCGAGGTCAGGGTTTCCTGGATTAACCAAGCAATCACCTTCTTCGCCGTCTCTGCTATTTCTGGAGTCAGGCCCTGCATATCCTGCAACAGGCAAATTGACCCCGGAGATTGGTGAGACTGAGGATTGGAAAACAAGGACAAACACGGGTTAGTACGGACGGCACAATTCTTGGACGGCACAGTTCTTGGACGGCACAGTTAGCGCTTTTTGGATGCTCGGGTTCGACGAGGGCTAATTGGCCCGACAGCAGTAGGTGCAGGCTTATTCTTCGAGCCCTTTGGCCTCCCTGGGCCTCACTTGGACTCTGTTGGACCGAACACACGCGTAGGTCGGCCGTCGCTCGCACGCTTTTCCGGCCTAACTAATAGCGCGGTCTTACGAGGTGGACTGCGCCTCTTAGCCGTCGCCCGAGGCTGTACATTTCCCTGGCTAACTCTGTTGTCCGCTGGTGCGCCACGTTAGACTGAAGAGTCCCTCGGTGGTAGCGATTAGGCTACTTCCGGACTACCTTTGTTCCAGTAGTCCTTGGGCTCTACTGCGGAGACATATCGCTTGAGTTGCTGCGCATGGACGGGACATATCGTTCGACCATCCTCACCTTGGATCTCATAGGTGTTTTCGCCTAAAATATTCCCAATCGTGTAGGGCCCCGCGTATTTCGGGGCTAATTTGGCAGAAATCCCCTCAGCTGCAGAGGATAGTACCTTATTCTCTCTTCATACGCGGTCGCCTAGACAGAATTCTGGAGGTCGACGATGAGTGTTATAATATTTGGCTTGCCTCGCGTGCTCCACTTGCGCTTCGGCCGCCGCCCGAACATGCAATTCGCGGAGCTTGTCCATGCGCGCCACCCAATTATTTATCGACTCTTGCTGCCCTTGCTCTTCGGCAAACCTGTCTTCCTCCCGCCTTAGTGTCTTCGGTGGGTCAAGCTGTTGGCCGTAAATGAGCATGGCAGGACTTATTTTGGTGCAGCTGTGTTCGGCCGTATTGTACGCGAACGCCAGCTCGTTCAGATGCTCATCCCAGGACCGGTGATTCTCCTCAGCGTAAGACATGATCATGGTCTTCACTGTTCGGTTCACACGCTCGACGGGATTGACTTGAGGGTGATATGGTGGTGTAAACGTGTGATGCACGTTTCTCTCCTTTAAGAATGCCCCTAAGGGTGCATTCTTAAATTCAGTCCCATTATCGGAGAGAAACACCTCGGGGACTCCGAACCGCAGAAATACTCGTTCGTTGAGCCCTTTTATCACCAATTTGCCATCTGCCCTTTTTATCGGAATTACTTCGATCCAGCGTGTGAACAGGTCCTCGAAGATGAGATTGTATTCGTGGCCATGCTTGGTTTTAGGGAGGGGTCCCATAATGTCGCTGGCCACGATTTGCCATGGACGTTCTGTAATTCGACGTCCCATGAATCCTGCTGGAGCGCGCTGTTCGACTTTGCAAAGCTGGCAAATTTGGCACTGGTTCACATATCTGGCCACATCTCGAGTCATGCGTGGCCAATAATACTTCCGCCTCACTCTCTCTAGAGTTTTCTCGCGGCTTAAGTGCCCAGCAGTTGAAAAGTCATGGCATTCTCTCAGTACGTCGCATCGCTTTTCTTGAGGGACTGCTAACTTCCATGCATCGTCGTCGCCGAGAGATTCGTCTATGACTTCATTAGGGTTGTACTTGTACAGTCCCGCCCCGCCAGCTTAAACGTGAAGAAGTCTCGCGGCTTCTGTTGAACCTCTTTCACGATCTTGAGGTACCAGTGGTCGTTTGTATCGTGCTCGAGCTCTAACGCGGCGACCGCTGGCTCTTCTCCCTCGAACAACCTTGAAAGGACATCTGGGACATTGTTCAACGAGCCCTTTCGATGTCCAACCGTGAAACTATGGTTCTGCAGCTCCAAAGCCCACCTAGCTAACCCGCCGGTCGGGTTTTGGAGATCACGGAGCCACTTTCAGCTGCTATGGTCCGTGATAACCTTGAAGTCTTAGGCATCTATATACGGACAGAACTTTTTATTTGCCCAGAGACTTGCTAGGCATTCTCGTTCTGTCACGCTATAATTCCTCTCGGCTGCGCTCAGTGTTCGACTTGCGAACTCTAGGACCCTTTCATCGCCGTCAATTATTTGGTATAGCACCACTCCCAGACCTGTATCGCTCGCGTCAGTTTGCAACATGAACTGCGCGTTAGATACCGGTCTGTGACGAATCAGTGCAGAAGCTACTAGCGCTTTTGACTTTTGGAAGGCCTCTGCTTGTGCCATTGACCACTCATATTTTCGATCCTTTTTCTTTAATTCGGTCAGTGGTTCAGCAATTGTGGCGAAGTTCGATAAAAACTTTTTATACCACGAGGCCATCCCTAAGAAGCGTCTCAGCTGACGAAGGTTTTTCGGTACCGGATACTCCATAATGGGCTTTATTTTCTCGGGGTCTGGCTTAAAACCATCTCTATTTACTATGACCCCGAGATATCGGACCTCACCGCGACAGAAGACGCTCTTCTCGCTATTTGTTGTGAGGCCCGCGTCCTGTATCCTGTCCAGAACTCTTTTTATTACCTCTGTATGCTCCTCGAATGTCACTGTGACTATTATTATATCGTCGAGATACGAGTAAGCAAAAGGTTCGAGTTCGGGGCCGATGACCTTGTCAATTAGCCTCTGGAAGGACGCTCCGTCATACGAAAGACCGTAGGGCATTCTCGTAAATTGGAAAAGCCCTTTGCCTGGCACGGTGAAGGCCATACTCTCTTTGGTCTACGGACTAAGTGGTATCTGGTGGTACGCACTGCTTAAATCCAACGTGGAGATGTATCGCGCTTTCTGCAGTTTGCGGAAGATACTTTCCATGTATGGTATCGGGTACGCGTCTGGCCTTGAAGCTGCATTCACATTTCTGAAGTCCACGCAGAAACGGAACTTCCCGATGGACTTGCGTACCATTACCACTGGAGTTGACCAGCCACTTGTCGAGGGTTCTACTATTCCCGCGAATAGCATTTCCTCCACCTGTTTATGCATCTCTTCCTCGAGTTTCGGAGATACAGGGTAGTTCTTCTGTTTAATAGGTCTTGTAGATCCGACGTCTATTGCATGCTCGATCCACGAAGTACACTCTAGTGGTGCCAGGCGGTTACCGATCAGCTAAGCTACTAAAGCTTCTACCTCTTTGCGCTGTTCTTCTGTTGGGTCCGCCAACCCTATAGCTGATACGGACACGGTGTTGTTTGCGGTTATGGCGGCTACTTCTAACTTTACGCTTGCATCGTCATCCTTGAGATGCAGCATGTTATCTGTGGGGTCTAAGACAGCGCTAAACTTCTTAATGAAGTTTACCCCCAAGTAGCACTCCATATCTAGATCTGGCATTATTGCAACGCGCACTTCTTTGCACACGTCAGCCACGATCATGGGCAGATACACATAGCAAACCACTGCTATGCTTTGCCCATTTGCCACCCGTGCCGTTAGGCCGTTGGCTGGGATTAACTCTTTTCCACAGGCCGTACCGAGCTGTAGGCCGATGGAATTGATCCCAGTCCTTGAAGCTCCTGTATCGAAGAGTGCTCGTAGCCTGTAACCGGCTACACCTACTTGAAGCCACCATCGCGAGCAAGTTTCTTGGTTGACTTCATTCGGCTGAATCACGGGCACTTCTTCGCTCTCCACTCCAGACGATTGGACCGAGTTACCCTCGGTCTCTGGTGAGAAAGCTGGAGGCGGGTATGTGGTGGTATTTACCTGCCCCCCTGACCGTCTCCCTGTTGGTTTCCGAGAGCATTGGGCTTGTTGCCTCCCTTCTGCTCATATCCGGGTTCTCTTCGGTACTCTCGCCTTTGTGGAGGTCCGTTATTTCTTGGACTTTGCGGCCTAGCCTGGTGGGTCGAGCTACTACCCCCACTAGGCTGGTTCGTAACTTGCCCGCCCTCCCGCCGCCTATTTTCCCAGTTACTCTTCTTCTTAGGTTTTCTGGTTGGCGGCGGGTTAGGCTTTTGCCCCTTGTTCCCGTCGGTGCTTTTCTTTGTCAAGGCCGATAAGCATTCGGACATGACCCGACGGGACATAGCCTCGAGGCTCTCTCGAGGTTCGTGCTGTTGGTGCCCCATCGCCGTCACGCTTGGATTCTGCTTTTTCCGCTGATCCGCGTGCGTTTCAGTCGGCATGTGGGCAAATTTTGGCATATACGTGCGCTCGGGCGGTGGTGGCGAGTGATACACCTTATCTGCCGCGAGCACTAATTCGGCTTCCCGAGCCAGGTCCAGGAGCCCTCGGTAATCCGTAATTTGATTTCGCATTACCATCTTTTGCAGTTCTGGCCGCATGTTCCGGTGCAACACGTCTAACTGTTGAGCAATGCTAGGCACCGGAGCCAACTTGAGGATCATGGCTTGTAGATTTACTACGTACTCGCGCGTAAGTTCATTTCTGACTTGAATCCTCGCGTTTATTTCCGCCAGGACGCACTGCTGATGTCCCCAGTTCCGCCATACATATGCGTTATGGCCTCTTTGAAATCTGGCCACGATCGCCATGTACGGCGGTTACTCCCGTACCAGGTTGCTGCTACCTCCGTTAGGAGCTCTGACAACGACGAAAGTACCTCGTCGTGTGTCAGATTAGCTACAGTTCTGCATTCCTCTATTCTCGTGAGGAATAACTCAACGCTCTGCTCCTTTGAGGACCCTGAGAAATTGATGTGCCATTTTCGGGCTACCTGGCACACATCACGGTTCGTCTGCTGAGGCAAATACGTATGCCTCTCAGCGGGTTCCTGGGTCGCGCCATTCCTTGTCTGGCGTTGGGAAGAATTTATGGTATCATTTCTCCCAGCCTCTATTGGGGATTGGAGACTCGGGCTGCTGCTCTTAAGTTCCGCAGACGTGAACGTGTCTTGGACGTTCACATGCGGTGATCCTCATCTACGGCCCGTGCTTGGGGGTTGATCTCCCTCCAAGTGCGTACTTGAGGTTGGATATCGAGCTCCTTGCAGTATGCGTACATTCTCTTTAAGCTCTTTAACCTCTTCGACAAGTGTTTTGATCACCGCCAGTAGCTCCTCCGATAATATACTGTCTCCAACTGCTATCCCAGCGGTTCGCGACTCACGCTGTCGCGGCCACTCCAGGTTTTGCGACTGCGGTGGGTTTCGCGATTGCTGGCAGAACCCGTGCTGCCCATTTCGTGCTGACGACCCTTCTTCGCAGTTGCGCTGACATTGTCGTTGCCTGCGCTGCTCCTCCTGGAGCACTTGCTGCTGCTGCTGCTCCTGCTGTTGTTGCTGTTGCTGCCGTCGCTACTGCTCCAACTGACGATGTCCCGGTAGGTGCTGCAGAGCTCAATATCTCTGTCCCGGAATCCCCCTGGCCGTTTGCCTCTTCCGCTGGCTTCACCACTGCATTATGAGCTTGTTGTGGAGCGTTCATCCTCCGAGACTCCGAGAGTTTCTGCATCACTATCGGGTCATCAAGGAGCGTTATGAACGGGTGTGGGTGGTCTGGGTCAGTATTGGAATCCACAATAGTCGACCCAGACTTGTTCATCAACGTTAAGTCGATGAACGCCCTTCGGGACTGCTCGTATTTAGCAAACGCTTGCTGCTCCGACAGCTCCGGCTCTGGCACAAAATCGGCGGCACTATAATCGCTCATAAGCCACTCGATCGCTGTCAGCATATTTACTGACTGCAGATCTGACTGCTGTAGACCAAGGGCTTGCATGGCCTCGTTTATTTCCTCTTCGGGCTGTGTATAAGCCCAATTGAGTATCGCAGATTACGCAAACTGCGATGATCGGGCCATGGTGTCAATTGGCTGTGCGCTCCCCGCGAACTTATTTTACTAGCGCGAGTAGTATCTGTATTGATGGCAGAGAGAGTTTGCCTATTCAACCCGTGAGCTAGCTTTTTCAACGCGAACTCGGGTTGTTTTCTAAGAGCTACGGCGGTAGCTCTTAACCTCGATAACGCACGAGGGTTCCCCGTATGCGGGTCTAAAAAAATAAAAGCTGTTTCTGTATTTAATTACTATTTGTAATTAATTACGCTCAACTACTCGTACTTGTAATTTTAAAATAAATATATGTGAAAAAATATATATGTGTCAAAACGGACAATATCACAAAAAAACACAAAAAATAAATACAATTTTCACGTAAAAAAAATAAAAAAACAATTTTAAAGTTCGAGGTGATTTTTGCGCTCGAGTTTTTACTCGGGCGCACAGTCAACTTTTTGTTCCGAGAGTGCCTGCCGATTTTCTCTCGATTTTCTACTAACAGCACGAGAAAAGAAAAATTTTTTATTTTTCGTCCACTAAAAAATAATACGTATCGAAAATACGAGAGGAGAAAAAAAATGTTCGAGTCGAGAAAAAAATTAATTAAAAAAAATTAATTATCGCTTAAAAAATTTTTTGTCGTTAAAAAAAATTAATTGTTATTAAAAAAATTTTAATTGTTAAAAGCAATTACCTAACGTACACAAATCTCGCGATCAAGATCTCTCCTCGTCGGCACTCTAGGTCGAGGATTATTGGCTATCGCTCGCCTAACCTCTCGACTGCACTCTCGCAACAGCACGGCTGTGTCACGTACACGCACACACCCGCCTACGAGCTGCAGCACGAAGAGCCTTTGTTGGCAGCTTACGCTCAGATACGCTGCTGAGCTTCTTCCCACCAAGTTTCGCCGCGAATCACGTACGCGCCTCGGGTCCTTCTCCACCCCCAAAACGTTGTGGCGCCAGTTCTAACGGAATGGCTAGTGGGGGAAAATCACAACATCCACAGGCCAGCGATGCCCTAAAACACGGTGCCGCGGGTGTCAGACTAAAATGACTTGCCCGGGGATCTGCTCCTGGAACCCCGAAAACAACGCGAAGATCGCACACGAACTTCGCTTTCCAACTAATTGGATCGCTGAGTGAAAAGCGCGCGCTCGAAGAGTAAAGCGCGCGGCCGCTATGCTCAGATATGAAAACGACCGACGGAATCGCTTTCCCGCGGAGGCGGCGGTATCTGAGAGAAGGACAGGTTGTAATGAACAACGCGACGAGTAACTAGATATCACAGTATATTAAAACCAATAGTAATTACAAGCACCTAGCAAGTGCTGGTTAAAACAATAAGTTAGTTCGCGCGCGACAGTTAAGATTCAAACGCGCGAACAATATGGTGCGTGGCGAAGCTGCTAATCTCGCGCGCGGTGTTAAAGTACGGCGGGCTGACACACACCCGCACATACACGGCACAGAAAGCTTGCACGGGGCGATTTCCGTGCGAGCCTTTACAATAAACCCGCAAGAGGAGAGTAGAAAACTTACGTTAGGAAGGAGCAACCGGTGCACTCGGCTCTCTCTCGCTCTCTCTTGCATGCGCAGTCGTTGCGCTCTATGTCTCTCTCTCTCTCTCTCGCTCCTACTCGCTGGCAACGGATCGACAGGCCGGCGGGCTGGCTGCCGGCTCCTCGCTCGCTGTCTCTCGTGCTGCTTGTAGCGCCACAGTATCGCTCTCTTTCTCTCTCTCCCTTACTCGCACGCTAGTCCGCGCCTCCACTTTACTCGCAGTAAAGCTATAGCTACAAAACTATACGGCGCGAACGCGGTAACTTTCCAGAGACACGGGGGAGATGCTCACGGCGCGATGACAGATACGAAGATGGCTGCCGTGACTCGCATAAAGCCGTAGCAGCTTCGCGGATACGCGTCGGGCATATTACGCGTCGCGAGACCGTTCTAATCCGGTTCGAATGCTGGCGCGCTCGCGCCCCCAGTGAGCATGCCTGGTCGACGCGGGTAATTCGAATCTCGAATTACCTAACTCGCGCACGCGTTACATCTCCTAGGTCTTTTGTGTTGCGCACAAGTTCTTTTTTAATGTTATAGTAAATGAAAATAAATTAAGTAATTAATTCTATTTAAACTTAATTAACTATACTTTATGAAAGAAAATATTTTAGTATACATTTTCACTCGTTCATTTCTAGGATATGTTTTAATAATAGGACAGACAAATATAGACAGGTACAATAATACGGACAGCTACCCTATAATGCAATTTAAACACTGTAAAAGAAAATGTATCTTTATTAAAAAATTATTTTTAGATTAGATCCCTTAACGTTAAATACTAAAAAATATTATCTTGATAATATTTTTATATATAATTTATATATAATATATATAAAAAAACGTGAATATTTTTAGAGAATTTTTCCCAGGTAAATTCTTTGAATATAAACAATTTCATCATTAATTTCATAAACCAAAAAAATAAGCGATAAAAGTTTTCTTGAAAATTTTTATCGCATATACTTATTAAATTTCAGCAGTCATTCCTACTGAAATTTGAATACTTTTTATTTATTTCACTTCTAATGGTAAATATAAATAAAGATAAGCACTTCAAAATTGAAACTAAAAAAAGGTTTTGTTTAAGTTCTCTTAATCACTGAAAAGTAAATAATTAAATTAGGTGTAGGTCACCCCTTATACATTTTTTTTTTTAAACCCCGAAACAGTTTTACTATAATTTTTAAATTTCTTTACAATACATAAATTTTCAACCAAATTTGGTTTATCAAGACATGGCTCTTTCTAAATAATGTTTAAAAAAATTACATTTATCCTTATAAAAAATAAGAAATGCAACTCCTCAGCATTAAAAAAAGTACCAAAATAATCGACTTTTTATAAGAAATAAATAGGCGTTGGTTTCATTAAAAAATTCCGATTCCATCTCGAGATATTAAAAAAAAAGGTTTTTGGGGGTGAACTTTAAGGGCGGTTTTCACCCCCTAGATGTCTTTCTCCGCAGATAAAAAGAAACACGTGTCAAATATTTTTCGATACTCTAACCACTTGCAAAATTTCATGAAAATCGGAGGTGGCCACTAGCAAAAAGGTGATTAATTGAATTAGGGGTAATTCACCCCGTCCACGTATTTTTTTTTTAAACCTCGAAGCAGATCAATCATAATTTTTAATTTTCTTTATAACATGGCAATTTTCAACCATATTTAGCTCATTAAAACATTTTTATATCAAAAATACAAGGGAAAATATCATATTTACCCTTATCAAAAATAGGGGATGCAACCCCAGCATTAAAACTGTGCCGATAAACTCGACTTTTCATAAGAAACAAATAGGTGTTGGTTTGATTAAAAAATTCGGATTCCATCTTAAGATACTAAAAAAAAAACGGTTTTTGCGGGTGAACTTTAAGGGCGGTTTTCACTCTCTAAATATGTTTTTCCGCCGATAAAAAAAAATACGTGTCAAATATTTTTCGATGCTCTACCCATGTTCAACGTTTCATGAAAATCGGAGGTGGACACTAAGTATCCTTTCCTTGTTAGCGTCGTCCGGATCCTCTTGGAGAATAAACGTAGGCTTTAAGCGTTCGATGCTTACTGTTCTGGTCCTGCTATTCACGTCTATAATAAAGGTGTGATTTTTGCTGTTGCCAGAAATTATCTTGTGCGGGCCAATGTAAGAACGTGTTAAAGCCGGTCTGATGGGCTTTTTTTGTATCCAGACGTGAGTGCAAGTGTCTAGACCTTGATGAAGAAATGGTTTGGTTGTGGTTTTATGACTAACTGGAACGAGTCTCAGTTGTTGCATGAATTCGTGAAATTCGTTATAAAACGTGCGAATGTTCTGTTTTACCGCTGTCAAAGGTGAGAAATCACCAGGGATTCTCATTGCTTTGTCGAAAACTAGGTCGGCTGGGCTGACATCTGTGTCTAAACGGATGCGCGTGCGTAATCCTAGCATAACTGTAGGTAACAGAGAGAGCCACTCCTCGTTGTTGCCGTGACATGTGAGGGCTGTTTTGATATCCTCGTGGAAGCGTTCCACGATGCCATTGGATGCAGGATGGTAGGAAGTGGTTCTATCTCTATTGATGCCTGAGATCGATAGAGGTTCGGTGAACAGTTTGGATTCGAACTGGGTGCCCTAATTCGTCGTGATCGTGGTTGGTGCGCCATAACGACAAATCCAATTGTTGTAGAATGCACCAGACATGGTGGGTGCTTTGGTGTCTGAAATTGGAATTACGCCGGCTATCTCGAGTAACGATCGGTGATGGTGAAGATATGAGTATAACTTTGGCTGTTGACAAAAGGTCCAACGAGGTCCAAGTGTAGATGGTCGAATCTGGCATCTGGAGAAACAAAGTGCTTGGGCAGAAATTTGTTGTGTCTTATAACTTTCGATTGTTGACAAGGAGCATACGTTTTGCACCAAGGAGCGATATCACGGCTTATGTTCGGCCAGACGTATTGTTGGTGAATGAGACGAGTTTGCTCCAGGATGTGAAAGTGAGTGAAAGCTGTCAAAGACTATTCAACGCAATTTATCTGGCACATAAGGCCGTATAGAGTCTTCATAGAAGTCGCAGTAGAATGGTGTATGATCAGGACCTCAAGTAAGCTTGCGGAGCTTAAGAGGGTAATCTAGAGTATTTAAGATTTCTTTGAGCTGTTCATCATTTTCTTGTTCTTAGCTAAGCTGTATTGGATCGAAACACGTCGGGAGTCTAAATGCGTAGATATATGCAAGAATCTTCTTGACTTGAGGCCCTGTTAGTAATTCGGAATCGCTCCAGTCGAAGAGCGTTCGAGAAGTGAAAGTGTTGATTCTGGATAGAGCATCCGCAACATCATTCTCTTTACCTGGAATATCGTAAATCTCCGTGTTAAACTGGGCAATGTAGGCCTGCGAAAGCGCACGGCTGGCATCTTGTACGAATTTTGCTGCAGAGTATGGACTAGCGGCTTATGATCTGTGCAGATCTTGAATTCCATGCCTTCTAGGTAGTAGTAGAAATATCGATTCGACTTATAAATAGATGTAAACTCCCTCTCCTAAGTGGAATATTTCTTTTGCGCACGTGTAAAAACTTGCGAAAAGAATCCTAATGGTTGCCAAAGATCGCCGAAGCATTACTCGAGAGCTGCTCCCATTTTTGTATCTGAGGTGTAACTCTGCATTTCCGCTTGGAAAGGCGAAGAATGCAAGGTTGGCAAGGTCATCCTTGCACTTCTGGAATGCAGTCTTCGCTTCCTCGATCCAGGGGACTATTCGTTTATCCTTTTCCTTGGCACCTCTTAAGAATTCGTTAAGCGGGTACTGCATGTCAACTGCGTTAGCTAGCAGACGCCTGTAACTGTTTACGATACCTAAGAATGAACGCAGATCTTGGATTGTCTGCGATAGGGGATATCCTTGAATCACCTTGATCTTCTCTGGGTTCGGCTTAAAGCCATTAGGTGTAATGAGATGACCCAAGAAGACCAGTTCTGCGACGCCGAACTTGCATTTTTCTACATTGACTTGCAGTTCGTACTCATTGAGGCGTGACAGTACTAAGTCTAGGGGTTGCTTGTGTTCTTCTTCTGAAGTGGAAGCGATCAGAATGTCGTCTAAATAAACGAAAACGTAGTCCAGGTCACCTAGTGCTGAGTTGATGTACCGCTGTAAGGTCTGCGAGGCGTTGCGAAATCCAAATGATAAGACTGGAAACTTGTAAAGTCCGAAAGGCCTGATGACAGTCGTCTTGGGCACGTCTTCTGGAGCTATCGGTATCTGGTGATAGGCTTAACGTAAGTCCAGAGCTGAGAAGATGCACTTGTCATGAAGCAAGACCATGCAATCGTGTAGGTGCGGAATTGGGTAGCGGTCTGGGACCGTGACCGTGTTTAATTTGCGGTAGTCTCCGCAAGGGCGCCAATTGCCATTCTTTTTAGGTTCCATGTGTAATGGACTGGCCCAAGGACTGTTTGACGGACGACAAATGCCCAGTTCGCACCAATGACGTGAGAGGCGTCGAGCACTCTGCGAGACTGGTGGTCTTGTCGTTAATATGTGATGAAATACTTCCAGTTTCTTGACAACTCAGAACTGGGTGGGACCGAAAACGTTGGGATATTTGATAATGACATGTGCATATTTGTAATTCGGTGCCAAAAACGAAATCTGAAAAGGTTGCACAGATCTGACAAATGTTTGGTGCATGTGTGAACTAGTTACCATCTATCAATCTCTTAAGGTTGTATTTGCCGTAAGGTCGCTGCCAAAAGTTTGTGAATTCGATAAACTGCAATAAATAATTGTATGCGATAATTGATCAAATTTAAATTCTTGTGGGTGATTCAGGAGTATAATACGGATATAATAAGCTTTGAAAATTGAAAATCGAATAAAAATTGACAAAGTTCTGCTATTTTTTATAGTTACAAAAACTGAGTCATTAAGTAAATTTTAATACTGAAATCGACAAAGTGCCAAACTTTTAATTTTGATTCGATTTTTAATATCTAAAGCTTATAATATTCCTGCCATGATTTGTAATCGGTTAGGAGCATTGAAAATTATCTATTTACCCTACATTATTTTGTTATTGTTGTTTTAATATTAGTCACTTAACTTTTGGCAGGGACTGTACTGGAAATAAACTGCAATAATAAATAATGCCGGATAAATAGTCGATTTTCAATGCTCCTAACCGATTACAAATCATGACAGGAATATTATAAGCTTCAGAAATTAAAAATCGAATCAAAATTAAAAGTTTGGCACTTTACGACGTGTTCTTGTTTATGCACATACTGATTGTGCACATATTAATTGTGCCACTTTAACATTGGTATATATCTATATATATAGATCTGTACCAATGCTATCTGTGCACAATAAATATGTGCACAATCCTTATGTGCACAAACAAGAACATGCCCACTTTACTTACTAAATTTACTCAATGACTCGATTTTTGTAACTATAAAAAATAACGGAATTTTGGTAATTTTTATTCGATTTGCAATCTTTAAAGCTTAATATATTCGTATTATACTTCTGAATCACCCACAAGAACTTAAAGTTGGTCAACCATCGCATACAATTAATTATTGCAGTTTATCGAATTCACAGATATTTGGCAGGGACCTTATAGTCAGTACATCCTTAAGTTTTAGATCAGGTAAGAGGTGGTAATGAGTAAGAAGGGCCGCTCCAATTATGGAGTGAGGAACGTCCGCGACAGTAAAATTCCTTTTGAGTCTGGAAGGTAGGCCTATGTCTATTTGGAGGTGTGCGACGCCAAAGATGTCTATCGTGGATCTATTAACGGCGTATAGCTTGAATTCAGCTGGACCTCCTCGCCAGTTTTTGAGTTTCGGTATAACCGAGAGTCGATACCAGTGTCTATCAAGAAAACTTCATCAGAAGGTCTATTTTTAACGTGGAGACATGCAGTAACGCTTGACCGTCTGTCAGTCTCTACGACAGCAGGTTGCTCTAGTTTTCCTGATTGACCCGAGTGTCAGGATTCTTAACTTCATACTCCTGACTGGGCCGGCGTTTCCAGCTGCAAGGAAGGAGACAGTTGCGCTCTTCCTTGCTGGATTTGAGGTGATACATATAACGGCCCTTGTTATTATCACGCGAGCCGGACGACCATCCTGCCGGCGAAGAATCGCGCTTATTCTTAGAATTTGAGCATGAGCGTTGTTTCTGTCAGGAGTGGTTGCGTAATTCCGAAATGGCCGTTAGTATTTGGGCAATGCCGTCCTCTAGTATTGTGGGATCTAAGTTAAGTGCTTTCAGAGCATTGATATTGTGCAACTGTTGAAGGACATCATGAGCCATGTCCGCGCTTTTGAGAACCTTTGTTTCTTCTTTGTAGGTCATGACCATAATTTGAATTTGCCCTGGAAGACGGGTTCACCACAAAGAGATTACAGTGTTTTGGCACGCGATCTTGAGCTAAACTCGGCATTTCGGCCAGAAAGTCAGAGGGTCGTTTCGAGCCCATTTCCAGGCTCTTACAGAGCCTGTCCAGTTGTTGCTCTGGTGTTTTGGCATATCTCTCTGTCAGGATCTTCTTGTTTGATTCGTACTTTTGACTTCTGACGAGGGTGTTGAGTTTGTACTGCAGATCATGGTAAATGTTCTGGCTGAGATATTTGCCTGTAAAATTGAATTTAGCTTCGTTCTCGATAACGTTGTGTGCCAAGAATAGGTCTTGTAACTGTTTGAACCAACCTTGCGGGTCGTGTTTGTAAAAATTCCAGAACTGCAAGTGTTTGGTGCTTGCGAATCCTGAAGAGCTGTGGGATTGTAGGTGTGTCGAGTTTCCTTGTGTTTGATTATGTGTATAAGTATTAGATCCTAGGCTAGGTTGTACGAGAGGAAAGGAGGTTGGTCTCTGTGACTGTGTACAGGTGCATCCTGTCGAAAGGCTCGGGCCGGTAGTCACAGCTGGCCAAGAGTATGACTGTGAGAAAGGCGTTCCAGTCATGAAAGAGTGCGAGAGGTTGTGGCCTGTCGACGGAGTGCCCTTTGGGCGAACTTAATTACCATCTGAGAAGATTGCTGCGGCTGGTGTTTGCTGTTGTGGTCGAGCTTGGCAGCGTTAAGACTGTAACGGCTTGAGACGAAATCGTGAGAGGGGAAGATGTTGTGGAAGTCTCACTCTGGAGAGCGTGACTTGAGTGAAATTTTCCTGGTAAAGAGGTGAAGCATTGTTCGATGAACTTCACGAGTCCCTCCAATTTGCGAACCATTTCTTCCATACGCTCATATGTTCGTTCTTCTCTTAACCTCAAAAGGTCTTCTAAGCTTCCTGCCATTGCGAAATTGCTGTCTAAAGGTGCGTTCATCCTCCATCTAGTGTCAGGCTTTTTGGGAGTGGCATCTCTGCAGGAGTTGCTGGTTGGCTGCTGGTTCAGTATCCGATTGTCGAAAACATTAATAGTAGCACAAGGCGACTGATGAGTGCCAAAATTGGATGGCTCCCGTCCAGCTGCAGCACCGATAAGATCTAACAAGCCAAGGGTGCTCATCGTGGTGGTACTAGGCGGGGTAGCTACATGTTCGGATATTGGGAGTGTGAGTGCTCCTGTCCCCGTGTTAGTAGGCTGAGTTTGTGTGTGAGTGTTTTCACTGGATGTGGAGACATGGCTATTCTCATTTGGATTGCCCGGATGATTAGTTTTATTGGCCGAAGAGTGTTGAATCATGTTTGTAGCTAAAAGAGCTCTTCTTGAACTACGGGTGGTATGGGAGGCTAAGTTAGGATCCTGTACGAGTGAATCCTGTAGCGCTTTTAATTCTTGTTTGTAGAGACTCATCTAATGATAATTAGTCCAGATAAACTTACAAAATTGCTAGAAAGATTAAAGAAGGATGTACTCACAGGTACATACATAAATACAAAACAATGTTTTTCCGACTTACAAGTAATATCTGCAGAAGAAATTGAAGTAAAAGTTAAAAATTATTGAATGTAAGCCTAGTGTATAATAATTACTCCTACGCTGCCCCAAGACCACGTAGAAGTAAGTGGAGGAGATCCAATCCTTCCCGTGAGGTTAATTATACACCTAATTAACCTAACGCCGATGCGTATTACAAGCTACCTAGTGCTCGCAGGCACAATTAATAATTTCAGAAGCTAAGCCTATGCTGAAACTTAAATTTAAATTGTTCCTAGATGACGCGTAAATTCGTAAAAGTCCCGAGAAAGTAGTACGCGTACCTCAAGAAATGTTAAGATGTCTTTCCGCGTAACCTTGCGCAGGGGCGAGGTTAAAAACACAGCAGCGCAAGAAATTGTAAAAATAATCGCCGAGTTCTTGGAGCGAGTGACCTTCGCGCGAGAATGAGCTTGAAAACCATAGCGCGCGAAATTCAAAATGGCCGCCAGGTTCTCGGAACGCGCAACCGTTGCGCGCGAATTCTCAGAAATCGAAATCTCGCGAGTGAACGTGCGCCAAACGACAACAATTTTCGGAAAACGAAAGGCGCAACAACGTTTCGCGAGAATCAATAAGAATTCTCGGAAAGCTGGAAGGAGGTAAACCCTTCCCTGAATCTTGCTTCGAAAAACCGATAATTGCTGTGTGATAAATACGTTATTCCGCGGAATGTGCAAGTTATTGCTCGTACGCCAAATTTTAAACCGCACGATACCTTGGCGCAATGATGAAATCGTTGCTGCACGCGAGGTGTCTTGAAGACGATTTCTAGGCTGCTGCTGATGTCTCGGAGAAAACTCGACGAGGTACACAAGTTGTAGCGGCCGACCTTGCGTTGCTCCACTGGTGCGTTAGAAAGGCGCCGGTGACGGTGGTTTCGCGCAAGTACGCACCTGGAGCTCTGCTGTTGATAGCTGCGATGCCTCGGAAAAAACTCGACGAGCTTCGATAAGCGCAGAGCTGCGCTTGGGATTTGGGCGAGTTATAAAATTCGCGCGTGTGCGTCGGCATGCCAGCACGCACACAACGTGAATCGCCTAAGGTCGAGATTTCCTGTGTGCGCCGGCGTACCAGCACGCATACGGAAACTGTGACGAAGTCGTCTTCTTGGCGGCAAAGTGCCGCAACTTCTGCCGAGGCTTGAGTTGCGGCACCAAGACACGTGCCGCAGACAAAGTCGGTGGCGGCTGGAACACGCCGCAACAGGTTCACGCCTGTCACTCCTCCTCGGCGACTATCGTCGGGATCACCAATGTGAGGTTCAAGACCTACTGTCTCCACTGGTTCCAGGAACGGGAGGGATATGAGAGAGTAATAAGGCAGAGAGTAATAGAAATGAGGTTTACTGTAGTACTCGAGGTTATCTCTCTGGCATGACTGACTTGTACGGGTGTTAGTACGGAACTGAGCGGCGACGTCGGAGGCGCACGCTCGCAGCGTGAGCTGCTCTCTCTCTCTTCTAACGCTAGGAAGTGTCGCCACCTATCGGTGGGTGCTTACATGTACATAAAATAATTCAAAAAATTTCTTAGGAACTTAAAAAAATTTGTTACGTTATTGAAAATATCTTGCCAATATTAATTTAATTTTACCTAATTTGGGAGATTGGACGATTATTTAATATACATAAAACAATTTTTAATTCAATTCTATTTGTATTTACAGAAAAAATATAAGAATTTAATTTACATTTACAGAAAAAATATAATAATTTGTATAAGATATTAAACATTTCTAAAGAATTTTTTGCATTTTGACGAATGGTATATGTTATAAAAACAACGGAAGTAGAAAGACGAACAACACCAAGAGCACTTCTCAAACTGGACAGAGCCACAGGAACATTTATAGAGTCATTTTTCTGGAAAACAGACTTCCTTTACACTCATAAAACATCTCTGACAGTGATCAGTTTTGATGCAAACAATCTGTCTACCTCAAATCTGTTCAGTTTTGTAACTTTTTGACAAAATACTTTATCTGTCTGTGCAGGTATACATCGAGTGGTTGGCATACTAGTGAACAATTATGTGGTATGATCTTAAGTGTACATGAAGATTCTCCATTGTCATTTTAGAAATCCCCATGCAATGTTGTTTTGGAATACCCGCTCCATGAATCTATGATAAATGTAAAATTTTTCTTTTCAATATAAGGTTCAATTATATGTTTATTAAATAGTAACACCAAATTGGATGTCATTTTTTCTGATTTGGAGCATATAATGTACGTATTTCTATATGCATTAGAATACTTTTTTTTCTATAGTTGGTCCAAATGTTCCTGTAATCTCTTGCAGACAAATAAGGACTTTTGGAAGTCGTTTTCCTGAGGCAGTCACAGAATATTGCACCGTGTAAGAGTGAATAATCCTGTTCAAGTTACCAAGATACACTTCAACTACTTTTTCTCCAGTGTGATCAGGCGTTTGTGGTACATTTACCCTGTACTCGCATCCCATTTGATCAGTGTTGATTACTAAATCTAAATTAGAAGAGGATGTTATATTTCTAATTTCAGCTTGAAATTCTGCTGTAGTGCGTTCAATTTCTCTAAATGATCTACGCTCTGTCTGTTTGATATATTTGGTTACTCTGTTAAGTCCGGAAATAAGTGGAAATAAGTAGTAATTGGTTTTATGTAGGTTTATTATATAAAATACAATAATTTATTACCAATACAATCTGCTGGCTTCTGGTAGATCGATGCGTTGTAATTTCAATTACAATTCTTTTCTATAACACTTGCTTTTATAAATTTACTATAAATAACTTATACAATCTGCTTACTAGACGAGTAAGGCTTACGATTACAATTTCAATAACTTATAAAATCTGCTTACTAGATGTGTAAGGCTTACGGTTTCAACTTCTCGATGTCGTAGAGGTACACGGAGTTCACCAGGTTTCTTGTACGCTGTGACTGGTTCGCGTGATACACATCACTTCTTTTATAATACAAAATAATTAGGCTAAAGATGAGCCCGGTGACGTATCGAATTCATCTTTTGACAACTTATGTATTACAAGTTTTCTGGGTCGTCGTATTTGCGAAATGCTGAGCATTGCAAAGTGTGGCCTCTCGACTGCCGCGGAGTTCGGTGGCTTGGATTCTAGCTCGACCGTATGTTAAAAACTGCATGCGTTGTCTTCCTGAGTGGGTGACTCTATACGTCACAAGGTCGCATAAGCAGAACGCTACGTAGTATTAAGTTGCATTCTCGCTTTTATGTGTCAGGAAATATCTGATACTAATTATGCTTTTTCTTTAAAATGAGAATACGTCTCCGGACGTAACACCTCCTCCCTTAGACTGTTGAATGTCGTAGAGATTCAACAATGTATTATGCATCAGAGATTTCCCGTTACAAAACTTGTTGATAAGTAAATGATAAATCCAAGATAATAATACGAGTTATAATAATAATAATAATAATAGTAATAGTAATTATAATTCACGTGTACATTGTGTCGTTAGAAAAGTCACTGATGTAAATTTTGGGTAAAAGAATAAATCTAATCAGGTGTGATAGGACGAAATAAATCCTTCCCCTTAATATCGAACTTCGTGAAGGGTAAATGATTAAGAAATAAATAAAATATCAGTGAATTTTCTTTATAAAAATTTTAACAATCTGCTATGTCGACATAATTTGCTGTATTGACGCAATTTTCTTAAGGTTAATTACCTATTTCTTGAATGGTGAAATGTGAAATTTTGCTTACTACGCTATGTAGGTAAAATTTGTGTATATAATCTCTGGTGCGCAGGCACTTCGATATTCAGTTTACGGTCTGGAAAGCAACAATGGCAACAGTATTGAGAGTAAGTAACATTTTTACCATTATAAATTTAAAATTTAAGAAAAAAAATCAATATAGATACTTTTAAAATCTAAAATTAATATAATTGGCTATTGGTATAATTAAATTAATTAAATATAATGTAAAATCGGCATAATTAACCAAATTTTTTTTGTTATTAGTTACATCAAATTATCTATGTAAGGGCTGGTGCTGGCAAGAGACGGTTGAGGAACGATTTCTTTTATCTTGGAATCGGTGTAGATATCACCCTTCAGCGACCGCGAGTCTTAGAATTCCATTCGGTAATAAATTTTAATTATTATGAAAATTTTGATTCTTTTAATTTATCTTTTTATTCATACTATTAAAATGTGTTTCAGGTGCGACAGTGGGCTGGACGTCGTTTCGACAGGTGGTATGCTCGTCATTCCAGTTGGAATTTCCTTGAAGGGATTTTATTCCGGATCGGATTATGATGTTTACAAGTTGGCATCGTTATTTGGACAGGAGGATGACCTCGTGGTGTTGGGACCGTCTCCTACTTATCGACGCTTTCCATCTCTGGAAAGGGTTCCTCATACTTATTGCCTTTCAAAGAAGAGTATTTCGGCCATCATGGTAGTGATTCAGATGAAGAAGATTTCTTCGGTTTGTCGAGATTATTTTATTTAGTGGAAGGATTCGTGGATTGATCGGACCGGCTCTCCTTCGTGCAAACTAGTTACGGAATTACCTTTTGTGTTGGTACAGATGTTATTTTCCGATCTCAATTTTAATTTTATGGTATAATTATAGTCATTATTGTTATAATATTAAATAATGTTAAAATATGTTATGTATATAATATACTTATAAATATTCCTATAAATAAATAACGCCTGTTTGTTTGTACAATTTTTTTCTTTTATTTTACGACCCTTCCCTGTCGACCTTATCCTTATATTCCAAAATTTGAATTAAATATAATTGTAATTATTTGTTTATTTATTTTTCTAACGTTCAAATTTCAAAGAATTCCTATAGAGATATATATAGATTTCGATAATTTAATTATTTCGTTATCGGTAATATGTAATAATTTTTTTGTTTTGCTGTATTTATATAAAATAGTCATTCATTAATTAAGCTTAGAAATAATGTGCTTATTAAATAATTTTTTTTTTTTTTTTTTAGTAAATAAACGATGAGAAATATATAGGGAATGATTCAAGTGATCATTCACTTCCCTCCCTGCTTACAATTATTTATTATTTTATTCAATTTTTATTTAACATTTTCGGGCATTTCTTTAACTTCGGGCGTTACTTTTAACTAAAGTAATTTATTGTGAATTAGAATGAAAAGATTTTTACTTCAGTTTTTTGTATGGGTGTTGGTTGGATATCGTTCGTTGAGTTAGGGGGTGATTTAGGAAGGGGTGGTAGGGGTCTCAGATTAAATGGTCTTTGTATTTTTAATTCTTGTAATTCGAATTCCTCGTGTTTTTTAGTACTGATTTTTCTTTGGATTGGCCTAGAGATTGTGGGTTTGCTGACTATTATTTCTTCTAACTCGCCGTTGCTTTTATTTTTTTCTCTTGTCTCATTAAGTTTGTTCAAAACTACTAGTAGATGCGTTATGGAGGTAAACATTGCCCCAAAAAGGTATTTGGAACATCCATATAGTTTTTGTAATGTGTAACCTCGTATTACTGTATCTACTAACATTTTTATTACCTGTAGGAGGATTAGAGTCATTATAATTCCGGAACTATATGTTCCATATTCTTTGTATTTCTCTAGTAGTTTTTTCCAAGTATTTTCAGCAATGTTAGTTAATGTTCTTTCTGTGAGAAGATTACTCATGATATCATCTTTTGCAGAATTTTCGCTTCGTGTAAACTTTGTTATTGTGTTTATTATAGATTTTTTTTCCATCGGGTAAAGTAGTCTTTCCTGGAAATGTTCCAAGTCTTGTTGTGTATATATCCCACTAGTTGCTAGTGAGGTTAATTTTTCTGGGGTCCAATTTTTGATTATTTTTGGTTTAAAGGTGGTTATGTTTTTTTCAACCTTTCTAGGTGTGGGTGTTAGACTTATCCAGTTATTATCTATTTTGTCGTACGGTGGAATTATTGTATCACAGTCGATTTGAGTTCCTGTTCTTATTAAAATATGAGTTTTTGGTGTAAGAAACCAAGTAGTATTTCTAGCTGTAACAGGAAGTTCTTCGTAACATTCTTTTGTATGCTTGATTTTTACGTTGATAGGGGTGCATTTTATTACATGTATTGCTTCCCCTGCGAGTCGTGCAAGGTATCCTGGTTTTTGCATTACATTGTATGCAAATTCATCTGGGGAATGGGAGGCTAAGGATAAGGAATTTAGAATTTCCTTTCTTTCTAATTCACATATTTTTGTTAAAATGTTTAAATATAAGCTTTTAAATTGCGCCCGAAAATGTTTTTCTACATGAACAAATTTCGCATTTGTATACGCAAAAATATCTATGTTGATTAAATCTCGCTGGTGACTCACATCGTTATCGAATAGTACATTTACGTTGGTTTTTTCGTAAATAAATAATTTAGGGTGTTCCGTTTTTGTTATAATTCTGTCGCAAAACTTAATACTTTCTACAGCATTTAAAGAAAAAGATATATCGTAAGTATTTATTGTATACATTATTTCCTGGTTTGGTGATAATGTTTTTGTTACGGTGCTCTTAAATAGAACATCATATTTGTTATCAAAACAGTTTTCGTTTGGAAAATGCGACCAAAATTTGTAACCGGCTTGAACGTCTATGCAATGCTCGTCTGAGAATTTGCATGTCGTTCCTGAATTTAAATGTAATTTATTATTATTTAAATTTACCTTTGCGTATTCTTCCGTAAGTGTAATTTTTATGAGTCCTTGAACAAGAACATTATCCCAACTTCCATAATCATCCGCGTAGGTGCCTCCCGAACAAGATTTCCCTTCGATTTTTCCTGCGAGGTCTATTCCTACTGTTTTGGTTTCGTTTATTTTAATATTTGCTATTGTGTGAAAGTTGTCATATTTAAATATTCCTGTATTGTGTAGAAATTTACATTGTTCAGCACTAATGTCGTATAAATATTCCTGTAGGCCGTTTTCAACTGGACCTAAGTGGTTGAACATTCCGCAGTGATATATTGTTCGTCTTATTTCTATTTTGCATTGCATTACGTGATTTGTTTTAAATTCCGCTAATTGTAGTAATTGTATGGTCGTATTTGTTATTACTAAATCTTCCTCGTGAAAATTACAGTCTCCGTTATCTACGAGAGAGTACGTTGTTGCTGTTGGGTCAGTAGAACCGCAATCGAATCCAATTATTGCTTGGATTGGTTGTAGTAAATTATATATTAAAAAAATTTTTAGTAACTCCATTATGTCCTATAACAGAAAATTATGTTATTATTTTTATTATTTTACAAGACTTAATTTGTTCGAATGAACTGTTTTTGCTTTTCCGTTGTAGTTTATAGTAATATTGTTATTTGGATTTATTTTTATTATGTCAAACGAACCTTGATAATGATTTTGTTCAAGTTTTCCCGGTTTTGGTTCTTTTAAGAGCCATACCTTATCTTCTTTTTTAAATTGTATCGGGTTTATAAGTTTGTCATAATGAGTTTTTGATTTTTGTTTTGAAATTATTAAGTTATTTCTAGCTAACTCAGTAGTTGTAGTAATGTTTTTTATTAATTTTTCTAAATACCCTTTATAGGTCGGTAATAATTCCGATCTTTTAATTGGTTCACTAGATGGAACTCTTGCAGGATAAGCAAAAACAAGTTCGTATGGTGTAAACTTATGACTACTATGTACGCTTGTATTATAATGAAGTTGTGCAAATTCTATTAATTCGTCCCATTCGTATTCTTTTGTTGAAAAATTTTTTAGATATTCGCATAGTGGGTGGTGTGCCCTTTCTAAGGATCCATTCGATTGTGGCGAAAATGCTGTTGTTTCAATTTTTTTTAATTTAAATCTTTTAGCTATTTGTTTAATAAAATTACTTGTAAAATTTGCTCCTCTATCGCTTAGTACTATTTTTGGTGAGCCAAAATACATACTAAATTTTTTATAAAAGCGTTTGATACTGATTCCGCCGTTTGATCTTTTAAGCATGATAAAATTACAAATTCAGATAATTGATCTTGTATAGATAAAATATATTTATTACTATTTTTAGTAGTGTTAAATGGACCTACGATATCCATAGCGATTTTATCAAAAGTTTTTGCTGGTGTGTCTGTGATAATCATTGGTTGTTTAGTTCTTTTACGTTTTAGTTTATTTCTTTGGCAAATTTCACATTTATTTACTCTGTTCTGGATGTCTGATTTCAAATTTTCCCAAAAATATTTTTCTTTTATACGATTGTAAGTTCTGTTTATGCCTGAATGTCCCCCTATTGTAGAGGAGTGATAAGTATCAAAAATTCTATTTCTATCGTTTATATTTACGTAATCTATATTATTCAGACATATTATTACTTTAATTTTTTTGTTTTGAAAATTGTCCTTCAATACTTCTTCTATTTCTTCCCAACTTATGTTTAAAATTTCAATATTCCTTGATATGGTAAAAATGAATATCTTCTGTGTTCAAAATTTCTTTTAATTTTTGTATTAATTTTATTAAGTTTTCTTTAACTATTTTCGATGTTGCTGATGTATCGAGACATAAAATAACTATTTTCTTATTTTCAATATTAATTATATTTATTTCGCCCTTTTTTAAGTTTGTATTTATTTTTAAGTTTTTATTTTTGATTAATAAGTTAGTATTCTCGTCTAATGTTTGGTGTTCATGTGATATAAGATGCACAATGTGGTCGTTTCTAAATTGTATTGCGTTTTTTGAATATATTATGTTTTGTTGCGTTTGCGTTGTTGTGCCGTTGTTGTTTTTGCTATTTTTATCTTTTTTTTGTGTACCAGCTGTAGTTTTTCTTGATCTTCCCCCTTTTTGTTGAGTTTTTGACTGAACTTTATTCGTTTCGCTTGTTTTATCAGTTTCGTTTGGTGATCCTATGTTAGTATTTAATTTGTTTCTTTTTTGTGCTCTTGTAATTACGAAAACTTCTATGGGATTACGGGACAGTGCGTCTGCGTTAGCATTTTGTTTCCCTGGTTTATACACGATATCAAAATCATAATAGTTTTAATCTTCATTTTTGTACTCTAGCGTTGTTGTCAGCTGTTTTTAACCACAATAAAGGTTTGTGATCTGTGACGATTGTAAATTTGGTTCCGTATATGTAATTTTTAAATGTTTTTACTGCAAACATTATAGCTAATGCTTCTTTTTTGTAGGTATGATATTTAATTTCAGCTTTATGTAAGCTTCTTGATGCATAAGCAATTGCTGGGTCTTTACCTATTATTCCTTGTGATAAAATTGCACCTAAAGCAAAGTTTGAAGCATCTGATGTAATAATAAATGGTTCGTCGAAATGTGGATATGCCAAAACTGGTGCTGTACATAGTAAATATTTAATTTCATCAAAGGCTATTTGTTGATCTTTTTCCCAATGAAATTTTACGTCTTTTTCTAGTAATATATTTAAAGGTTTTTTTATCTTTGCATAGTTTCTTATATGTCTTCTGTAGTAATTCGAAAGTCCTAAAAATTCTCTAATATTTCTAATGTTTTTAGGTATTGGAAATTTATTTACTGCTTCTACCTTTTTTGGATCCGGTTTTATGCCATGTTCGCTTATAATATGTCCCAAATAACATACTTCTTTTTTTAAAAATTCGCATTTTTCCGGTTCTAATTTTAAATTAGCTTCCCTTAATTGTTGTGCAACTATACTGAATCTTTCGTTTGTTTCGTCTATAGTCTTTCCAAAAATTATTATATCGTCAATAAAGACAAAGCATATTTTACCTATTAAATCGCCTAAGACTGTATTCAGAACTCTTTGAAATGTACGCGGCGAATTTTTTAATCCGAAAGGCAAAACATGAAATTCAAAGCGTCCTAATGGATGTATACTAAAGGCCGTTTTATGTGTGTCTTTTGGTTTTATGGGAATTTGGTGAAACTCCGATTTTAAATCTATGACATGATAAAATTTTGTTTTTCCCAATTGATAAAAAATTTCTGTAATATTTGGAAGTAAGTAAGGATCCGATATTGTTTTTTCATTTAATTTACGATAATCTATGACTAAACGCCATCGTTTTTGTCCGTTTATTAATTGTTTTTTTTTCTACAATCCATGCTGGAGCGTTGAAAGCACTTTTTGAATTTCTTACCAGATTATTTTTTATTAATTTTTTTGTTTCTTCTACAGCCACTTCCTTTAGCTTATGTGGTAAAGGAAATTGTTTTACGTATACAGGTTTATCATCTATTAAGTTAATTTCATGTTGTTCTACGTTACATGATCCTAAACTGTCGCCCTCTAACCAGAATATGTCTTTATTTTTCATTACTAAATCTTTAATAATTATTTTATTATTTTCAGATAAGTTTTCGTAACGGATTTTTTTGAGTAACTCTTCCTCGTGGTCTGATTTTTTATTTGAATCATTTTTTTCTATAAAATTTATTGATCCTAAGTTTAAAATTTCATTTTCATCTATTTGCAAATCATCCGTTATTTGAAAACCGTCAGGCAAATAATGTATTTCGTAAGAGATAAAGTTATATTCTTTCTCGTTTCCATAAATTTTTTTATATTCTTCTAAATCAGCTTCAATATTCTTATTTATTATTGTTAAAAATTGTTTGTAGACTGTCGGTTTGATTTCCTCAAAATCCATTATTTCATCTTTATTTTCAAGAGCTATATTAATATTATTTATTAAAGATTTGATATTATTTTTGTTATTCTGTAAAATTGTTTCGTAATGTACATCTGCTTTGTCCTTGGGTAATATTTCGTTGAGAATTTTCCTCTGTAGTTCTATTTCCTCTTTGTTAAGTTCAGGAATGTGATTTAAGATTTGTGTTATATCTTCATAAAATGTTATTTCCGAAGTTATTTTCATCTCTTTTTTGTTAATTAATTCAGGTTCATAGGATATGAACGTCATTTCTTCAGATTTCCCCGAATGTTTGTTTAACATTAGTTTTTCTAGCTTTATTTCCTCTTCAAATTCTAATTTTGCTTGTTGTTCTATTGGTATGTTTTCCGTTTCCTTAATAAATGTTTGTCTTATTTCATTTCCCTGGGATTTATGGTTATTTGTAATTGTATTAAAAGAGCCTGTTTTTATCGTGTATCTTGGTTTCAATGCAATTTTACTATTATTTGATTGTAAATAACCTTCATCTAGTCTTAACTTCTGTTCCAAGAGTATTTTAATACCTAGTATTCCATCGTAAGGGAGAGAAAATTCTTCAGGAGCTACATGAAAATCAATAAACAAATCATTAATTAGCATTTTTATTACTCCCAATGTTTCTATGGCCTTATTTGTGATGCCTGATAGCTGAATTTTCTTATTTTTTAATATTATGTATGGTGGTATTTGAGTTTTCTTAAAATGTTTAATTGGGCCCCGCTATCTACGAGTAATTTGCATGATTTTGCGGTGTAAGGATTTTTTATTTCAATATACTGTAGTGCATTTTCTAATTTTAGAAAGTACATTGTAATTTTTGATGAAGTTAGTTTATTATTTTCATGTGTTGTGATCATTTGAGTATCTAACAGATTTTCTTCTTCGTTCTTCTTGATTAACGTATCAACTTCAACGTCTTTTGTAGTTAATTTATTTTCTTGATTTTCTAACTCTAAGTTTTTTGTAGTTTTATCTGTTAATGTGATTGTTTTGATGTTCATTTTATTGTCGAGTGTTTCGTTTTGTTTTCTTCTGATCCACTCGCTCTCAGAAGAATTTAAGCGTTTCCCGAATTTCGCTGTTCGTAGGTATTTTGCTGTGTCCTATAGCATTCTTCAAGTGAGTGAGTAAAATTTTTGCAGAGGCTGCAGAATTTTTCTAATTTACCTTCTACTTGTTTCAATAACATACAATTTTCGATCGTATGTCCCCTTTTCCTGCAATAGGCACAAGTTGGTGCTGCTTCTGCCTTTTGTAATTTCCTACAATTTTCTATAGAATGTCCTGGGATTCTACAAAATTCACAATATAGTTTTTTTCCTTTTTGCATGTTTATTTGTTGATCAAAATTCGTGTTTCTTGAATGAAAATATTGTTGTTGCGTTTTATTTGTGAATCCATGTGAATTGTTATTGCTGTGATAATTGTTTCTGTTTTCCGGATTATTATAATTTGATTTGTTTATTTTATAATTATTATTTATTGGTGAATTAGTGTTTCTATCTGGGCAATGCATTGCTGTATGTGTTGTTGCTTCACAAATTTGACAATTTATTCTATTTCCGAATGCTTGTTGTCTACTTTGCATAGCCATAATTCCCGCTGTTTGGCAATCCGAGGTTTCGTGACCTTCTATAGCACAGATTGTGCACCATATCATTTTCCTCGTTACCTGACAGTATTTCATTACATGTCCGGGTTTATTGCACCTTTGACATACTGCCGACGAGCAGTTCTTCATTGTGTGGCTCACGTTATCACAGAGCTCGCAACACTCCTCGGCGTTAGCACTTTTTTCGCACGTATTTGGGTCATGGCCTTTTTTCTTGCATTTCCAACATAATTCATATTTTTTTATAATCGGGCATTGTGTTACTGTGTGTCCCATGTTTTGGCAGTATTGACAATGTTTTCCCTGCATTTCGTTTAACCTACATGTATCTATTGAATGTCCACTTAAGCTACAATAATTGCAAATTAATTCCATTTTATCTTTTACTGTATTACAAAAGTATGATAAGTGGCCTTTATTTTTACAATATACGCATCCTGCATTTACGCAAAACATTGCTTCATGAAATTTATCGTTACAAATTTGACAATGAAATGTTCTAGCTTCCTTTTTTATATTTAATTTCTCAGTATTGAATAGTATATTTGCTTTATCTTCTCTTAGTAATTTTTGTTTTTCGAGTCTTAATTCTATCTCTATTGCTTTTTTCATAGCGGCATGTGTACTATTCGGTTCGCCTAGTTATACTCTTATTTCTTGTTTCAAACCGTTTTTAAAACTGTTTAATACATCATCTTCTAGTTGAGTTTTAAATATTTGTAATTGCTCTGTCGTAACACCGTCCTCTATTTTTTTTAGTTCTATTATATTTGTGCTTATTATTCGAATTTTATTTCCGTATTCTAATACTGATTCATTGGTTTTTTGAACCATTCTCCGTAATTTACCATATAATGTGTATAAGTCTTCTGTACAAGGGTAAATAGTTCTTATAGCGGTTATTAATTCTTCGATGTTCCCGATTGTTATTGTTCTTATTGCTTTATGTATTTCCTCACGTAACTTCATTTTTAAAATTTGTACTAAATTTCGTTCGTCCGCCGCGTTAATAATGTTTTTTGCTTCTTTGAGTTTGTCGATATATTCTTCTGCTGTTATATTTTTTCCGTCAAATGTCGGTACCAATCCCAATATTTCTTTCAGTGGTAGTTTGAGTTGTTGATTTGCCATATTTATTTCGGGTTCTATTATGGTTCTATTAATTTCCGATTCAACAGTATTATTTGTTTGGTTTAATAATTCTGTTTCTGTTTCTCTTCTTTCCTGTAGATCTGTTTTAGCTAAAATAAGACTTTGTTCGTTTAGTATTCCGTCTATGTCCGTGTAGTCGCCTATTTCATCTACTGATGTATCTACTGTTTTATCAAAAAATGCAGAATCACGATTTAATAATGTTGGCGTAAAATATTCTGTCGGTGACTCTAAATCCGATTTTGTTTGAAGTAAAAGTAAAGAATTTTTAAAGTGATTTTGTGTTAAATTGTCTTGATTTCCCAGTTGTTTGTTGTCTCATTTTTTTTTATTTCCTACTGTTGAGGTTGATTGAATGTCAATACTCGGTATTTCTAGTAATGTTTTATTTTCTTGGTCTTGTGATACATTTGCGTATGTGTGGTGTAAAATCAATGAGGTCAATGTTTGAATTTTGCGAATTTGTCGCGATTTCTTTGTCAGATGTTCCTGAGTTCCTTCGTTTAATGGTTTTATATTTCGTGCGCGTGGAGGCGATCGTAGTATTTTAGAACTTCTTTGGAATATTTTACTTGATTCCCGGTTCCTTTCACTTACTTTATCTTTTAAAATTGGATTTTCTGTAGTTTTACTTCTTGTTATTATTGGATTTTCTATATCCTTCTTATGTGACATTACATATTAATAATTTTTTTTTTTTTTTTTTTTTTTTTAATATTTATTTGTTTGTATTTGTTTCAGAATTGTGTTTAATTCATTTGTTTTGTAAATTGATTTTATAATTTATAATTGTTTTATACGTTTTACTAAAATGATATGACGTATTACTCTTTTTCTTATGCTATATTTAATATTTCTGTTTAAATATGATTTTATTATTAGTTCAACTATGTATTTTATTTTGTTGTATTATTTATTTGGCAATTTATTTACTTATTCACCAATTCTATATCTCTATTCTTAATGTTTTTCGTGTAATTTGATTTCTGATATTCTTATTTCTTGTTTATGTATAATATTTATCCATTCAATGATCATTATTTTGTATTATTATTTCAGTTTTCTCCTTCGTATTGGATTTGTTTTATTTATTTCAATTTCTTTTTATTTATTTATTCATTTGTTTATTTTTTTTTTCACTAATATTTTAGTTATTTGTTTTTACTGATATTATTTAATTATTTGTTTCTTAATGTTTTCCTATATGAATTTTTCACTTTAAATTTCTTGTTTGTTAAATATATTTGCGTGATGCTATTTACTTATATATTTTGATTTGTTTTGATTTTATCTTTATGTGAAATCTTTTTTTTTTTTTTTTTTTATATTCGTTTACGTTATTTGTATTGGGGTTATCCTTTCTTCTTTCCCTATTTCTATAACATCGTCTATTTTCCCTTTTTTTTTATTTATCAGTTAATATGTTAGTAATCTGGACGAGCCGTACACGTTCATCTTCAGAAGTTTAAACGATCATGCTACAATGATCCTCTCAACTTCTTACTGCAAAACGAGAAGCTCGAAATCAGTTAGTAGTGATATTTTTAGTAATTTTCAAATACTATTCGTTTCCTCTTACTCCGGTCTTATTTTTCGTATAAATCTAGTGAACTTACGTTCGATTCGTACCGGAACCACTGTTAAGTCCGGAAATAAGTGGAAATAAGTAGTAATTGGTTTTATGTAGGTTTATTATATAAAATACAATAATTTATTACCAATACAATCTGCTGGCTTCTGGTAGATTGATGCGTTGTAATTTCAATTACAATTCTTTTCTATAACACTTGCTTTTATAAATTTACTATAAATAACTTATACGATCTGCTTACTAGACGAGTAAGGCTTACGATTACAATTTCAATAACTTATAAAATCTGCTTACTAGATGTGTAAGGCTTACGGTTTCAACTTCTCGATGTCGTAGAGGTACACGGAGTTCACCAGGTTTCTTGTACGCTGTGACTGGTTCGCGTGACACACATCACTTCTTTTATAATACAAAATAATTAGGCTAAAGATGAGCCCGGTGACGTATCGAATTCATCTTTTGACAACTTATGTATTACAAGTTTTCTGGGTCGTCGTACTTGCGAAATGCTGAGCATTGCAAAGTGTGGCCTTTTGACTGCCGCGGAGTTCGGTGGCTTGGATTCTAGCTCGACCGTATGTTAAAAACTGCATGCGTTGTCTTCCTGAGTGGGTGACTCTATACGTCACAAGGTCGCATAAGCAGGACGCTGCGTAGTATTAAGTTGCATTCTCGCTTTTATGTGTCAGGAAATATCTGATACTAATTATGCTTTTTCTTTAAAATGAGAATACGTCTCCGGACGTAACAACTCCTCTCTGGCTTATGCGGAAATGCTTTTTGAAGCGATTCATCCAAACAGGAGAGGCAATAAACTCAAGTGGCACGTTTGGAAATTGTACGGCTGTCTGTAGAGCCCATGTTCGTAGATCTTCTGTTTCTACATGCTCCTTCCGTTCTCGAGCTTCTACAAACCTGTCATATACCCACTTTTTGATGGCTTGCATTTGATCATACCGTGTACCAACATTGACAATTTCTCTTTTCCATCTTGGCAGTTCATCCAGTCTATGCACGCTTTTACCTTCGTGGACTTTCATGAAAGTAACTCCAATTTGGGTGCTCTCTTCTTAAATTCACTATCTCTACCTTTTTCTCAAGTGACGCAATATTATATTTTGACTTTTTTATTCAGGTTCGTAGTCAGAACTTGTCTCACTTGATCTATTTTGTGATTCTATAAAAAAAATAATTTCTTAAGTATGTAAAGTATTTTTTAACAATTGCAATATTGAATTTGAACAATTTTATTATATCCTTTTGTAAATGTGAACATAAAAATTTTAATTGCAATTGGTAAATTAACAAATTCGAATCAATCAGCTTTAAAACAATATTTCAAATAATTAATAAAATATCCTTACCAGAAGAGGCATTATTTTCTGATGTTGAGTTAGAAGCATTGGTCTTACAAAATAAGTTCTCTACTTCATCAGTTTCATCCGAATTAATGAGCTCGTAACGTTTGACAAGATTAATACTTTCCACATACTCAATTAATATATCAGCCTTCGCTTTTCCAAATTTTGAGCATAATCAGACACTGACTCACTTGGCTCATAACTCATAAAGCCTTTGTCTTTCAATATTTGAAAACAAACAAAAACACTTTCACACATAAATCCTTTAAAAATTTCAGAATCAAAAATCTTGTTCTCTTCCATTTTAAATAAAAATTAATTAAAAAAAAGACTAGAAGTCAATCACTCTATATTAATCGAAAAAATAAAATAGAATTAAAAAATCACTAAATTAAAATATCAGAATATAATATTAATGTATATAAATCGAATAAAATAAAATTAAAATATCAGTAAGATAAATAATCAGAATATCAGAATATAATAATTGATTTTAAAATACTGAAAAAAATCTATAAATGAAAATTATTTGGAAAAAGATCGTGATAAAATTAATAAATCAAAAACTAAAATAAAAAATAAGTAAATAAAATAAAATAATGAATAAATAAGAAAATAATACAATATGAAAATAAAATGGAATATGAAATACAAAAGGAATAAAAGATTTATACGGTGCCTTTGCTTTTTACGTTCACTCGCTCAATGACAAAGTTATCGTAAACGAATAATTTAGCGAACAAAATTTAAAAAACTTGCTTTCACAACGATAGTTTCTACCGCGTCTAATAGATGTCGCTCAAGTCACTATACTATAGGGACAGCGATCTCCCGTCTCACTCTAACTGAGAGAATAGGGGAAGCGGGCATGTTGCGTACGGTGAGAAGCCGCCTGCGAGCGGCAGTCAGTGCTCGAGTCTCAGAGCGTGTGTCCGCAGTACACCTACGCTGTACTCAATAGTACAATAGAACCTCTTGTTATTGTTACTCTCCGACTATCAATTCTCTCTTCTTTCCTATTCCGGGAATCCTGGAGAAAGTGGTACCAAAATCCCCACAATACACCGATCTATTGTCGGCGCTCTATAGTATACTTCAAAAAGAGCTGTATACTGCCTATCGATTCTTTTATCGATTGCAGCTAATCGATTAGTTTATGTTTTTTTTTCGATAGGATCTTCAGAACATGGAAAAGTGACAAAAGCAGACAACCAAAACAAAACCTGTATTCCGCAATTGGAGACAATTGACGTTTACGAGGGTCATTTGATAAGTACCTAGCCTACAAATGAAAACACCAAAATTTTACAAAAAATAAAATTTATTTTTCAATGTAGTCTCCTTTTAGTTTAATACACTTGGTCCAGCGGTGTTCCAATTTTTTTAACCCCGTTGAAAAAAATGTTTTCTCTTGGTTTGCAAAATAGGCCTCCGTGGCGGCGATTATTTCATTATTGGAGTGGAATCTCTTCCCGGCGAGCGAATTTTTTAGGTTTGGAAACAAAAAAAAGTCGCACGGAGCCAAATCTGGAGAATACGGTGGATGGGGCAGCAATTCGTAGCGTAATTCGACCAATTTAATCGTGGCGAGTGCAGAAGTGTGAGCCGGTGCATTATCGTGGTGGAAAAGCACTTTCTTTTTAGACAAATGGGGCCGTTTTTCTTCTAACACGGCGTCAAATCGGCTCAATAGTTCGGCGTAGTACTGTCCTGTGACCGTTTTGCCCTTCTCCAGATAGTCAATAAAAATCACACCTTGAGAATCCCAGAAAACAGTGGCCATCACCTTTCCGGCCGACGGGACCGTCTTCGCCTACTTCGGAGCAGGTTCACCGGGTAAGGTCCACTGTTTTGACTGCTCCTTGGTCTCTGGAGTGTAGTAGTGAATCCATGTTTCGTCGACAGTCACGTAACGGCGCAAAAACTCTTTTGGATTGCGATTAAACAGCTCCAAACACTGCTCTGAACTGGTCACACGGATGCGCTTATTGTCTGCAGTCAGCAAACGCGGCACCCACCTTGCTGACAGCTTCCTCATGCCTAAAATCTCATGTAGGATATGCCACACGCGTTCTTCTGAGATGCCTACTATCGCAGCTATCTCGTGCACCTTTAATCGGCGGTCGGACAAAACGATATCGTGTATTTTTGTCACGTTCTCCTCCGTAGTGGCTGTTTTCGGAGCACCTGGGCGTGGATCATCAAAAACCGACGTACGGCCACGTTGAAACTCGTTATACCAAAATTTAACGGTCGCCATCGAAGGAGAAGCATCCCCATACACTGCATCCAAGCGTTCTTTAATTTCACTGCGCGATTTCCCTTCCAAAAACAAGAATCGAATCACCGACCGATATTGTTCTTTCTCCATTTTTTCAAAAATCAACGGACACATTTGCTTTCACACGCTCTCAAAAATAAACTACAACTCGGATCCGGCTGAAATTTCGTCTGTAACCGTTTACAGGAAGATACTGCACTGTAGTGTATTTCTGGTGCGATAGTGGCACCATCTGGCGGTGAGGCTAGGTACTTGTCAAATGACCCTCGTACTATTCGCGACCAATTATTTTGTTTAACAGTGCATAATTTATTCATGCTAAACTAAAGTGGAAATATTGCTGGATAAAGGACAACAAAAAACAAATACAAGTTTTCAAATTATTTAAAAAATCGTCAAGAGAAGATTTGAGGGTGACACTAACTTCAAAAGGACAGCTAAGAGAACTTCATAAATATTTTCAATCAGATTCGTATAATTTTGTTTTTTTTTTACATTATTTCATCAATGTACAAGTAATGTAAAGAGTGATACTTTGTGATTTTTGTTTTCTTATAATGTTTCAGGATTTAGAAGATGGATCAAAATTCTGCACGATATACCAAAATCTAAATATGATCAAACTTTCATTTCAATTATTTTTAATGGGATGGCAGATATTAAGGACACACTAATAAATATAACTTTTGCATATTCTTTACAGTGGATTTCAAATTCAGTAATCTTAGCCAATAAACCATACTTTACAGTAGACAATTTGTTTCATAGTGATTAATGCAAGAATATTGACGAAAATTGTATTTAATGTTTTCGAATAAGGTAATATCAAATAATAAAAAATACCAAATGATATTTTTGTTAAAAATTGTTATATATTTTACTAAACTATGTCATATTTTAACACATAAAATGTTTAAAGGTTTGTTTACAGACATAAAAGGAAGGTTTAGCCGCTAAATGGGTGATTATAGGTGAAAAAATCACTTAATTTTTAAAGAATTCAATCTCTTATAACTTAAAATAATGAAAGCGTTAGGGTCTGGGACTGTACGGCCTTTCATAACTATATGTAAGAAGGTATATCCTATCACCCAGACAGAATCTAGGTTCCGGATCTGAGAGACACTCCTTGTCAGTATATTATATAGTTGTTTCAAAAAGTGTAAGCTGCCCCCCCCCCCCCCCCCCATGTCCCCGTCTTGTCCCCGCCTCAGGCCCCACTCAGCACCCCTTCGAAATAACGTAACAAATGTGTTTATTTACATGTGTTTTGAGACGACTCCGGCGCATACACCCCCTCCCCCTCGTCATCCGCCAACCCTCTCATGCCCCCTCACCACCGCAGTGGGGCCAAACGTCAAAATTACGTTCAAAATTCTGGCTTCCCGCAAAATTGAGATGAACAATTTTCAAATTAATAAAACTAGGTACCGTATGTACTGTGCTATACTATACGTTGCCGTTTCCCTGTCTTTTTTGTACCTCTATAATAAAGAGATTGAAACGTTACGCTGTATCGCGCACACATCTCATGACGTAGCTTCATGGTGTTGTGTAAGAGAGAGACAGCGATAGAGTTGGCACTAGTGTAATAAAAAGGCGTTAGTGATACATAATCCGTGAGTATTTCGAAAAAATATACTTTCATGATAAGGGTGGTTCTATTATTTATTAGAAGTTTAAAATATAAAATTTTTTTGAATAACTTGTTCAAATATTACTCGATAAGAAATGATATAGTATAACAAACAAGTATTTCAAGTAACGGACACCAATTTTTTAACAAAATTTCAGTACTTATAAAATAGGTATCAACAATTATTTTTAGTTACTGTCTGATGAATCTTCATTCGAGTCGTCCTTGGAGTCTTCTACTTTAATTATCAAAGATTTCATTTTTTCTGTCATAATTTCATTTTTTCTGTCATAATTTCATTTTTCTTTACTTTAATCTCTCTAGATAGAGATAGATACGGATCAGAATATAATAATAAACGCTCAAATGTATCGGTGTCGTTTGTGATCCTAATTATCACAATATAAAATATTATGAATATTATGATATAATAATTTTTAAATAATAATTATAATTAATCAGACTTTCGTAAATACGAAATTAATTAATAATCTGGAAAAATTCGTCAATATAATACTGTTAAAGTGGTTATATCACTACAATGCAAGTCAAAGCATCAATGTTTCAATTTGGCCAACTTGGAACAAATGTGTAAAAAAGTTTTTTATCTCAATAAATGTTTATGCGTATGTTTATTATTATTAAGTAGTAGCAGTAATGAGCATAATTGGCAAATTACAATAAAATTATATGAATTTCAAAATTTCGCCTAACCTCAAACTTTGAATAATATAACTTTTGAAATAAAGAATAAATATTTTTCATTTTAAAATATCGGATTTTTAAATATTTGAACTAGTTTACCTCCAAGTTTCAATGTTTTTTCGAACCTAATTAATTTACAGCGATGGATTTTATGTCATTATTAAGGATGTTTTTTGTCAACGCCATTAACGTTAATGCTAATTATGCAAAAAAAAGCTGAAGTTTCAACGAGTATATTTCGCAGAAAGTGAACCATAAATCGCTCTCAAATTTGATCGCTATAAGTACTTATTACTATCTAAATTAATTTCGCTGAAATTTTTAAAAAGAAATCAAGTTAATTCCTTTTAGGTGATAACTACCTTTACTAGTTTATTTGCATTACGATTACGTAAATTTTAAGCGGTATTTTACTCCTATAAACTTAAGTCAATTTTCGTTCAAAAGTTTTTTAAGGTTTTGATTGAAATCTAGTTTTGAAAATTTGTAGTATGGTACGTTATTAGATTACGCAGGTCAATTATCTTTTGGGAAATATAAATTAATATATTTTTGTAAATAAACATTACATATGACTAGTGCTTAAAATCTATTATTTTTTACTAAGATTAGCAATAAACATCAATTGTTCCTCCACACAATGAATAATTTAACAATTAAGTAAACATGATAAAATGATGAGAGAAATGACAGCAATCATATTGTAATGTTGATGAGAGGAATCGAATGGTCCAGTTGTCAATATAACAGGTGAATAAATTTACACCAATGGTTAATTTACCGACGTTTCGGGCACATTATTTTGCCTCTCTTCAAGGCTCTTAATAACAAAAGATAAACATAAGTTATGAATAATCACAAAAAAATATAATAAATTTACAGCGCAATCATTCAGAAAAGAAAACTTACATATAATTAACAGTTTACATGGCGTATTCTAAGCAGTCTCACCACTCAGAGAAAAATATTAATCAATCCTTGCTTTATATAGTCAACGTTTTTGAATGTGTTAGTCGAAAAGGTGTGAAAACCAATAGAGAGCAAGAGAGGTGGGGGGTAAGTCAAACGCGTAGTCGAGCGTGTATACCGTGTGAGTATTAGGAGTAAATGAAAGTGGGGGTGCAATTGCTCAAATTTTACATTTCGTTAAAATAAGTATAACTAGACAATGAGTATTATAGATAACTATACACCACTATACGATGTAACGTTGCACTACTACCTGTCCCAGTACCAACGAATAAAACTTATTTATACCCAGGATCCGGAGACTGTCGCTCCGATCGTCGCGGAATCGGTGGGATGCCGACTCCTGTACTGAGAGAGGAATGTTATTTGGAGAAGGCTCTCGTGATTAAAACAAGCAGATAATAGCACTTTCCATTTATTTACAAATCTTCACAACGTTAACTCGACAATAATTACGTGATTCTAATTTCTTCCTTCTCACCACGCCGACAACAACGGTGATTTTAAACGCACTCTAGTGCACAAGCATCGAACGCGGCCTCACAACCGGGGTTTTCGACCCCGCACTCTAAACAGAGAGCGATCGCCGTACGCGGCCGATTGCGCTCAGCGGCGATGCAAACCCTCGCACTCGCTATTACACGCGCGCTGGCCAACACGAGGCCTAGAGTGAATCGTACTCGCCTTTCTCGGAGAGAGTGATCCTCGCTGGTCTTGGTAGCGCCGCTGCCCCGGCGCACAATGCGGTATTGCCGAGCGCTATATGCGTTTTCAATAATCTTTTGACAGGATAAAGATAAAGGAACGTACGATTGCTGAAATCAAAGGTAAATAGGTTTAGAATAACGGGCAAGAGGTCCCATTTAATTACTTTTTACCTTTGTTTTATTAATTGTACATTTATATGGACGGAAAACATGATCTTTATATATATGTTAGTGCATTACTGATAATTAAATTTTGTGTAATAAATAAGTTTAAATTAATACGATTTTAATATTAATAGTATCTAATTTTAATTGTAATAATAAATAAGTAATTAAGTAAGTAAGTATTTAAGTAGTAAATAAGTATATTTCATTTTAATAGCAATAGTATTTTTGGCCAACTATAATCATTTTAGCTTTGATTTATAAATAAATTCATGTTTAATTTTTATAATAATATAAGAAAAATGTGTACAATTAATAAAACAAAGGTAAAAAGTAATTAAATGGGACCTCTTGCTCGTTATTCTAAACCTATTTACCTTTGATTTCAGCGATCGTACGTTCCTTTATCTTTATCCTGTCAAGAGATTATTGATAACGCACATAGCGTTCGGCAATACCGCACTGTGCGGCGCCGCTCGTCCCGTCAGCTGCGGCTCGCCGCTGATAGAGAAGATGGCCTCGCCGGTCGGGTCATCTGACCAGCGACCTCGCTGATGGAGATGACGGAGTCGGCGCTGATGGAGCTGTTAGGGCGAAAGGCCAGCAGAGCTGGCAGGGCGTCGTCAATTTGGTGACTCTCTCTCTCTCTCTCTCTCTCTCTCTCTCTCTCTCTCTCTTTCTTTCTCCTGTAGAGCTGCGTGGCTTCTTAGCAATCTAATTGCGCGCGCGTCGGCTATTCAGCCGTGACTGATTATCCGCGGCTCCTTTGCTGCCGCGGGCACTCGTGCTTTTCGGTAGCTTTCCCTTCTCCGCCGCCCTTCGTGTGTGTCTCTCTGTGCCCTGTAAGGGTGCGCACTTTGCATCGTTGCCGAATCCTCGTAAACAGAGAAAAGCCCGTGTAAGTGTACAGACAAATACTTCGTATGTACACGGGCTTTGACCAGCGCGGGTAACGAGGAATGCGAGGCGACGAGGGCACCGCTGTTAAGCGTGCTCCTCGTCACAACGAATACATAACAATATATTTCTGTTATACAAATTGCTCGCACCAATATTTGTTACATAAAATTAGAGAAGTATAATAAAATTCTATTTTTGTGAAGAAACGCTATGTAATCATCATTCAGTTTCATGGTGTCAGTCATCTTATTAGCAAATTGCATATGCAAATGTATGTAAAACGTTTCCTACAAAATTCTGCAATCCAGTCAGCTCTCTTTATCTATTATTCGTACTTTATTGAAATTGATATTGTAATTTTGTGCTTTATATGTGTATATAAGGCGTTATTATCGTCATATTTTTCGCATTTTTTCTATGTTCCTTAACTCTAATATCTAACCTACGACTGGTTTGCCCGAAATATGTTGCCCCGTAATCTTTACAGTCTATACGATATACTACATTTGTATTATCATCTGTTTTACAAGTATCTTTTTCCAATTTGTTAAAACGTCTAAATTTGTTAGCAGTACTATAGATTATTTATGTGTTAAATTTATCGAAAAAATTTTTCATGATATGTCTCAATTCATCAATGAACGGTAGTATTATTCGTGGTCTGTTTTTTCTTGTAAATTTTGTATGTTGACTAGATCTACGGGGTAATTGTTATCAAAAAGTAGTTGTTTTATCAAACTGAGATTTTTTTCATGGAAACTTACATCTGACAGTTTAATAGCTTTATCGACTACCGAGTAATTGATTCCAATTTTGTTGTTCATAGGATGTTGTGCATAAAAATTCAATAACCGACCTGAGAAAGTCGGTTTTCTGTACCCATTTGTTATATAATACGGTTATTTTTGTTAACTATTATTTCTATGTCAAAGAAATTAATTTTATTATCTCGTGATCTTTCAATTGTAAATTGTACATGTTCACTGTATAAATTTAACTAATACAGTTTTACCTCAATATCTTATTAATACATTAAAATATGGAGAAAAATTTAACTTTAATAAAAATTTTGATAATAAATTAACGTTAGAATGTATAAAAAGCTTAGAGAAGTATTTAATTTTTAGTGAAACAAGACACAAGTGGTGCAACAATCTAAACTTTATTCACAATTTGTTGTATGTCGACGTTTCGACTTCCTAAAGAAGTCCTTATCAAGACACTAAAAACAATGAACACAATTTTTAATGAAAATATAACATAAAATTTCTTTACACTTCAAATGTTGAACTAACTTAAATTTATAATATCGCACGCAAATTTACATTCTGTTAAAAGAGAACTATTATTAGTACGTTTCTATTTCTTTTTCTTAAATTTCAGAAGGAAATACGTCAAAGGCTTAACTATCATACTTAATGTATCAATGACTGTGAGAGCTCGGGAAATTCGCCGGTTATTTATATCAAAGTTGGTGTTTATTTGTGTGTGTATATGTACTAAAGTCAAAAATCCGTTACTGAATTCATTTGAGTTATACTATTGATAATTGATCTAAGAAGCTTTTATATGTATTTTTTATATTGTTTGTATTTGTCATTCGATTAATGTTATTCTTATTTATGCGTATGTACATCATTTCTGAAAATAAACGGTTATACTTATTGCTTTCTTTATCAATTATTCTAGCTTTTTCAAGGTCAATTTTATGTTTTGTCTTTTTCACATGTTCAGCCAATGCGGATTTTTCACTTTTATTCGCTATATCTCATCTGTGTTCATTCAATCTAGTTTTTAATTGTCTACAAGATTGGCCTATATAAGTAGCTTTACAATCAGTACAGTCAATTTTATAAACAATATTGCTAACATTTTCTTTCTTAGTTACATCTTTCTCTAACTTAATAATATTGCTTAGTTTGCTCGTTGTTTTGTTGACCTGTTTTAAACCATATTTGTTAAGTGTATGTGTAATTTTATTCGACAAATTTTGGATGTATGGTAGTGTTATTGACCTTTTGGTGTGATTGACGATATTATTTTCTGAGCCTATAGTAGTATTTTTTGCTTTCCCTAAGTGTAATTAGACGTTTCTTAATGGTTTTATTTATAATATTAATAGGGTAATCATTATTAGTTAAAAAAGTTCTGATTAAGTTAAGATTTTTTTTATGAAATTGTTGTTCAGAAAGTTTAATAGCTTTATCAACTAGACTTTGACATAATAAACTAAAGTATTTAATTTATTATGACAATGTAGGAAAAACGATAGAAATACGTACTAAATTTCTTTCGATTATTCAACAGTTTCATAAAAAAGAATTATCTATGACTACACACATTGAGAAACAACAGAAAATCAACTTGCATAACACAAAACAGTTTACTAAAAATTATAAGGAGTTACTTATTACTAAAGCTGATAATGGTAATGCTACTGTAGTTATCGATAAAAAGATTAGTTGGGTAAGATGAACACCTTACTCCAAGATGAACGTTATTACATGCAACTGAGAAGCGATCCTTTATCTTCTTTGGAAAAGGAAACCGCTACGAATATCAAACAATTAAATTTCCGTAACTTTATGGGTAATGACAACAAAATACCACAAAAATAGCACAAAAGTATAACACATCAAAAACCTACGGTTTGATAAAAATACACAAACAAGATTTCCCTGCCAGATCACTTATTTCAACAATTAATTCACCAACATATAATCTGTCCAATTTCTTTTCACAATTTCTACAAAATAATTTAAAAAAACCAAAGTCTCATATTGATAATAGTTTAGAACTTAAATTAAAAATAGAAAATATTAAAATTCCTTCGGGATTCGAAATAATAAGCTTAGATGTAGTGAGCTTGCTTACTAATGTCCCTAATGAACATTCTATTCTATTCGGCAATAGAAAAAAGATGGGCATATTTACATCATTGTATAAACATGAGTTACAGCGAGTTCATTGACGTCATTAAATTTATTCTCAAACATAATCATTTTCAATTTAATAACGTCTTTTATACACAAATTTTCGGCTCGGCTATGGGCAATGCGATTAGCCCGATCTTGGCTGACATTGTGATGCACGACTTTGAAAACTTTCAAAATTATGCTTCGAATCAGTTTTCTATTTCCGAAATGTAGACGATATCCTATTGCGTGTACCGAGCAAGATGATAGAATACATTAACAAGGAAGGTACCCCAACCCGAGCACTCGGATTTCAATAATATTTGGATATGTTGTAGTAATTTAAAAAGTAAGTGACACGTATTTTTTTAACTGCTAATTCGTCGATTTAATATAAATCACCCTTAAAGTTTACCCCCAAAAACAGTTAAATTTTTTTCTCTCCGGAACGAATTGGAATATTTTGATGAATCAAACGCCAGATTATTTGTTATAAAAAGACGCTTATGTGGACGTGAACTTTATGCTAAGTGGTTGTAACTCTTATTTTTTATAAGGGTGAATGTGATTCTTTTAAAGTTTATTTTGGCATAGAAATTATTAGAGTTTCTGAAATTGATTAAAAGTTGTACTATTATCAAGTAAATTAAAAACTAAATTCAGGTGTTGTTGAATTTTTTAAGAAATTCATTGCAAAGTATGACTTACCCCCAAAAATAGTTTTTTTTTATATCTCCGAACGAATTGGAATTTTTTGATGAATTAAACGCCATTTTATTTATTATAAAAATACGCTAATATGGACATGAACATTATGCAAAGGGGTTGCAATCCTTATTTTTTATAAGGGTGAATCTGATTTTTTAACGTTTATTTTGGCATAGAAATTATCAAAATTTCTGAAATTGATTAAAAGTTGTACTATTATCAAGTAAATTAAAAACTAAATTCAGGTGTTGTTGAATTTTTTAAGAAATTCATTGCAAAGTATGACTTACCCCCAAAAATAGTTTTTTTTTTTATATCTCCGAACGAATTGGAATTTTTTAATGAATTAAACGCCATTTTATTTATTATAAAAATACGCTAATATGGACATGAACATTATGCAAAGGGGTTGCAATCCTTATTTTTTATAAGGGTGTATGTGATGTTTTTAACGTTCATTTTGGCATAGAAATTATTAAAGTTCCTGAAGTTGATTAAAAGTTGTACCGTTATCAAGTAAATTAAAAACTAAATTCACGTGTTTTTGAATTTTTTAAGAAATTCATTGTAAGGGATGACTTACCCCAAAAACAGCTTTTTCAATATTTCGGGCAAGAATTTGAATGTTTTAATGAAACAAACGTCAGTTTATTTCCTAATGAAAGGCGCTCACGTAGATGTGACTTTAATGCTAAGTGGTTGCAATTCCTAATTTGGTAAGCGTTATTGTGACTTCTTAAACATTTTTTATAATACAGAAATTGCTAACATATCCCAACCAGAATTATCTGATTTCAATAATTTTTGGATATGCGAAAGAACATTAAATGAGAGGATGTACATTAAAAAATAAGTAACACGTATTTTTTTTATCTGCTAATAAGCACATTTACGGGGTGAAAAATTATTTAAAAAAATCTATTTTTTAAACACATTTCTTTCACAAGAACTACAAAATAATCTTATGAAATTAGAAAAAAATATTTCTGTGTATTAAATAAAAGGACCCCGCACACAATGTATGGAAAATAATCATTCGGTCAAATTGGATCAAACTTGGGGAAAAGATAGATCTTGAGGTCCTGAACAAAAGTTCTCATGGGCAAAACCCCCCAAAATTTGACCGAATGATTTTTTCCCATACATTGTGTGCGGGGTCCGTTAAATCATTAAGCTGTTTTTACATGTGCAATGTAATATAAATATTTTTTTAATTATTCTTCTACATAAAGTTTATGCTGGTAATTAGGAATTAAAAAACCGCTGCCAATTTAATGGCACGTGGCTTCCTCAAACTTAATTTGCTTATTCCTTTAATAAAATTTTAATAACAAAATTTATAATTTTTGCAACAAGTTATGACAAAATTATAATTAAATTCATTTATGAAGATTAAAAAGTACTAATGTTTGAATTATGTATAAAATATGAATAATATAATAGGTATGATTTTTTTTAAATCATGTGTGAAAAATAAATCAAATAATTGATTGTAATATTATCGTCAAAACCTTTTAAAATTCCTATATAACCTTTACTTCAAATTATATTTTCTTTGTGAAATTTCACACATAGGGTACGTATCTCTAGTAACAGAGATGAATAGAAAGATTGCCAGCGCCCCAGAAAAAAGTGAGGCAGACTTCTGCGCGCGGCGCGCTGCTGCCTCTCGTGGCCGCGACGTGATACTGTACACAGGCCATCTGATTGGCTGTTGAAACGTGTGTACGGTGTGGAGCGGGGGAAGCTAGAGAAGACGGCTCGGCGGCTCGGTGTACGTGCACTGAACGTGTTTATGCTGGACCGGCCCGGCGCGCCGCGCGCTTGCCGTCTCTGTTTACTTCTCCAGCAACAATCCGACAGCGATCGAGCGGCCTGACAATCGCACTCGGTCGAACATTTTTATTATACAGGCAAATTAAAAAAATTTTTAACACAAAACTACCAAATCCAAATTCTAAATCACAACCCCCAAGCCTGAAGGGGAGAAGATAAACATAAACGATTTTAGTGTCATGCGTTGATATCGTAGCGGTAGCCGTGGCGGCTAAGGCGCGCAGCTACTTTTGCCCTAATCTTTTGGATCCAAGTTCGATTCCCGTTCGCATTTTTTTTTTTTCTATAATGTTAAATTTCTTCCATTATATTATTATAACACACATTTTTTTACCTCAATTTTTTTTTCTAAAAGAATTGAAATTTTACTTGAAAAATTTTCGTTTTTCATAATTATTTCATTAAATACGCTAATTTTATAAGTACTATAATATTAAGAATATTAGTTAAGTCAGATAAGAATATTTTGAATAAATTAATTCACTGAAAATGAATGAATTAATTAAATATATGGTTATATTTATTTTATATTCAAAATAATCTATGTCCAATTGACTTTTTATTGACTTTTTTTAAGGTAGGGTCAACAATAATTATCGTTGTGCGTGCATTAATTTACTATTAATATTATTGATTAAATGGTAATCAATAAATGTCACAACAGTAAGAGCAGAATTACCAAGCATCTTACGTTGCAATACAATTTGAAAAACATCTTTAATCAAAGAATAATTAGAATACCGCTTATCTGTATATCCGAAAGCACGGTTTGCCACACGAATATACGATTCGGCGATGTACAGAAAATGCACTTGTACTTTAGTTATTTTATTGAATCCTCAAAGAAACTAACATGAAAATCCCAAGTCAAAATTCAAACGGGTTAAAATGATGAGTCTAAACGATTTTACACTTTGCATTTTTATTATACACATTTATTATTCTACTGGAGCAGGCTTGCAAATGATTAATTAAACTTTCAATTATTTAGTTTAATAAAAATTAGAATTTTAATTGTTAATTAAACCTACGTTTAATTAAAAATTAGTATTTCAATCGTTAATTAAACCCGCGTTTAACTAAGAATTTAAATTGCAATTGTTGAACATGCGTTTAATTCGGAATTTAAATTTCAATTGTCAATTAACATTCTTTAAAATATTATAAACGAAAATAGCGCCGCGGAAGGCGGAGGAGTTCAACAAAAACTCGAATATACTCTACGCGGCACGATCCTGCTTTTGTGGTGAATGCGTATTCGTGCCGTCGAGACTATATCTTACTTTTCTTTAATTTCCCGACTCCTGCGACACCTTCTTTATTTAGAATATATTACAGAATAGTATTGAAGAGCTCTAGAAAATATTCTTAAGGCTTTCTGCTAGAAAATCGAGCCTCCAAACGTGAATTTGGGTCTACATGGCACGATCCTGCTTTTGGAGCGAATACGCGATCGTGCCGCGTAGACCCAAATTCACGTTTCCAGACCCGATTTTCTAGCACAAGGCTTCAAGGACATTTTCTAGAGTTTTTAAATACTATTCTGTAATATAATATAAACGACGAAACCGCCGCAGAAATCGGGGGAATTTAAGAAAACTCGGGTATAGTCTACAGGGCAGGAACGCGCATCCATTGCAAAAGCAGGATCATGCCCCGTAGACTACATTCGGGATTTCCTAAATTTCCCCGCCTTCGGCCATGCGTTTTTCGTTTATAACGTGTTCAAGAATGCTATTTTACCCATGTAATTACTGATTGAATTATTAATTCTTAATTAAGTGCGTGTTTAATTAACGATTAAAATTCCAATTTTTAATTGATGATGGTATAATTAATATTTTCGCAACCCTGTAGTGGAGTTGAAATTTTAATAATTCCAAAAACCATATTTTAGTCAATAATAACTCTTCTATCCAATAATCGAAGCAACATATTTCTGCGAAATATAATCAATTATAGTCTGTAATATAAAAAAAACCCGCTGCTAAGTCATTGGCACTTAGCTTCCTCCAAATTAATTTATCGTTTCTATATATGAGGCGTTTCGCCTCAACTCTCCCAGCGCGGCGCGCTAGCGTCAAATCATGCTATTTTCAAGTCGTGTTTACGATATCAATATGCATTTCAAAAAATGATGTGATAAGCGTTTCCGACGTATTTTTTCCTCAGCTTTCCAATGGCGTAGGTGGTTTTTCCGAAATTTTCCATTTTCCCCCCCAACAAGTATAAAACATACTATATCTCGAAAAGTATATTTTTAATATTTTTTTTTACCCCCTAGATCGAAAGCTGAGCATTTTTTACGTCGGAAAGGATTTTTTTCAGAATTTGCTCGAATGTTTTCTTAGAGAAACAGAACGCGAAAGAGCAGACGCAGCGTCTCCTTCGCGCGCGGTTTTCGGCGCGCTGTACACCGCGTGGACTAGATGCATTTCGCTCTCTAACAACCACTTAAAATTTTGATTTCCTTAATAATAGCAACAATAAACTAGTATTTATATTAATAATTCTTTTTTTTAAAAGTAGATAATTTTTTTAGGGAAGATTTGATATTCTGAACTCATTGACGTTTTTTTTAGTATTAATGTTGTTTTATTCATTGGAATAACGGCATGGTACTGTAAAGTTCCCGGTATAGATTTAATTTTACTTAACCTTGATTTTAGTTTCAAAACGGCTTTTTCATAGGTCTCTTTAGTGCTGTAAAAAACTTTAGTTTCTTTGCAATTACGTAAAGCCCAGTTGTAAAGGTCTTCTGGTGTTAAAATATGATTACTCGAAGAGAGTTGAAGACTTGCTCTTTTCGCCCCTCTTTTCAAATTTGCGCCTATACCATCGCACGCACCTTTACCGTGCGCTGTTGCATGAAAATGCCATTCAGCAGGAACTCCATCTTTTTGATGAAACAGAAGATTTTGGAAGGTGGACTTGTTCTTAAAATGCTGACCTGCTCCATCAGTTAAGTAATAAATTTTCTTGACTATGAAATTACTTTTTAAATACGATATTATAATTTTTTGATATTCATAAACAGCAACAGTATCGTGATTTAGATTATCAGAAATTATAGCAATGCTTATATGTTTAAGATCTTGATTTTCGTTATAATATACCACTGTTGTAAAAACTGTTGCTTGATTATTGTTCCAGTGGAACGATTGTGTTGAATTTTGCACTATAAACGCATAGTTTTCTGCAAAATCACAACAAACAAGGAATTCTCCTTTTTGAAGGTTTTTTTTCAAATCGCTTAAGAAAAGATATTGTTCTCTCGCAAAGAAGTCATGAGTTTTAAATTTTATTAATTTTTCTCCCAGTATGTTCATGAATTCATAAACATTTACAGTTGTAGATACTATTGTGCAACGATCTGTCTGAAGCCATGACTCATACTGTATTTGAAAAATATCATTTCTCTCAAAACATTCAAGCAAATGTTTCCGTAATACAGGCATATTGGGGCAATCTAAACAGTCTCCCAAGTAACATTTCGAACTAGCATTACTACATACGATTGAATGGATGCAATCGTGGTAGTTTTTAAGAAATAGACGAGTACCTTCAGTTAAACTCTGTAAATTAATAGCATTTAACATCAGCTTGATATTTTCGTGGTGTACACATACGCATACATTATGCGTACCACTGCTTCCCGCTAGAACACAATGCGGCGGCCTCAATTGAGTAAATTTAGTGAAGCCAATATTAACAGATTCATGCTCTTTTTTAAATAAACAATAAATTTCACGTAAATTACCAAGTAGTAACCTTTTCTGTACATGTTCTCTTTTACCATTATCCTGCTTAACAGATATACAATCTTTTAATCCGGACATTACACGACTAATATCGTCCCTCTCATAAAAACCTTTAACTGAATCTACACTTTCAACTGGAAATATTTTGCCCCTTTTCTTTTCAGGTTTTGAAAAAATTCCACTTTCAGTTACTAACTTTTTCGGTTCTCGAGCTTCCCACTCAGTACAACCGAACTCTCTGATTAAGTCTCTGCGAGACCAAAAATCAGGAGCAAGCGTGAGTAGCTGAATTTTATCTTCCTTACCCGGTGATTCTAAAAATTTTTTTTTTAATTGGTTGAGAACTGCCACGCCTGCTTTATGATATTCATCAGTACATTCAATTTTAGCTTTTTTGGCATCGCATGAAGGTAAATCTAACTTATGTTTATAAAGTTGACGTTGACAGTTGGAACAAATTTTCGCGTTTTCTGGTACGAGGGGATACGCACTCCTAAATATTGAAGGAAAATTCGACAAATTTTTACGCACAGAGTGATTAATTTTATTAAAAGGATTTATGCATTTCAGCTTCAAAGCTGGATCCATTTTAGTGGCGAGAAAATAAATGCAATAAATAAACCAAAAATAAATTATGATTTAATCAGCAAACACACGAAGAACACAAATATAACGGAAACAGCGTTAAAATTCTTAAACAATTTCAAGGATAACAAAGATCGAAAATTCATCAGACTTATATAATTGGATACAACAAATTACTCTCGGGCAAAAATGTTCTATACGCAAGCCACCTATCGGGTAAAAAGTAAGTGAGAAGCGTTGCGTCTGCTATTTCAAATTGATTGTAATGTTTTTGCTTCCTCAAAGAGGAAGCTTTGTAACGGTGAAAAAAATTTTCGAAAAAAAAGTCTTCAAAAAGATATTTTATGGTGGTATATGTGTATATTATTTGATTTTGATGATTTTTGATTTCGTGGATGTATGTATGTGTGTGTGTGCGTGTGTGTGTGTGTATATATTTCAACTCTTAATATCTCCGAAACTAATCAACCGATTTTCGTCGGGTAAAGCTTATTCGCTTCGTCTTGCGGCAAAAGGAAAGTACCCTGATGGATTTGGGATTTTATTGATTTTCTTTTGTTTTATAACCAAAAAACGATTTTGAATTTTTAGTTTTTTTGATTTTTTCGTATCTTATAGTAATTATTACATAAAATAATATACTTCTCTTAAAAGGTATTCAAATTACCTACATTTTCTTTTTTTTAAATTTAAAATTTTAAATATCTTCAGTCTGTCATTTGTTATTAATGAAAACTTTTTTATATTTAAAAAATTAATATCTCAAAAAATAATTTATTTATCGACTTGAAATTTTAACTGTTACTTATTACACTTGTTGGTGGCAATATTGTGTTGCAATTTTAAGTGTTTATCTATATGAATATATATTATACATTTATTTTCGAGAACTATCATTTTAATATTTTTATATAATGTAGTAAATTAAAATATCAAAACGTATTAATAGTGCCATTTTTAGCCCCTTCTTTTATCTCTTTTTAATCTCAATTTTTTTTAAACTTGGTGGTCCGTCAAAGCTTTTTTTAAAATAGGTACGTAATATACTATTTTGCAAGAAACTGGTATAAGACGCATCGGTTCGAAGTATTATTGAAATTCTTTAGCATTCCTTTTTATGAAAAATGTATTTTCAGAATTTCAATTTTTAATTAGGAAACGATGAATTAGTTTGAGGAAGCTAAGTGCCAAAGAATTGGCAGCGGTTTTTTTTTTGCGAAATAACCTATGAAAATGTCAATCGTGCATATAAGTGAAATTCGAAGTGCAAAAAGATATTCCATAAAGAATTAAAAATGATAAATAAAAATAATAAGGTTACTAGAGAGCGAAATACATCTAGTCCACGCGCTGTACAGCGCGCCGCATACCGCGCACGAAGGAGACGCTGCGTCTGCTCTTTCGCGTTCTGTTTCTCTAAGAAAAACATTCGAGCAAATTTTACAAAAAATCATTTCCGACGTAAAAAATGCTCAGCTTTCGATCTAGATGATAAAAAAAAATATTAAAAATATACTTTCCGAGATATAGTATGTTTTATACTTTTTGAGGGTAAAAATGGAAAATTTCGGAAAAACCACTTACACCATTGGAAAGCTGAGAAAAAAATACGTCGGAAACGCTTATCACATAATTTTTTGAAATTCATATTGATATCGTAAACACGACTTGAAAATAGCATGATTTGACGCTCGCGCGCCGCGCTGGGAGAGTTGAGGCGAAACGCCTCATATATAGCATATAGTTCAAATATAATATATGTTTATTCATTCTACCTCTTTTAAAATGATTTAAAAATTTACAATGATTTAAAAATTCATTAATATTTAAAATTCGACCTTATTTCGCTCCGCCGTCGATATATAGCATACAAAATAGTTTATAAATTTCAAACTGATACATGAAGTGTGATTTTTCAAAATCACGATTTTGAAATAACCGTAAAAAAATGTTAACCTTAAACAGACGATTCTTTTACCTAAAGGACTTATACGATAACCATACAAACTCTTCATTTCCATAAAATTTTAACATGATTAAAACAATTTTTTTTCACTAGTTATCATGCGACAAAGAAATTGACTTTGAATAAAATTCGAAAATTTTCAATATCAAATATCTCAAAAAGTAAGCGTTCGATTTTTATGAAAATTAGCACACATATTATCTATATCACATTTATCATATTGTCTGTAAATATGGAGCTGATACATAGAGCCGTTCTCGAGAAATTGCGATTTGAAAAAAGGTTAAAAAAATTTTAACCTCATATATCTCTGAAATTTATGAACCAATCTTTTGGCCCACAGAACTCGACCGAGAGCTATCCAAAATCTACCTCTACAAGAAATTTTGAAGCGATTAAGTCAATTTTACTTCCGTAATCGGTTGACATACAAAACTCACTTTTTTCATTTTTCAATGTTTACGTTTTGGTTAATAACGAAAGAACCGTGATTGTTAGAAACTTTTTTTTAGAAAATATAGGTATTTTAATTCTCTTTCGAATGCTACTCATCCGATTCAGGTACATAGAGCCGCTCTCGAGAAATTGCGATTTGAAAAATGGTTAAAAAAATTCTAACCTCAAATATATCTGAAATTTATGGACCAATCATTTTGCCCAAAGAACTCGACCGAGGAACTATCCAAATTCTACATCCACAAGGACTTTTGAAGTGATTAAGTCAATTTTACTCCCGTAATCCTTGGACATACAAAACTCATTTCTTTCTTTTTTTTCATTTTTTTCTAAAAAACTAACCAACAGAATGAATTCAATTTTTACAGATTATAGCTATTTATATTCTGCATTATTGTGATTTTTCTCAAAAAAATTGTCTGTTTAGTTTGGGAGTTATACGCTTTTAAAAAAGGGACACTTTTTTGTTAATAACAAAAGAACCGTGATTGTTAGAAACTTTTATTCAGAAAATATAGGTATTTTAATTCTCTTTCGAATACTACCAATCCGATTCAAATATCTCGATCCTATCATTAAAAAAAAGTAAAAAACAATTTTGAGAAAACCGAAAATTCGAAATAAAACAAAAACGCATCGGCCCAATCAAAAAACGGATTTTTGACCGGCAATCACACAAAAAAAAAACAAAAATTATGTTAACTGTCCGGTTAAAATCGACAGAGTAGAATCTGAGATCCAAGCGTATACACACACACATACACATCCATAGACATTTTTCAAAAATCATGTATTTTGATTCCTAACACCTCGGAAAACAATTATAACATATTTTTGCAACAACTCAAAAAATTACTATCACAAAGCTTCCTCTAGGAGGAAGTAAAAACATTATTTTATAGGTATTTATTACTCTAGTGGAATTGAAATTTAAATAGTTTCAAAAACCATATTTTAATTAATAACTAACTCTTCTATAAAATATATCTTCCTATATTATATAGTTGTAAGAAAATGTTTACGACTCAGCGCCCCCCATCGCCCCTCGCGCCCCCTCGCCCCCTCCTTGGGCCCCCTCACTCCCCCTCGCGCCTCCTCGCCCCCTCCTCAGCGCCCCCCGTATCCCCCATAAATGGACATTATCAAAGGACAAAAAGTTTTTGTTATCGGGGACATTTTAGAAGCAATGGAAGATATATCGGACATGTAATAAGGAAAATTTAAGGCCTCTAACAATTTCTTTCAAAAAAACGTATAACCAGTCACATTTTTACGTTATTTTGAGGGGGGGCGCGCTGAGGGGGGGGCTGTGGAGGGGGGGGGGGCGAATGGACGCGAGGGGGGGTGAGGGGGCGCGAGGGTGGCGTGGGGTCGCGAGGGGGGTGAGGGGGCGTTGAGTCGTAAACATTTTCGAGATTTTTAAAAAATTCTTATCTTTGGCCTTTGTTTAAAATTTTCCATTTAAAAATAAACATTCGTACTCAAGATAATGCTTTTGCATCATTTTTATTAGATATGGGAGAAGGAAAAATTGATCACTTTAAAATTCCAGATAAATGGAAAACAAATGATGTTTGTCATGAAATATATAAAAATATTAATAAAAATTATCATTTTTCAAAAAATGTTATATTAAGTTCATATAATGAACAAGTAAATATATTAAATAATAAAATATTGAACTTAATTGAACATAAAACTGTAACATATTATAGTATAGAGTATGCAATACATAAAGGAGTAGATCAAACGGATGAAATGTTAAATAATATACGAGAAGGTTTACATCCATATGAAATAAAATTAAAAAAAAATGCAATTGTTATGTTAATTCGTAATCTTAGCATCGTTTATGGACTATGTAATGGAACACGATTAAATATAACAAATTTATATAAATATAATATTGAAGCTGAAATCATTATTGGAGAAAATAAAGGAAATAAAGTATTTATACCATGCATTACACCACATACTTGTGAATCATCATCGTTACCATTCATTTTATATAGAAAACAACTTTCAATTGTATTAGCATTTGCTATAACTATTAATAAATCACAAGGACAAAGTTTTAATAGTGTGGGAATATTTAAAAAAGAACAATTATTTTCCCATGGATAATTAATTGTACGTAGCACTTTCATGATGTAAAAATCCAAACAATATATATATACACAAAATGAATCTGAAAATAAAATAGAAGTAACAAATATTGTTTGGAAAGAAATATTAGATAATTAATTTAAATAATAAGATTATAATATAATAAACTAATAATGGTATAAATAAAATAATAACATTTTAAAATTTAATAAATACACAATAAAATATTCATATGATATTTTAATATTATGATCTTCTTAATGATATTAGAATAATAGCATAATATAATTGATCAAAATAATTTAAGAAAAAATATAAAACAATAATTAATTACATAATATAATTAAAATTTACTTTAATTATACATTTAATGTAAATTACTTTTCTTAATGTAATTAACTATTATTTAGTAAAGTATAAGATGGCTGAACAAGGTGATTCAAAACCTAGTCCATTAAGATGAGATCCTGTGCAAAATATGTATATTGAATTGTGAGTAGTATACAACACGCAAGAGAATTAGATGAATTAAACGAACAGTTACAGAATCATATAAATGAACAAAATGAATGTGAAATACATTTAAATAATTATATCAATGAATATAATAACAATATTACTATGATACAAACACCGTTAATTTGAGATTCAACACAAAATAAATGCATAGAAGTATATAATTTAAAAGATGCTACAAAGTTAGACAAATTGAATGAAATAATAGAAGCCCATGAAAAAGAAGAAAACAAGTATAATAACTATTGTAATAATTTACTTATAGAATATGATTTAAATTATTTACAAAATTTAATTAAAAAATATGAAAAATAAAATAAATCAAAAGCAAACATAATATTTTCAATATACAATTTAAACTCAATTTTTTAGTATAAAATATTTGAAATTTCAGAAAAATAGTATTAAGTTATATTAATTTTTAATTCTATTATTTTACATTAATTTCTTTGACGTATCCAATATAATATTTATAAGCAAAAATATACATAACAGAAAAAAATATATATATTTCCATATTATAAATAGCTTCCAAAAACGTCACAGGATATGTTAAAGAAAATTTAATTAAAAATTTAAAAATTATTTTTTTATAAATATTTTTGTAAATTTTAAATAGAAGTAATAAATATAAAAATTCAATGAAATAAAAGAAAATTATTATTAAGTAAATTATTGTTAAGTATGAAAATGGAATATTTGAAATTTAAGGAAAATAAAATTATATTAATTTTAAAATCATTTACAATAATTTATATTAAATTCTTTCATGTATCCAATATAATGTTTAAAAGCAAAAATATATAAAAAGGAACAAATAAATATATATGGTTCTAAATAATAAAAAGCTTATAAAAACATTCAAGGGTATATTAAAGATAATATAAATCATATAATTTATTTTTAATTTATTATTTTCCTAAATTTCAAAATGTAATATAAATGATATAAAAATATATTTAATAAAATTTCATAAAATTTAAGTATAGTGGTAATGTAGGGCTATTGGCGGAGGATGCCACTTAAAATAACAATCCAACGGTCCATGAACAGTACCCCCAGGGTGACGTGGAAAACTGTTCGTCTCTTCAACCAATCTTTATAGTTAATAAAGTTTATATAAAACGAATTAACGCAACACAGTTATTGGTTAAATTTAAAACATTGTTCAATATTTATAAAGTAAGTAATAAAATAAGTAATAATTTATAAGTAATAAAATAAGTGTAATAATTTAAAATAATGAACATCAGGGTGATTTGTTCTCTTATTCCAAAATATAAAATTTTTAAATTTATTTTATATGGGGTTTGACGAGCGGAGCGAGTAGGGGGGTACCCCCCTAGTAATTATATATACACTTTAACAGCGAGCTAATCATTTTACTCGCTTTCCCATTCTTTAATTTTTTAGTCTATTTAAATGTGTCAAATAGCCAAGACTTCTGACTGTTGCGACAACTCTTAGAAGTACGTAAATATAAAACACTTCATGGGCTAAGTTTTTATTAAATGGCGTTAATCATATAAGAGAAGGCAAACTCTCTAACATCTTTTGAAAAATCTCTTATGTTTACATTTCGTACTTTTTAAAATTGTTGCAAACAATTTAGAAAGACCCAATAATCTCTTAAATAAGATTAATGCGGAAAATTAATTTTTGAAGCTACGCTTATCATTTTTGAGGCGATATTCTAGTAGGAGAGGGACAGATTCATGCACACAAGAGTGGTTATTAAAAGCTTCATTGAAAGCTTTTTATCTAATAATATCTTTTCATATCTATTCACGAACCAGATTTTGAATATAAAAAGATTTTTTATGTAAAATAAATGAAAAATTTTATTAACATTTTATATTAATCATGATGTGTTTAAAACTAATTTATTGGTTATTTGGCCAAAGGAACTTATTGCACTGCATCTATTAATTACAATAAGCTCATTTGTTTTCGGGGGGCACCAACGAGAAGGCAACCAATACCACTCCCTATCTAAAAATAAAACGATAATACCTTATTAGCTATAGGAATCCTAAATTACTTTTTGTATTTTTATAAAATTTTAAATATTTTTATAACAGTATAAAAATTTTACCTTGAAAATATTATTTTCTAATAATTTTTCTTGTATAAAATACCTGAATATAAGTATCCTAAAAAGGATAATAATTATGTTATTTACAAACTTTATACATTATAATTACAAAACGATATAGAAAATCGAGTCGCCTCATATTAATAGTTTAGAACAGTATCAACATATTTATACCAGAACGTATATTACAATGTCATTATTATTATTCAAAAACGCGAACTTAAAACTATCATTGGGAAAAAGTACGCTCTGGGTTTAATAGTTAAAAGATTCAAGTAAAGTACTTTTTAAAGCAGTCAAGTTATAATTTTTCGCACTTTTTTCCAATAATTTACAAAAAATAATATTACTAAAAAATTTACACATTTTGAATATTCTTTAGTTTTCTAGATTTTATCACAATCGGTCTTTTAGCCTCAGTTTTCCTATTATTATTACGTTCCCTAGTTTTTGCATAAATTTTAACTAACAAAAGAAACTTAAGCATTTTCATTCTGTGCTCATAGCAGATGTTCTCTTCATCAAACCAATTAGGGAATTGTTTACGAGTATACGCTTCTACGTTTTCAACTAACTTAAGTAAAAGATTATGCTCATGCCAAAATTTTGAATGAATCTTATCAAAGGCTTCTAACTGACAATTAACCACTTTTGCAAACTGTTCCGTTAGTCTGATCGAGAACGTTACTGGGTGAGCGTCTGGAACAGAATGAGGGTACTCTCTAAAGTTAATGTACTGTTACATTACTGGTCCCTGATTCTGATGCATCTTTCATTAAATCTTTTTCGCATGACGGACAATGACTTTTTTCTAAAGATTTACGCGCCACGTAACCAGAAAAATAAGTTATAGCGTTTTGTTCGTAAGTGAATTTATTGTCCATATCTGACATGCTAGAATACTCAAATTCCAGATGAAAATCCAGTAAATCATCTGCAGTATCTGTAATTTCTTGGAGCTCTTGCATTTCCTTTGAATTATATTCAGGTAATGAAACCAGCCCTGTGGTTTCCTTTTCAACAACGTCATTTTGAGGAAGTAATGAATGACTCTCTTCGCAATTTGTGTTACCTTTTTTATTTGTATGAATAAAATCGGTTGACATAATGTGTCTAAAAGTCAAACGATACATTCTACAGGTAGGATTCGGATTAAATCCACCTCTGCCGCGCAACTTAGAATGAGCATGCTCCACAGAATCTTGGTTGCACAGACCTGTTGCTAATTCAAAGTCGGGGAATGAAGATTTTATTTCCAAATACAGTCTTACTAAAGCATGAGCAGTCAGAGGTAACCCCAAAAAACAAGGCGGCTTGTAGCCTTTTTTCTTTACATACCATTTCTCTGACCGCTCGATAAAACTTTCAAGTCGCTGCTGGATTTCTGGATTTCTGTCAGACAATGGTCGCTTCAGTACATGTCGATTTTTCAAACTATTTACTATTACATGCATCGATAACAGCATCAATTCTCTCAACAAAATCGGCTGACTTTTGCCATGTATCCGAAGATAACCCTGATAGAGCGTCTTCGCCGGCTAATTTAATTGCACATGCCATTCGACGACTTAACAGTTGAAAAGCAAGCTTTACTTTCATAGCATCAAAACTATTAGGGTTAAAGTGATTTTCTGATAAAAAGCCTAATAAATTTGATGTACCATGAGATTTGTCAAGATTCCAGGTTTGCTTTAAATCGGTGAAAGAAATAATTTTTTCGTCATCGACATAAATGTTAAGTAGGCATAAGTATCGACATAAGTAGACTCTTAGCTGTGCTATCAATCTTTTGATAAGGTGTGGCCAATCAAAAATTGCAAAAATCTTTACAGAAATAAGGTTTATCTGGACATACTTCCAATAATTTAAATAATTTTTTATTGTTGCTACCTTGATTACAAACAATCGCACGAATATCTGCTCCTACTTTTCGAAGTTCTGTTAGAATTTGGGGAATGATCTCAAAGAGCTCTTCTGCACTAGCGCCATTTTCGTTAAATCCGAAAGCTACTATTTAACGCCATGAATTGTTGGCATTAATGCTATCAATGCAAAATAGCAACGTTTGTTTCGCGACTTTAGAATCTCTGCGATCTTTTCCCATATCGACAAGACTTTCGATTACATCGTATTTTTTAGAATATTCTTCGGCTGCTCTGATGAATATTTCATCAAATTTGAACGCACAGAATCGCTCTTGTGGCGGAAGGAGCATCAAATATTCTCCTATCTTTTTCAAAATTGCGTCATTGATGCCTAGGACAATTTCACATTCTGCCACCCAGGATCTAACCGTTGATTCAGCTGGCAAAACTAATCCCCCAGCCCTTAATCGAGAATAGCAAGCTGCTGAATGAAAATAAATTTGTTTTGCCAAGTCTTTCTCATCGGTTGTATATGGCGTGTTAGGCTTGTGCAATTGCAATTTTAACATTGTCTTAGCCATATCAGGGATATCTTTTTCTTTCAAAAGATCGTCAATATCGGAGATTTTTTTGTTCACTTTTTTTTGTAAACGTTTAGTTAAACGACTGTTCTTAGCCTTTTCAGTTTTAAGGGCTCTCTGCAATTGTTTAACCTTTGTTTCTGCAGCTAATAATTTACTTTTTAATTTACAAATATAAACTTTACTACGAACTCTTGTATCAACAACGCGTTTTCTCAAAGGTGAAAAGTTGGAGTAGAGTCTTCAGTTGTTGAGTTAACGTTTACTTTAACAATTTTAACAGGAGGCTCATAATGAAGAAACGACAGGTCACCATCCTTTTCAGAAAAAGAAAAAATTTCTTTACCAGAGGGGTAAGTTACAGATGGCAATGACCTTTTCACCATACCTATAAAATCATTGTCTTTTTCCGATTGAGGCTCTTCTGTCGTTTCATTTACACAAACGTCTTGTGCTACCTGTTGCTGCTGCTGTTCTTGTTCTTCAGGATGTTGTTCTTGTTTTTCAGGATGTTGTTCTTGTTGTCCTTGTTGTTGTCCTTGATGTTGTTGATCTTGTTGTTGTTTTTGTTGTTGTCCTTGTTGTTGTCTTTGATGTTGTTCTTGTTGTTTTTCTTGTTCCGGTTGTTGTTAGTCGGCTTCTTGTGCATGCACCTCAAGCTGAGCTTGCGCTTGTGCACGCAGTTCTTCATCGCCATTTTCAGCTCTTTGCCAATAAAGAGGAACACCATTCGGCTTCAAAAGTCTCTTCCCTTCTTTGTCGAATCTGAAGTCATTTTCCCTGAAATGTAGTCGACAGAGTCCTGCAGATCTAATTGAAGTTGTGGACAAATTGGAAAGTAAAACAGTTCCTGTAAAAATTTAATAGTGATTTAGGATTTTGTATTATTTTTTTTAGTAATTATACTAAAATTATCAGTGATCTATTATTTGTCTTAAAGTAAATTATTTTTTCTCCTATCAGAAGCATTTCTGGTTATTTTAAAGGAACTTTGTGCTAAAAAGAAAAAAGTTTCCCACAAAACATGTTTAAAAGGTTCATTTAGAATCGAAATTTGCTATATTTGAATAATGTCCACACGGCCTCGTGCATGTAATTTCATTTAAGATATCCAGAAAATAATATTATTTCTGTCAATTTTAAACTTTTTCAAAATCAATTTTTCACTTTTTACAGACTTTACATTTAACGTCGAGCTTATATTAATTATGTACGAGATGCAGAATAGAATTAAATTCTCGACAATTAAAAAACAAAAATTTTAGTTAGCTATGCCCTTTAGTTCTTAAGAAAAATATTACTTTTTCAATAATAAAATCAAAAACAAAAAATAATAGCGATAACAAAATTACGTTCATGCATAATATATTGATTTGTAATTTTTCCAAATTATTATTTTTTAGGTTGGTTACCTTTGGATAAAACTATATTTTATGGAAATTTATTATCCGTGCTCACCAATAACGAGAATAATGAGTTTATTTACTGCGAAATTGTTTTATATCGATTTTTTATATCGTTATATATACAATGATCTTGTAAATTACACATATTTGAATATAAATTTGCGAGATTATTGAGGTTTAATCTTTAAATATTTTTTTACAAAGGTTTTTATAAAGGTTTGGAATAATAAGGACTACTATTATTATTTTTTAATGTTATACATATAGTAATTATATATTATGTTCCTAAAAAAGAGAGAAAAACTTGATGAGCCGGTCTTGTATTAAAAAGATAACAAAAAAAAATATTTTCTTTTGTTAATAGTTTCTTTTCATAAAAATATGAGTTTAATAAAGTTATATTCATATTTTTGGGCAGTTTTTTCTTTTATATCTTCAAAAAATATGAGTATAATAAATTTATATTTATATTTTTGGACAGTTCATTCTTACGTGATTTTATTTAAATTGATTGATTTTCGGAAAAAAGTGGTACCTTCATTATTTAAAACGTTCATTAGTTTTTATGTGTTCGACCAAAAACATTTTTATGAATCTTATTTAACTTACGATTAATTTAATATTATTTTGAGTCTTATAAAGTCAAGCCCGTAAAAAGTTATTATTTTTGTTTTATCTCAAATTGTTTTTTTACTTATCCCCTTATTCCGACTAGCTCTTCAAATTTTGTTGAAAATATTTAAAAGTTGTATTTTTTCAATATTTGTTTCAAATTAATATTTTCCTGGCTCACATGTTTAAGTTCACAAAAACAAATTTTTGTATTGCATTTTCTATACTTCTTTTTAATTCAGGAAAAATTCATTTTCTTGTACTTTTCGAAATGTTGTTTTCTAAACTTTATGAAATTGATAATTTTTCATTATAATCTCAAAACAAAACGATTATGCCCAAGTAATACAAAATATTGACATAAAAATTATTGACTATAATAAAAATGAAAAATGTTATTGAATTTTTTAATTTTTGTACCCCAACGTTGCAAGCTTCAGATCCATATCTTCAAGAATATTTACTTAACAAAAATCAATTATACCTATGGTAAGAAGATATTTAATGTTAAACATGTAAATAATTTTTCAAATATTATTTGTTGATATTTGTTTTGCTGTATTATCCTAAATATTATGACACATAATAATAATAGATAAGTATATAACGATTCCTAAAAATCCTTCATTTTTTCTTAAATAATTTATTTTCTCAAAAGCGTATTCTTTATATAAAATTATATAAAATTTAGTGAAACTTCACGTTATATCTCCACATACGGATACAAATAGACAACAACAAAAAGTTATTTTTTATATTTAATTATTACTTTAAAAAGAAAATACTTAGATCATAAAAAGGCAAAAACCCATAAATTTAATACAATTCTGTTACTATAAAAGTTTTAGTTAAAGGTTTTCAGTTTGTTTTTGCATTAACATTTTATGTCTTTGAGCGATGTAATTAATTAAATGTAATATTAAATTAACTGTCCTGAACGTTAATACTACTAACTTAATGTTTAACAAAATATTATATAATCTAGGAAATAAAACTATAACTAAAAGTATTTTCAACAATTTTGCTTGATTTATAATTTAAATAAGAATAAGACAAATATAATTTTTTTTTACTAAAGTTCACTTGCTATATGAAGCAGAATATTTGTTAGTAATTTATAAAGAAATGTCTTAAGGGGGTTATCGTGATTTTAAAATGAATCCACTATTTAATTGTAATATCATAAATTATTAAAATATAATAATGTAAATACACACTGATATGAAAGGCAAATACTTCTTGAACCGAAAAAAACTATTGTCATAAAAAATTGTTAATCGAAAACGTAGATATTGTTCAATAAGTAAAAAAAATTAGTTTCACAATTTGCCAACTTTTTATTTTTCATTTGATTTTAATGTTTAACGTCTTATCTTACTCCTTAAATATTCGTCTACGACCCATCCAGGTTTATATATGGAATAATTAATATATGTAATTGTTTACAGTTTGACCACAATAAATTCAAGTTTATACTGTATTGTACTGTAAACAATCACATGTTACTTCATATATAATAATTATTTCATATTATAAGCCTGGATGAGTCGTAGAAAAATGTTTAAGGAGCAAAATGAGATGTTAAACATTAAAATCGAATGAAAAATAAAAAGTTGGCAAATTGCGGAAGTAACTTTCTTTTCGACACTCCGTGCGGAAAGTTCGTTTTTCCACACGCTCGACAAAAAACGTGTGCTCAAAATCTAACTTTCCACATGTCGCATCAAAAAGTTCTGTACAATACACTTTAGGGAAAGAGATTCTCATCTCGTGTGCCTTTCCACCCTCGCTTCGCTCGGGTATAAACGTTACACGAGACGAAAATCTACTTTCTCGTACTTGTATCGTAATGTACTATATTTATTGAACAATATCTTCGTCTTCAATTAACAATTTTTTATGAAAATATTTGTTTTCGTTTCAAAAAGTATTTGCCTTTCATATCCGTGTGTACTTACATTATTATATTTTAATAACTTATGACATTACAATTAAATAGTGAACCCATTTTAAAATCACGATAACCCCCTTAAAGGCGAAAAATACATATGCACATTTATAGCAATATGTTAAAAGTAATTCAAAGCACGTTTCAAAACATAAATGCAGGAAGACAAAATATTTCTAATATTACTAATTTATAAAAATTTTAGAGTTCATGAATAAGTCATTTCCTTTAAACACGTCAATTCTTTTACAATACATGAAAAACATCGTAAAATTAAAATAAATCATATAGTACAATAGACTATGTTGAAGTAATTTTGTCTTATTTAAATAAATAAAAATAAGCTGGCTTAAGTGCACATAACTTTTTTTTTTAATTTACTCACGATTTACATATAAATAAAATACTTTCAAGATGGAAAACAGAACTATTGTTTGTTAGGTAATAGATTTTCGAAAATTATAATAATAAAAACGTTAAGCGAGCTTTTGCGGTATTAAGATCAAAGCAAATAATTAATTTCAAAATGTCAAGCTACAGTAGGAAGACGAAGAGCACTTACATTCAAAATAGTAAATTAAAAAAAAGACCAGAATAAAAATTATCTTTTAAAGTTAAAGTCGCAATTATATTCTTTATATTGCTGTAAAATTGGGTACCAATAAATTAACCACACGATTAAAGATGAATAAAAAATCATGAAATAAATGAACTTGATGAAATAGAGAATCCTATTTTACTTCTAATACAACATTGTTGCTTTATTTATCGCGCCAAAAAATCATGATATTTTTTGTAATTAATTTTATTACTCTTGTATTATATCCAAGACACATGTGAAATCACCTGTAAATATTAACATAATAAATTTCAACTTTTATTATTAAATTGATACAAGTAAGAAGTTATCATTACGTTAAAACAATGGTCTCATTTGTTCTTTCTGTTCTCATTTCGTTTCATAAATTAAAATAAATTAAAAGCATGTGTTTAAAAAAATCATTTTACTGTAGAAATTTTCTTTTTGATTGCTGAACTGTTATTTATCCTAGTAGAAAATGGTACAATACTAACCTGAATTTTCTATCCACTGAAGGTGCTTTACTTGTTTAGCAGGGAAATTATACAAATGGTAACCATTGTACTTTCCATTGTTGCAATGCAAGTATTTGCATCGACTGTAGGTCGTTTCTCGCTTTGGCATCATTGTCTTAGCACTTTCACACGTTATAGAAAAAGTGCACTAAACGTTACATTATAATAAATGACTGTACAGAAGTACAGACATTAGCGTTGTTCGATTAAAGAATAACCTACAAAAAGTTAACTGTTTTCGGCGGTAACTAAAAACACATTGTTAAGAAAGCGCACCTGCAATTTACATAAATGTCACTCTCATACACTTCAGTTTTGTCACACGCACTAGAAATGAGGCTATCCCTGCATTACTGTCAAGACCGATTAATGCACGCGCCACGCAACTTAACGTCTTGATAAAAACAATGGTAAACTCTTTAAACCGTCAAACGCGCAACAACAACACACGCGCGCGCGCGCGAGCGAGCGACCTCCGAGCCCCCGTAGCCCGCGCGCGCCGCGGATTTCCAAGAATGCACAGACCATTTAAAGTCAAGAAAAAGATTTAGTAAGTCATTTTTTCAAACTGATCCAAAAAAGATCTGTAAAAATACTAATGATAGATAAATACTAGAAAATAAAATTGAATAAATTCTTATGACCGTAATAATAATGTCATATGGTTTATTAAAGATATCATGTAAAAAGTAAGGTAATAAATTTAGTAAACGATACTTTGTTAAAGAGTTTCTTTTTTAACTTTTGTAATTTAAAAATCATTTGTTCACAGGGAAAACTTAGAATTGAAAACATTAAGAAGTTTGAGATCTAATTTTAAAAAATTTTCTTTACACTGTTAAAATTCCAAATTTTGTCGATTCGCTATCAAAAAAAAAATAGAGAATAATAATGTAACTAAAGATATTACTATTACCAAATACTATAAAGAAGGGGTGGAAAACAAAAATGTTATCAAGTTAAGTTAGTTTTTATCAAAATAGTCGATAGAGTCCAGCTTTCTATGAAGGACTACTTAAGAATATCGATTTAAAAATGACAAATGTAGCTTCAAAAAGTACGAAATTTTCTGCATTGTCTTATCAGAGATTATTGTAATTTTCTAAATTATTTGTCTACCTCTTATATGATTATTTACGTACTTCTGAAAGTTTTCACAAAAGTGAGAAGTCTTGGCTATTTGATACATTTAAATAGAATAAAAAACTAGGAGGGCTGCGCCCCCAGCGTGCCTTCGGCACGCCATCCCCCCCGCCACGACACACACCTGCTCCTCGCTTCGCTCGTCGCCCGCCCCCTCCCTATGTAAAAACTTCGTTTTTACATAATAGGCACGACCACAGCGCTCAGAAGAACCTTATACTTTCATTATTGCAAAAATTGTAATACTTTATTTATCATTTTCATCATTAAAATAAACATAAATACATCTACAGTAAAGTTTAAATAAAAATTGTCCATTTACTTTTACACATTTATTTCTTCTATTTTGTAGAAAGTTTGCGTTTTAATTCTGCATGTATAAGTATATTTAGATACATTTTTAAATATAGTCTATGATGTATATAAATTTAATATGTACTAATTGATATGATTAAAGTGTACATAGAAATATTGAATATAAGTATCATGATTGCAGGTATATTTAAAATTAAAAATACATTGTTTTCATAATTTATATCGAAATTATAAAATTCTTTTTATTTTTATTTATGAAAACGTTAAATAGAAAAAAAGTTTTTTTCAATGATATCCCCAACTTATGTATTTAAAATTTTTGTGTATTCAAATCCTGTTGAATTATATGAGGAAAACTATTGTTTCATTGCTCTCGGTAATAAAAAAACATTAAAGTTGAATTTCATACTGTTCTAACGAAAGGTGGGGACTCTTATAGCTGCTCGCGGGTGTTTCTAACTGCATATACCTTTACAATCTCAATTACGAAAAAATACTCGCGGCACATCATGCACACATACACTAATACCGCGAAAAGGAGAAAAACAGAAGAAATATGCTCAACACTCCTGCATTCGGCAACGGCAGCCTGGCATATAGCGCTGTGTGCAAGAGTACTATTGCAGCAGCCATAACGGCTACCGCGACTATATAGGCTGCGCGACATTGGAAAAACGCATGCGACCCGCTTGACCGCGAGCGCTCCCTGTGTATATATATCTAAGATATATATTGACATATTTATACCTATTCGTCTTGTTAAGAACAGCGTCAGCGCCCCTCGCGGCCAAAATTCGAACTGCTTATTGAAGGATAAACACATCTGATTAGCATGAGCGGTATACGAACCAAAGATTCTGATCTGCTATTAATGTGCTTCGTAGGCTGAGGCAGTCTCAATGGAGACGCAAGTGGCGGTCTCTGTCAGTACTTTCCTCCCAGATGGTGGAGTTACTGATATAGTGGATGGCTGTTAGATGATTCTCAGCAGACTGGCATCCGTGGAGTAGTGCCAGCCTAGACCGTCCAGCCATATTTTGCTACTTCTGCAGCTCTATCAGTGACCTTCGAGTGTTAGTGCTCTAGAGTGTGAGGGGATAGGTATAGGTAATAAGGAACTGGGGGATATCATGAAAGTGCTGGGTGTGGTTAAATGTGATAAATGTGTTAAATGTGTTAAATATGTGGTTAAACGTGATACGGGTAGGTAGTTGTCGCTGGTAATATTAGCTCGTCTGATTAATTTCTACGTTTGGTCGGGGTGTAAGAACTCGCCTCAGGGTGTCTGTTGTATTAAAATACATCATTATGTATTTCGCAGACTTCTCAGTGACACTTTCCTATTTAATAGTTTTCTACCACACTAAGACTGACAGAGTCAGCTAGATACATTGCATTCTTTATATATTGAAATTTACCATATTACAAAATCTATAGCACATACATTACACAAGTTTTTGTAAATATGATATTACTTTAACATGTTCTTATATAATATTAGACAATTTTGATTCTTTTAGTTTAATCGCTTAGGTCCTGCGAATATAGTTAACAGGTTAAGCTGTGTAATCTTATATCAAATTTCCAAATTTGTTATCAAAACAGTAAGATAACATAATTATATATATTTACTAACCCAATTTTTATACATTTTTCTAATGTTAATTCTACTACATACTAAGTTCTCTAAATCATTTGACAAAGAATTATAAGTTCTGACAGCTTCTATGTAGAAGTTTTTGTTAGTTATTGTTTTATTTTTTTTTATTGGTAGCTGTATAATTTTATTTTTTATATCAATTATTAGTCTCTGATATCTTATACTTTTCATTTATCATAATCATAGAAAACGGACTCATCGCAAAATAATTCAATATTAGAGCATTTTTCAATCACAAAAGTTTTTTTTTTTTTATTTAATTTTAAAGATTCTGTTTTTGTAAATTTTGTAATGGTCTTCGACTATTAATGTATAAACCACCCTAAGCTATTGTCACATAATTTTTAATGTTATTCAAAAGAGTGCAATATAGTATCAAAAACGTTTTAGTTCGCATAATATTTTCCTTTTCTGTAAAACAAAGAAACTAGATCTTTAGTTTCTTCAATTATTCTTCCAATGTGTTGATCCCATTGAATATTGTAATCTATACTAGTTGTATTGAGGCCTTAAAAATCGGGTTTATAGGTTTACATGATCCAGATATGACTGTGCATAAAAATATCAATTGAGAATAAGTTTTATTTAAACGTTATCTATATCCTTCGTATTTAACAGTTTTATTGAAAGTCAAATCCTTGTTTATAATTATATGAACTTTCGAATGTTTTATTGATTTTTTCGATCTTATTTACAGCTACTGTATTTAATATACTGAAAAAAATTTTAGGCTGTAGAAACCATAGTTTCGATTTGCTGTACTAACACTATTTATAGTGTTCATGTACCCTTACAGACGGCTGAAGCAGCTATTCATTTGTATAATGTAACGACACTATTGGTCAGATGCGGGAAATGTATTTGTACAGCTCTGACAGCAGTACGATTTAGTTTTGCCGCCGGTATTTGTTTGTTGACAACGCTACAACGCGCAGCCGATGTTCATGTTATAACCTAAAAAAGTCAAGAGACCGGCCACATCAACCGCATGTTTGCAATCCGCTTTTGCGTATTTCATCTGTAATCAGTGTACTTATCAATCGAGATTATTTTAATGAAAAATGTGTATGCATGGCGAATCATAACCTATTTAATGCTCCGACAAAAAAACTCTATACATTAGTGCTTTCAGTGTATCTTGTACAGCTCTCACAACTGTACGAATAATTTTACTATATCTATAAAATTCAGCAGAAAGAAAATCAGCCGAACAGTACTGTTGTCAGAGCCGTACTTTCAGTTCTTACAACGTGAAATTTTTTTCAGTGGTTTTGTGTCAAATCGTATTCTGTTACATAATAAGCGAAACTTGACTATATTAAATGTATTGAAGCTTTAAAAAATCATGTTTATACGATTAGATGATTCAGAAATTATTGTACATGAAAATGTTAAATGGAAAAAAGTTTTGTTTTACATTATAATTAACAATTTTGAGATTTTTACATTACCATATTTTCTTTAAGTTACATCCTGAGACGCTATAGCCGAAAATACTTCATCATGTTGATTTTATGTATATTTAGGCGTTTAAAATTGATTTTATCGCATTATCTCATTAGGAATTGATTGTACATAAACTGTTAAACAGGAAAACGATTTGTTTTGTTATAGTCTACAATTGTTACATTTATAATTTGCGTGAAGAAAGATTCTGTGAAGTTATAGCCGAAAAGCGTCCATTTTATGTATATTTTAGCGTTTAAAATCGTTTTTATAAGTGTAACTCATCAGGAGTTGATTTTATATGAAATGTTAAATGGAAAAAAGTTTTATTTTATTATAATCTACTACTTTTACATTCAACATTTTTGTGTAAAATCAAATCCTGTCAAGTTATAGCCGAAAATCGTCCATTTTTTACTTTTTTGTCGTTTTTCGCAGTTATCTTTGCAAATATTGCTCGTACAAAAAAGTGTCCAACAGAAAAAAGGTGTATTTTAATTAATTTTAGCAGATAGACCTTTAGATATAAGCCTAAAATTAATTTTTCTAGTCATTAAGCTTAAAAATCGATATTTTGAAATATTTCTTTGTGCTCGCATTTTTAAAATTTTTCATCGATCTATCTCAATTGATAACCAGGACTTAGGTCTAATTAGAGGAGTATTTTCCCGCGATCCCGATGGAATCGGTTGAAAATTCATTGAGATAATCGAGGAACTTGCGTACATACGGGCGTACAGACATACATACATCACAGAAAACGCTTAAAATGCACTCATTTTGACTGGAAAAGACTTTTCTTGTATCAAATTATTAGTTTTTGAAGTCAAACAATTTTCGCTCTTGAAATTATAAGGCTACCCGAGAAGCGGTCGTGCCTAATTAAAGAATGGGAAAGCGAGTAAAATGATTAGGTCGCTGTAAAAGTATATATATATATATATATAATTATATATAATTTTATAGAAGAGTTGTTATTAATTAAAATATGGTGTTTGAAATTATTTAAGTTTTAACTCCACTAGAGTAATACATATCTATAACATAATAATTTTTTTTTTATATTACAGACTATAATTGATTATATTTCATAGAAATATATTGTTTCGATTATTTGATAGAAGAGTTATTATTGACTAAAATATGGTTTTTGAAATTATTAAAATTTCAACTCCACTACAGGGTTGCGAAAATATTAAATATACCATCATCAATTAAGAATTGGAATTTTAATCCTTAATTAAACTCGCACTTAATTAAGAATTAATATTTCAATCATTAATTACTAGCATTCTTGAACATGTTATAAACGCAAAACGCGTCACTGAAGGCGGAGAAATTTATGAAATCCCGAATATAGTCTACGGGGCATGATCCTGCTTTTGCAATGGATGCGCGTTCCTGCCCTGTAGACTATACCCGAGTTTTCTTAAATTCCCCCGATTTCTGCGGCGGCTTCGTCATTTATATTATATTACAGAATAGTATTTAAAAACTCTAGAAAATGTCCTTGAAGCCTCCTGTTAGAAAATCGGGTCTGGAAACGTGAATTTGGGTCTACGCGGCACGATCGCGTGTTCGCTCCAAAAGCAGGATCGTGCCATGTAGACATAAATTCACGTTTCGAGGCTCCATTTTCTAGCAGAAAGCCTCAAGAATATTTTCTAGAGCGCTTCGATACTATTCTGTAATATATTCTAAATAAAAAACATGTCGCATGAGTCGGGAAATTAAAGAAAAGTAAGATATAGTCTCGACGGCACGAATGCGCATTCACTGCAAAAGCAGGATCGTGCCGCGTAGAGTATACTCGAGTTTTTGTAAAATTCTCCGCCTTCTGTGGCGCGATTTTGGTTTATAATATGTTAAAGAATGTTAATTGACAATTGAAATTTAAATTCCGAATTAAACGCATGTTCAACTAACAATTGCAATTTAAATTCTTAGTTAAACACGGGTTTAATTAACGATTGAAATACTAATTTTTAATTAAACGTAGGTTTAATTGACGATTAAAATTCTAATTTTTATTAAACTAAATAATTAGAATTGAAAGTTTAATTAATCATTTGCAAGCCTGCTCCAGTAGAATAATAAATGTGTATAATAAAAATGCAAGGTGTAAAATCGTTTAGACCCATCATTTTAACCCGTTTGAATTTTGACTTGGGATTTTCATGTTAGTTTCTTTGAGGATTCAATAAAATAATTAAAGTATAAGTGGATTTTTTTACATCGCCAAATCGTATATTCGTGTGGCAAATCGTGCTTTCGGATATCCAGATAAGCGATATTCTAATTATTCTTTGATTAAAGTTGTTTTTCAAATTGTATTGTGACGTAAGGTGCTTGGTAATTCTGCTCTTACTATTGTGATATTTATTGATTACCATTTAATCAGTAGTTTTGTAGGAGTATTATGTGAGCTATTGCGCCTGTTAGGCGTTAAGTAGTTCTTTATGCCCGCTGGCTGAATATTTTTGAAGTTACAACGTGGACGTAAAATGTAATTTTACACGCAAGGTACTAAAAGTTATATTATCTCAGTCAAGTTAGCTTATGGGTACTTGACTACAATAAATTGATTTCAGTATTTTCTTGTGTTTAATTTGTATAGAAAGATGAACAAATTTGAATACATTTCTGAAAACAGTCATACAGTAGTTTCTGAGAGTTGTTTGCATTACCTGACTATCGATAATTGATTTCACAACTTCCGTTTCTCTGATTTGCAGTGTACAATTTGAATGTACTTACTTACGTATAATTTGTTTAGCATACAATGACTCAAAGAAGTAAAAGACTTTCACTGGTATTTTTTAATTTCTTTTACAAAACCATAAATATTATTATTTTATAGATAGATATAATACAGAAAAAACTATACTTGCCTTATTTTATACTTTCGTAGAAAGTTTTATATTAACAATACTATTATTTGTACAGTCATGAAAAAAATTATTATCATTTGTAAAGAGTGCTTATTGAATAGATGAGACTAGAAGAATTAAGGGGGTGTGGTACTCATGCACTCTGTTTTACCGGCAGAACTCGCTAAATTCTATATTATTAAAATAAATATATCGAATTACGTCTTATAAAGAGATAGTTGCCCTGTGCAATGTAATAATCTACATAGCTTGCACAGTTTTGAGCCCAAATATCAACGGCACCCTAAAAAATTTTGGGAACGAAATTTCGGTTATTTTTTTTCGCAAAATTTTTTAAGATGCCGTTGATATTTGAGCTCAAAACTGCGTAGGCTGGTGGACTATTACATTGCGCAGGGCAACTATCTCTTTATAAGACGTAATTCGATATATTTATTTTAATAATATAGAATTTACCGTGTTCTGCCGGTAAAACAGAGTACATGAGTACCACACCCTCTTAAAAGAACTAGACAAATTGTGCTGTAAGAACGTACATAAAAAATTATCTTTTAAAAAACGTGTTGATTGTTTAAAAAAAATATTTGAGGTCTCATTAAGGTGGTTCTACTCATACTCCCTAGTCAAAGCAGTGCTAAATGTAGAAGTTACCTAAAATTTAAAAAAACCATAGTTGTAGTGTGATTTATTTATTTAAAATGATAGATATAGTCCATGTAAATAAAGTGTTTTTAACATGACTAAGATAACTTTTTTCACAAAATGGCGATTTTCTAGAAACTAGATATCGTCATTACAAACAATTGTTGATAAAGCACTGGAATCTTTTTTGTGTCTCAACCGATTTTAGTTTTCAAGGTCCGCCCTAGTCAAAGCAGTGCTAAATGTAGAAATTACCTAAAATTAAAAAAACCACAGTGTAATGTGATTTATTTATTTAACATGATAGAGATATTCAATGTATTATAAATAAAGTGTATTTAACATGACTAAAATAACTTTTTTCATAAAATGGCGATATTCTAGAAACTAGATATTGTCACTACAAATAATTGTTGATAAATCACTGGAATCTTTTTTGTTTCTCAACCTATTTTAGTTTTCAAGGTCTCATTTTGCTCTTTGAGAAATTTCATGGCGACTTGCCGAAGGAAAAATTAAATATTATTGAAAACTCAGAAAGTTATAGCCAATTAAAAGAATATTTTGTTTTAACGACGTGCATGAATTTATGAACAATTATCTATAACTTTCTGAGTTTTCAATAATTTTTAATTTTTCCTTCGGCAAGTCCCCATGAAACTTCTTAAGGAGCAAATTGAGACCTTGAAAACTAAAATCGGTTGAGAAACAAAAAAGATTCCAGTCATTTATCAACAATTATTTGTAATGACGATATCTAGTTTCTAGAAAATCGCCATTTTGTGAAAAAATTTATCTTAGTCATGTTAAATACACTTTATTTACTATGGACTATATCTATCATTTTAAATAAATAAATCAGACTACAACTATGGTTTTTTTAAATTTTAGGTAACTTCTACATTTAGCACTGCTTTGACTAGGGAGTCCGAGTAGAACCACCTTAACAAATTTCATGGGGACTTGCCGAAGAAAATATTAGAAGTTATTGAAAACTCAGAAAGTTATAGATAATTGTTCATAAATTCATGCACGTCGTTAAAACAAAATATTCTTTTAATTGGCTATAACTTTCTGAATTTTGAATAATTTTTAATTTTTCCTTCTGTAAGTCGCCATGAAATTTCTCAAGGAGCAAAATGAGACCTTGAAAACTAAAATAGGTTGAGAAACAAAAAAGATTCCAGTGATTTATCAACAATTATTTGCAGTGACAGTATTCAGTTTCTAGGATATCGCCATTTTGTGAAAAAAGTTATTTTAGTCATGTTAAATACACTTTATTTATAACACATTGAATATCTCTATCATTTTAGATAAATAAATTACATTACACTATGGTTTTTTTTAATTTTAGGTAATTTCTACATTTAGCACTGCTTTGACTATGGAGTCCGAGGAGAACCACCTTAAAGTCTTTGGTACTCAGTGTGACAGATGTTGAGAGAGAGGGCGATGGCGAGGGGGAGCGGAGAGGGAGAGGAGGAGCGAGGGAGGGAGGGAGAGAGAGAGATATTCCTAATACTAGGAATTGTTGAAATTGCTATCCATCTTATAAAATTAAAAACAAAAGTTTATAAACTAAGAATCATTGTGAGGAAAAAATCTTTCTTGATATTCTTTTACAGTAGATAGAACTTCTTGAAATTATTATTGATTGAAACTACTTAAATTAATAACCCACACATAGTCTTGTAAATTAAAATCACAACCAGTTTATGAACTAAGAATCACTAAGAATAAAAGCTTTCCTTACATTCTTGTATGGATATAACTTTTTGATATAAAATACTTGAGCATGATGTACTTCTAAAATAAAATCTGAGAAAATCTTACATTTTACTATTTCCGGATTTTAATAATGCTAGTTTACCTTTAGAAATGATAGGGCCAGTAAAGCATCTATAATGAAAACACCTAAAGTAGAACAGGGATCTGCTAGAGAAATATCTGCAGCATTATTTCTTTTTGTTTTTACTACAGGAGGTTGCGTGTTTTTACAGACTTGAACATAATCTTTTTGTAGCCTCAATGGATAATAATGATCGATTCACACCATCACATGTTCAACTCATATTAGAACAACTAACTCAAACCACAAATAATTAAAGTTATCTATGAAAATAAGATACAGTCTAAACAGTTTGCTAATATGTTTGCACGTTGTTTTCTCAAAATAATGAACCATCACTTAATGTATTAAAATACTTGATAATTCACTCTTTGATGCATTGACATACAATGAACTTCATCAATTGTTAGTTTGTTTGTTTTTATGTTAATATCTTCTTTTATGTTAATATAGTTGTAATTTTTGTATAGATATAAGTTTTTGAAATTATTATCTGAATCTTGTGTAGAAAAATATTTACTGATGACTCCTCTGAATCATTTTGATGTTTATTACACAAATACCCATAGCAGTGTTTTGCAAATGTCGCAAACATGTGTTATACTGCATATTTTTATCGTACTCCACTTGAAATTCAAAATTTCCTTCTAAAAAAAACTGTCAAAATGTTGACTGATTATTATTGCTTACTGAAACACATTATCAATTTATTTTGAAATATGTTTCTTAATAAATTTACTTATTTATAGACTTATTTTATTTTAGCCATTTATGCTTTGTATTAAGCAACACTTTTATGTAAATATGCAAAATGATCTGTATTTTTTATTCACATAAAAGTCCACAAATTTACTTTACTGGAAAACGTCATGGTTTTATGTTACAAAAACAAGTTATTTCACAAAGAGCCGATATGTTTTTCTCTATGCTAACATTTTCATTGTTTATTAACTTTTGCTCACATACAATATGAAGTCATTGCAAGAATTCTTGTCGTATTGATTCCGGATCCAGATAGATTATTTAATGTTTTAATAAATTTATGGTCTGTATCAAATATTACTTTAAGTAAAAAACAAAGATGAACTAAACTATATTCCATTGACAGAAAAGCTTACAGATTTACTTCACATGACACAAGACTTTGCAATAAAGAAAGCTTTGCAAAAAAATGCATATTATCATCCCACATTATCTAATACTATCAAGACACATGATCGATATTGCCCATTGATATTCATTCAAAGATGTTTTATTGATTCTTTTTTCCAATCCACTTGTGAGATTTTAATGATTCCAAACGATCTTCTTGTATATATCTGTAAAAAATAGTAAAAAATTCTCACATAGTATCAATTCTTTTATGTTTTAAAATTATTTTATCCTTTAGCATTTAGCCATTTAATATACTTATCTAAAAAAATTTATTTATAGCACTGCGTGGCATAAATCCGCATTTATGTCACGCCTATCCGTGACATACGTAGTCCACTATTGTCCAAAAATGGACTGCTAATGGTACGAATAGGCGTGACATGGCGGATTTATGCAGTTAGTGCTATAAAATAATGTACGATACACGTGTCATAAGTCGTTCTTTATGGCACGGCGTTAAGTGCACTCGCTACGCTCGGGCGCTTATACACGCCGGGCCGTAAAGTGCAACTTATGCCACTAGTATCATAATGTACTATTGCCTCTTTCATGCTCATAGATAAAAATTCTTTTAATCAGTCAACTTCCTGAGATCTTTGATTATTTAAATTTAAATTTCTTTTAATCACACTAGTGCATCACAATGAGTTAGCAAATTAAGAAATAAAATAATAAGCAATAAAATAAAAAATTAAGAGAATCACTGAGAATCAAAGCTTTCTTGATATTCTTGTATAGATAAAACTTTTGACGTCTCCCACCCTGGGAAAATCATACACGAGAATAACTGAGCTCTTTTGTTTGTTGAAATTTTCACAATAACACATCCTTTTCGCTTTTTTCATTTGGCATACTCTTTTATGAGATATAAGTTAGATATAAGTTCTTGAAATTATTATTGATTGAAACTACATAAATTAATAACTCATTATTACCCACACATAATCTTGTTAAAATAACACAACCAGTTTATGAACTGATAATCACTGAGAATCAAAGCTTTCTTGATATTCTTGTATAGATAAAACTTTTGGTCGCTCACACCCTGGGAAAACCATACACGAGAATAACTAAGCACTTTTATTTGTTGAAATTTTCACAATAACACATACTTCTCGCTTTTTCCGTTTGACATAATCTTTTATGAGATATAAGTTAGATATAAGTTCTTGAAGTTATTATTGATTGAAACTACGTAAATTATTAACTCATCATTACCCACACGTAATCTTGTTAAAAAAACACAACAAGTTTATGAACCAATTATCACTGAGAATCAAAGCTTTCTTGATATTCTTGTATAGATAAAACTTTTGGTCGCTCACACCCTGGGTAAATCATACATGAGATTAGCTGAGCACTTTTTTTGTTGAAATTTTCACATTAACACCTTCTTTTCGTTTTTTTCATTTGGCATAATCTTTTAATTGGTGCTTGCGTAAATATGTACGACAGCATAGCAGTGATATCGACTAAGCTTCTTGAAGATGGATAAATGCTTTTCCATTAATAATATAACCACCAGGGTCATCAGGACAATCGTTCGTTTTTGCTAATTCAAAATTAGATTTTTCAGACAGTACATAATTAGAACTCCTGAACATTATTGGCTATATCTCCAAAGTGGCTCGAAAAATCTTGTTATGTAATATCTGTAAAAATTAGAACTCCTCAACATGATTGGCTTATAACAGTGCTGCTCTTCACGGGGAATATCCTTACCTGCCCGCTGACAGCCGCTATTAACGCCGCGCTTCTGCGCTGCTTCTCCTCGAGGTTCAAGTGCAACGAGCTTCTGCTCGCTGCTTCTGCGCGCCTGAAAAGAGCGCGAAACGCGAGTTCAGTCCGTCTGGATTACACGATCGGTGGGAGGGGAACGTCATTCCGCCATTCAAGCAGAGAGGCTTCTTTAAGATAAAAAAGAATATGTCAGTTTATTCACCGCTAATCAAGCTTATTTTCACTATAAAGGCACTCGCGCAGGTCGAAGCAACGCTCGCGAAACGGTTAGCCGGCCGCACTCGGCTCACGTAACATATACCGCGGATATCCGAGAGAGAGAGAGAGAAAACTAATCCGTCGCGTAACATGTATCGAATCGCGCACTTGCACTTAAAACGAGAGAGACCTACCTGGCTTGCCAGCCATCGCCTCGCTATATCTCCGCCCGCTCCGTATGAGGTCCTCGGCTACCCGATTCTTTTTTCCCTCACCAAGGTCCTCTTCAGCTCTCGCAGATTTTCTGCTTCGGGCTCGGTTTCTGTCGCCGATGGCAATGCTTGCCCTCTGTCCAAAGGAGTTTTTTATATTACTCGCACTTCCTTTTCTTTTAATCCGGGATTCTCTCCAAAAGAAAACAGAACGAACTCACTCCTCGATAAGAATCCTCTTTACTGCCGCACGTCGCTCACTCTCGCCGGCGTGCTCTCTCCTCCCCTTGTCCCCTCGTAGGCACGGTCCTGCCGTCGCGCGTACGCTTCCCCCCCCCCCCTGCCCCGACACTTTTCTCGCTGAGGTGCGTATCTTCACGCCCGCTTACGCCGATAATTCCCCGCGCCGATTCTTCCCTACTCGCTTTATCCTTGTAACAACGGCGAGCTTATCTTACCGTTACACCCTCCTTCTAGACGTCGCGTACGCGGTTGCTTCAATCGCGATACGAGACTCGGTGTTCGGAGAAGGATATGTACAGGATTCGTGGTTGAGAAAAAGAACGTCCTTGATTACAATATAAAAAGATTAATAACTTTATTCACGCCCCCCCGGGGTACATTGGTCGGCTATCCGGAGTTCTACACCCCGGGTCGCCTGCGGTACCGGACGGTTATCTGCTACCCCCGCTTCATCACAGGTACCGCCGGATAGAAGCGGCGGTTCAAGCAGTGCTCGAAGTAACGGACACCAGGGTGCCCGCAAAAATAACACCACCTCACCCGATCTTCCATTGGAAGGCCCTCCTGCATCTCCTCCTCCATCTCGCGGGTCAAACGGGCCCCTCCGCCACTTCAGCCCGCCTCTCCTCTTGCTCTAGCCGAACCCTAGCCCGTTCTGCCTGGTACTCGTCGAGCACCTTCCACTCTTTGCAGCGCGCTTTCCCAGGGCAGGCCACGCCGGGGCCTCCGCCTCAACTAACTGTCGGCCGCCCTCAGAATCGAAGATGGCCTCCAAGGCAGCGAATGCCTCCTCTTCGAAACTGCGCATGTGCCGTGCGCCCTGCCTTGCCAGAGCCAACACGTGATGGGCTCTGCACCAGCGTTGCACCAGGTCCGACTCGCCCTCTATCCTGTCCTGCTGGAGCCCCTTGCTAACCACCTCCTGGAGAGCCTCCAGACTCGGGGATGGCCGCGCCACCTCCGTTTGGGTGGCCGGATCCCTCGTGGGCGGCTTCTCCGGGATGCGGCCGGGCTATCTAGGGCTATCCCAGGAGCGGCTCGGGCGACGCCGGAGTCCTCGTCGCCTTCCCTTTTTTCGATGGTGACCAAGCACGTCGCGGCTATCCGCTCTCTCTCCTCCTGCAGGATCATGTCGGCCCTGTTTCCTGCAGCTGTGGCCAGCTGCTCCGCCAGCTGGTCTACCTCTAGACTTAGTTGCAGCCGGATGACGGAGGCTATAACCCGGTTGAGCTCCTCCAGTTTGACGGTGAACACTGTAAACAGGAAGGAGGAATTGGGTAGGATTTATTGGAATAATGAACGCCTCGCGATCGCCCGCGTTCACCTCGTTGACAACGTGCCTACTTTCTGAATCCCTGTGCGATTTCGTGCCCCTTTCGGACGTCGTCGTTTCCTCAAAAGTCCTACCCTTTCTAGCCCCTTATCATCAATCGCTACCTCGCTGCTGCCGTACGCTCCCTTTCCACCCCCTCACGCGATGGCCCCGAGGCGCCTGCCCCTTTCGTAATTGGGCTCGCTGTCCCGCCGTGGCTCGCCGGGGGCGGATCGCCCTTCGCTTCTTCCACTGTCGGTTGAGGCCCCTCACTCGCCGAAAGGACATCCTCTCCCCCATCATGATAGGGCTTGACGTCTTTTGCCGCTATTAGCGTCCACTCCACTCCACGATCACCCACCAGGTCATAGGTATTCATACCCCTCTTCCGTAGAATCGTGTATAGGCCGGAGTATTCCGGGGCTAACCCGCTAGTGAGCCCCGCCGCCGCAGATGACAGCACTCGATTCACTCGGAGTATCCTGTCGCCTACCGAGAAGCCACTAGGTCGATGCCTCTCATCAAAGTACTGTTTCTGATGGTCGTGCTCTTCGGTCAGCGTTGGTGCACCCCGTCGTATAGAAAACGCGTCGCTTCCAATCGCGCCCGACATGCGTCGATCAATTCCTTTTCGAGCTGACCCGTGGCCGCTCGCTCTTATTGGCGCTTGAGCATGTGCAGCGGCTCGGGCTGGCGACCAAAATTTAATATCGCTGGACTGCATCCCGTCGAACTGTGTACGGCTGTATTCAGCGAAAACATTGCGGCTAGCAGATGCTCATCCCAGGTCGTATATTTGTCGTCTACGAACGCCTTCAACCGGGCTTCCAAAGACTTATTGGCCCTCTCTACTGGATTAGCCTGTGGATGATACGGCGGCGTCGTAGTGTGGATTATTCCGAGCACGGTCAAATATTCGTCCACGCGTTTATTTTTGAATTCGGTGCCGTTGTTCGATAAAAACTTTTCTGGTGTTCCGTATCGGAACAAAACGTTCGCCTGAAATTCTCGAATGATCGTCGCCCCGTTGGCTTTTCTCACAGGGATAACCTCGAGCCATCTCGTAAACAAATCCTGAAATACGAGGATGTACGAGTACCCTTCGGCGTGCGGGGCAGAGGCCCCATCATGTCTTCTGCTACTACCTGCCATGGCCGCTGGATGAGGTGTTTTCCCATTTTGCCTCTCGGCGGTTGCTGCTCCATCTTCCTCAGCTGACAGACGCTACATTTCCTCACGTACGCCTCTACCTCGCGATACATCTTCGGCCAGTAATAGGATTGCGCCACCCGAGCATATGTTTTGTCTCTTTCGAGATGGCCTGCTTCCGGCGCGTCGTGACATTCCCTCAAAACGGTTATCCGGCATTCGGATGGCACTACCAGCTTCCACGCCTCCTCTTGGTTGAGAATTTCGCCTAGGAAGGGACTCGGCCGGTAGGTGTATATGTTCCCACCGATCACCTTCCATCTCGGGTGATCTTCTGGAGCATCCGTTACCTCCGCGACCTTCTTTACGTACCAAGGGTCGCTCGTTCCTTGAGACCATGTGATCGAATTCACAATCACACTCTCGCTCTCCTCCATGCGCGAAAGAGCATCTGGCACGTAATTCAAAGCCCCTTTCTTATATTCTATCTCCAAGTCCTCCGCCTGAAGCTCCAACACCCAGCGGACCAGCCTTCCTGTCGGATTTTTCATCGTTCTTAGCCACTGGAGGCTGCTGTGATCCGTGACGACTTTGTAATGGTATCTCTCTACGTAAAGCCGGAACTTGCGGATAGCTCAAACCACCGCGAAGCTCTCTCGCCTGGTTACCGAATAATTCATCTCGGCATCGGACAGGATTTTACTTGCGAATTCTAAGACTAGCTCCTCCCCTTCTACTACCTGAAGAAGCACGGCCCCGATCCCAGTATCACTGGCGTCAATTTGAATAATGAAGTGTCCATCTCGTTCTGGACTATGCAACGTAGGAGCAGTAGCGATAGCCGTCTTGAGGCTTTGGAACGCGTGGTCTTGTTCCTCTAGCCACTCGTACTTCTGATTCTTCTTGATTAACCGACTGAGGGGCCGCCAACCTCGCGAAGTCCTTTATAAACTTGCGATACCATGTCGCCATGCCCATGAATCGCCGGAGCTGCTTCAAGTTCTTCGGCTCTGGGTATTTCATGACAGGCTCGATCTTCGCTGGATCGAACCAGCAATCCGAGGTATCTCACCTTTGGATGGGCAAAGACGCACTTCTCCCTGTTGATGGTCATGCCTGCGTCGACCAGGCGCTGGAGCACTAGCTCCAGGTGTTTCATGTGATCCTCCCAGGTTTCTGATGCTATGATCACGTCATCCAAGTACGAAAACGCGAAGGGCTTTAATTCGGGGCCGATTATCTGATCTATGATACGCTGGAAAGTGGCCCCGGCATTCATTAGGACGAAGGTCATCCTCTTGAATTGAAATAACACCATTCCTGGGACAGTGAATGCAGTCAGAGGTCTATGCTCTTTCTTTAGAGGTATTTGGTGGTACGCATTCCCCAGATCGATCGTGGATATGTACTTCGCCCTCCTGATCTTGCGATGGATATCCCGTATGTAGGGTGTTGGGTAAGCATCCCATCGAGTTACCGCGTTCAATTTTCTATAATCTACGCACAAGCGGTAATCGCCATTCTCCTTCCTGACCATAACTATAGGGCTAGCCCATGGACTGTCCGACGGCTCAATGATACCTTGCGCGATCATTTTGCGCACCTATCGATGTATTTCTTCCTACATTTTGTCTGATACGGGATAATAGCGTTGCTTCACAGGCCTCGCAGATCCAATATCTATCTCGTGCTCTGCCTTCAGTCTCGTGCGCATCAGACGCTTCGGCGGATTCTTCAGGATTCGTACAAGGATGTTCTGCAGTTCATCTCGCTGTGTTTCGGTCGTATCGGCAATTCCAATCGCCGCTAGCGTGGAGGCCCAAGTCAATACCCCCGCCACCTCTAACTGTACATAGTTATCCGATTTTTCTATGTACAGTCGGTCTTCCGTGGGGTCGAGAACTGCCTGAAACGCCCGCACGAAATTCACACCCACGAAACAATCGTTGGATAATTCTGGCACGATGGCTACGCGGATATCCTTTGTTACCCCCGCCACAGTTAGGGGTAACACTACGTGGCCGGTGAGGGAACTAAATCGCCCATCCGGCATCTTAGCTCGCCCCGCATGCGTCGTTATCACCTTTTTCCTCAATGCCGTGGCGAGCTGTAACCCCGTCGGGCCCATCACTGTGCAGGACGCGCCGGGGTCATATAGAGTTCGGATCCTAAAGTCACCGACTCCTATCTGTAACCACCATCGGGTCTAGGCTTCCGCTGGTGCCGCCGGATCACCCTCGTCAAGCTCCGAGTGCTGGGCCCCCTTGACTTCCCTTGAGGTCGCTGCCAGGCTGGCCTCTGCACCAAGCACCTCACTCGGAATTTCTTCATCATGCACTGGTTTCTCGTCTCCAAGTGCTTTATTCCTCTGCTCTTCCGAGCCTTTCTGGTTGGACAGGTCTTCCTTTTCAGACGGCCGAGGTACTTCAGTGCATCCTTCCGCCACTTGCCCACGGTCTAAGTCAAACGCTTCTACGCTCTCTTGCCTGACTGTTCGGACCGCCTTCTCTTCCGGGGGAGCGACGTCGGTCCGAACTAACCACTCCCGTTGGGGTTTCCCGAACAATCAGGGCAATACATCTTCATAAATCCCAAACGGCCACAACCTCGACAGGTTAAGGGCTGAGTAGGATAAAATGTGGCTCGGTCGTCTCTTGTAGGGTTACGGTTAGCCGGACTCCTATTCGACCAGGTCATTTCTCGCGGGCTTCCGTTTTCATCCCTCGTTTCTTTCTGCTTATGCAGGTTGCCCGAGTCCTTGTTCTCCGAGACCCCTCTTTTCTTTCCGAGGTGAGCCTCTTCCAACTTCTGCCCCAGCGACTTCATGTGCTGGTTTAGGGCTTTCACTTGTTCTTCAAATACCTTCACGATTCGCTCCAATTTATCCTCATTCGCTTTGCCGACCTGGTCTAGTGCTACGGCGTTAATCGTCGTTTTGACTACCTTACTTTCGCTCCGTTTCCCTTTGTACGCTATTTCTGGCAGTAAAGATGACTCGGGGGGGGGGGGGGGGGGATAGGACTTCTCGCACTCCATGGTCTACTCGATTTCGTTCGCAAAATCAAGCAAAGTTTCGACGCCGTCTAGGTCGGATCGCCTAATTAGCCTCTGGACTTGTGGCAACAGGTTCCTATGTAAAAGATCCAGTTGTTGACTCATGCTAGGTCTCGGTACTTGTTTTCCCATAATGGCCGTCAGATACGTTATGTAATCTCTCGTGGGCTCGTGGGCTCGTCTGTCCCTTGTGTCCGTGCGTTGGCCTCTGAGGCTAATCTCTGTTGATATTGCCGGTTCGTTTCGTACCATCGGCGTGCCGTCCGCGTAAACTCGTCCCACGTTTGCCATTTACTACGTTGGTTCCGGAACCAGGTAGTCGCTGTTCCTTTAAACAGTTCGGATAGAGATGATAACACTTCGCCTTCTGAAAGGTGGGACAGTAGCCTGCAGTCTTCAAGCCGGGTAGAAATGTATCAATGCTCTGGTTTTTTTTCACCAGAAAATGAGATGTTCCACTTTCTGACTACGTGCCCGATGTCTCTGTTACTATGTGCCGTTGGAGACTGCGCTCAGCTTTGACTCGTCTCCGCCTATTCCGGTATACGCCGTCTGCTATCGATTTCATCGATATTCTCTCCCTCCCAGCCGTTGCGCGCCGCGCGCGTCTGTGGCTGTCTACGAGGAGCAGGCGGCGAATGAGGTGTACTGTTTGTCGGTTCGTGAGGGTCATTGTCGTACTGTGTCAGCGTATCTTGGAATTCCACATGCCTCTGTCCTGCCATATATATGCTTGATGATGCCCTTCGAATGTCTGCATGTTCCGCACGCGTTTTCGACTCTTCTGCTAGTGTATTTACATTTTCGTTTAGGTGTCGAACATCCCCTAGCAATTTCGATACCATCATTGCAAAGTCCTACGGAATTTCAAAAACGTCCCCGTCCGAGTCAACCATGGATATCCTTTTCTTTGCGGTCTCATTTCCTGTTTGATTTTCTTCTTGAACTGTCTCTTGCTGTTATGATTCTTGATTCTTGTCCCTGGGGTCTGTGTTGCTCCGTTGTGATCTTTCTGCTGTCTGGTTGCTTTCGTAACGGATATTCGGGTTGCTTTCGTGAAGGCTAAAGAAGAGTTCGCATCCCTCCGATTTACTCCTTATTATTTCATTAATTAGTGTGTGACGTAACGTTTCTCTTCTGACCCTTGCTGTGTCTTCATCGTCATCGTGTTCAAAGCCTACTGCCGTATACTCTCCTAGAATCCATTGTGACAGTCTTCGAGTCTGTGTGAATAATGTTCCTTGTGTCTGTAATTCTAGCCTTGTCAAATTCGCTTTTATTTCGCTTAAGTTTTGTTCGAACACCCATTGTTCGACATCGTTGATTATATCTTCATTCATTTTTTGATTATATTTTGTGCGAATATTACCAAACAAAAATTCTAGGAATTCAAATATCTCTATATAAATTCTTTGTATTTTTCCTTTTTTAAAAAAAAAATATTCTAAATTTTGGTGAAAGTTAATACGATTCTATTGCCTCCTTCCGAGATTTGAGCTATTGTTTTAATTAAAAATAAGTGAATAAATTGTTACTTATTTGCTCACGTATTTCTTAAATTTACGTCGAGTCGAGTTTAATATTTCTTCACATTCAATATATCTTCCAACACTTTGTACATGATAATATTCTAAAATGTTTGAAGGTTATTCTATTTACTCCTTGAAATACAGAAGATTTTCAATACTGTAACAAAAATTAAAATACCGGGAAATCCTAATTTGTGCTACCACTTATAATTTGTATCTGAATTATTCGTTTTTTTCTTTTTTTTTTGTAACAAAAAAACGAGAAAAAACAAATTTTAAACGTTGATTTATTAATTAACCCTTCTTGTAGTCTCTTTCCCCTAAAATTCAAACTTTCCATTACTCTTCTGTATTTTCTATTGTAAGCAAAAAAAAAATTCATTTTCAATCAATAAGTATTTTTTCTTTGTTATTGTCTTATTCTGATTAACCAGTGCTTATGACTTTTATTTTATTTACGTGAAATATTAATTTTCACTATTACTTTAATTATTTTTGGCTATCAATAATTTTCTAATTTGTTACAAAAACAATTTATTTCCTCTATTATTCGATTTATATCACTGATTAATCTGTTACTGACTTTCGGATATCCGTGCTATCTTATTAATTATAATACTATTTGTACGCAATACCTAAAATTATTCGAATATTCGGTCGACCTGTAACAAGTATTTCGAGTTACAATATTCAGTGTTTCCGAAAGTCAGTAATGATATTCCGTTTCAATAACCTCGACAAGTCGTATACGCGCAAGCTGAAATCTCGTGTATTGTTCGCGTGTGCTTCACCGAGTTTGTTTTCATTCTGTCTGTCTCTCTCTGTAGCGCTCGGTCGCGTCTATCGGAGCGCGTCTTTAACCTACCGGTGTCTCTCTGCGCGCGCAAGGCTTCATCTCCCTGCTGTTCCAATCCCACAAACTTCCTCGGAATTCACGTGGGTTCGTTATTTAACTTATTCGTTAGTTAAATTACTTTAATAGTTGGGCGCCATGTAACAGTGCTGATCTTCGGGGGGGGATATACTTACCTGCCCGCTGGCAGCCGCTGTTAACGCCGCGCTTCTGCGCGGCTTCTCCTCGAGGTTCAAGTGCAACGATCTTCGGCTCGCTACTTCTCCGCGCCTGAAAGTAGGGCGAAACGCGAGTCAAGTCCTTCTGGATTACACGATCGGTGGGAGGGGAACGTCATTCCGCCATTCAAGCAGAGAGGCCTCTTTAAGATAAAAAAGAATATGTCAGTTTATTCACGGCTAATCAAGTTTATTTTCACTACAAAGGCACTCGCGCAGGTAGAAGCAACGCTCGCGAAACGGTTAGCCGGCCGCACTCGGCTCACGTAACAACATATACCGCAGATATCCGCGAGAGAGAGAGAGAGAGGGAGAGGGAGATGGAGAGGGAGGGGGGGAGAGAGAGAGAGAGAGAGAGAGAGAGAGAGAGAGAGAGAGAGAGAGAGAGAGAGAGAGAGAGAGAGAGAGAGAGAGAGAGAGAGAGAGAGAGAGAGAGAGAGAGAGAGAGAGAGAGAGAGAGAGAGAGAGAGAGAGAGAGAGAGAGAGAGAGAGAGAGAGAGAGAGAGAGAGAGAGAGAGAGAGAGAGAGAGAGAGAGAGAGAGAGAGAGAGAGAGCTAATCCGTCGCGTAACATCAATCGCATCGCGCACGCGCACTTAAAACGAGAGAGACCTACCTGGCTGGCCAGCCATCGCCTCGCTATATCTCCGCCCGCTCCATATGAGGTCCTCGGCTACCCGGCTCTTTTTTCCGTCACCAACGTCCTCTTCAGCTCTCGTAGATTCTCTACTTCGTGCTCGGTTTCTGTCGCCGATGGCAATGCTTGCCCCTCCGTCCAAAGGAGTTTTTTATATCACTCGCACTTCCTTTTCTTTTAATCCGGGATTCCCTCCAAAAGAAAACAGAACGTACTCACGCTTCGATAAGAATCCTCTTAACTGCCTCACGTCGCTCACTCTCGCCGGCGCGCTCTCTCTCCTCGCCGTTGTTCCCTCGTAGGCACGGTCCTGCCGCCGCGCATACGCTTCCACGCCCCCGACGCTTTTCTCGCTGAGGTGTGTATCTGGTCGCCCGCTTATGCCGATAATTCTCCGCGCCGATTCTTCCCTACTCGCTTTATCCTGGTAACAACGGCGAGCTTATCTCACCGTTACAGGATATATCTCCAATATTACTTGAAAAACTCTTCTTGTGTAATATCTGTATCTATAAAAGTAAAAAATCACACAAGTCCCACCAAAAATTATTATTGAAATCTTTGATATCTACACTACTATTCTACTAAACACAACAATTTTTTGCAATCTATTTATAAATGTTATAAAATAAAATATAAAATATAAATATACTTGTACTCATCGTACATTTGTTATAACTTACAACTCACTATTTCCATGTTTTAATAATTGGACTTATATCTGATCTGATAATTTATTCTTTTTGTTTAAAAAACTTCTGTCCTTCTAGTCTTGTGTAGACTTCTCATCTTAGCCAATTTAATATAAAAAATATAACTTTAACTAATGATGTTTCCTTCAAATACAGATCATTCTTCTTGTTATGTAAATATGAAAAAAAATTTTTTGAAATCAACACAAAGAGTCGATGTTCTTTTTGTCGACCAATTTAAAAAATTTGAAATAAATATTTAGACATTTAACACTTATCTGATGATTATTTTTGTTGTTGATGTATATGATTAAGGGGACAAGCCATGGTTGAACCTGAAAAAAAAGCTATTGTATTAATTCTTTAATAACAAAGCCAATATATAATTTTAAGAGTTCAAACTTTTTTTTAGTATTAACTTATACAATTACCTATAATTTAAGACTACATCATCCAGGTGTTTAAGATTTTGGTCTTGCAGTCCATTAGATTAAGAAACCCTTCTGAATTAGAAACTGGCATGTCATTGCCGCAGGAAATTTTTTTAACAAAGCAAGGCAGGGGTCTGGTTACTTAGAAGTACCTTTATAGTTATACCAGTTATAGAAAATGTGAGCTACTTTTTTTTTAAAAAATTTTTAAAATTGTTTTTTAATGAAAAATCTAATTTTTTTATGTTTTTTTATTAAAGTTTCAATATTTTTTGTAATTTTATTTTATAATTTTTTTTCTAAAGCCTTTTTCAAAAAAGTACCTCACACTTTCTATAACCAACACAATTTTAAAGATACTCCTAAATTTTCAAACCTCTAGCTTGCTTTATTTAAAAGAAATCCTGCGGCAAAGTCCCTGTAAATACAAAAAACAAGTTATTCAGAAATTCAATTCAAAGTTTTGGTTTTCTATAACTTTATATAAGTTTCAAAACTACTTACCAAAAATTTTTTTTTCATTCTGTATGATATACTTTAGTGGAAAAATGAAACAGATGCCAATTAGATGAAAGTAGTCCTGGCTAAATCATTTTAACTGTTGAATAAACCTATAAAAAAGAATTTCATTAATTCAACAATATTTTTAAATTTTTTAGATTAATACATAAATGTTGTACTTATTTTTTTTTCGTACTAGACTGAAAACATTGTTAGTCATAAATGTTATTGACAGTAAAAATAACCTCAAAATAAATTAATCCTTTTATGAGAGCCAATAACACACCTGTAAAAAGAAAAAAATTAATAAATATTATATTAGCTATTATCGCATAAAAATAACTTTTTACCTACTCTAGTAAGAACCTGGTGCATATGACTCTTCAGGTAAATTCAATTGCAGTCTCCTTCGTTTTCTCCTATTTTCTAAAGTGTTTTCTTCGGCATTCCTCTCAGCATGAAATAATCTGATGTCATTGCTTTTCTGTGCCCACTCAATTGCAGCTACTCCAGGTTTCACATCAAAGGCTTCCATAATATTCAGAAAACCAACTCTTCCATCGTTGAAGCAAGTGACAGCAATACAAGCACCTGCTGTGAGTACATGTACACCACTGAAGGAGGTCTTGGTTACAATCTTCCAAACTGAATTATTAAAACTCTCATTACTATTTTGGGTGTAACCGCCTAAACATCTCTGAAGCAGCTCCTGTTCAGAGAGATCTTTGTAAATTGGTTTCAACTGCTCCATAATCACTGCAGGAATACTGTCTTTATGATGAAAATCTTTTAGTTTTTTTTGAGCCTTCGCTTTTTGCCACTTGCACCAACTGCTCTGTCCTGGTGGGCATAAATGATGTTGAGGATTCTGGTCTGTGGAAATCTTGTGGTAGTACGTAGCCCATACAGCATTCAGCATTTTTTCTACAGAGTCCGTGTTGTTTCTGATGGCATTACCATAATATGTGGTGAGCTGATCAATTACTTTTGCTGTTAATCGTTCTTGGCCTCCAATGGTTTTTCCATCGTCTAATAACTTTTTTCCAAAATTTTTCTTTAAATTCCTGAGTCTGGTTCCCATTCGTTTCTGGACGTGTCCCACACACTCCTTCTTCTCAACTTTAACTTCATCTCCATACGGTTTGGCCTGGCACAAAGCACTGTACACTTTCGAATCTCCATCTCCAATGTAATGATGGTATTTTACATTATACTTTTCTTGAGATCTTCTAAACATTTCCACAACTCCATCGACTTCCATCTTTCCAGCACTTCCTTCATGATTTGCTGCACATTTATCTTGATGATCACTGAACCAGTCTTCATATTCTTCTGTGCCTTTTCTATTTTCCCACTTTAAACATGCTTTACAAAAACTGTTCTTGATAAATATGTCAAGAACTTGTTGAGAACGCAAGCCAATCAAACTTGAAATTCCTTGAAGACTGCGTCTGTTGGTTTCATAAGCATTGCTTTGAGCTCCAACTTGCTTGCTCGTGCTTATAATTCTTCTCTCTGAACAATTTTTGCACATAATGTTAAATTTGGAGCCAAGTCCTCGAATATCTTCTTCTATAATTTTAACTTGTCCTTTACATGTTGCACATACAAGAAATTTCTCCAGCTGTAAGAACAGAATGTTTATATCTATTATTCTGTTTCTTGTTTGTGACGCTTCTACAGATATATCTTTTATTTTCCCTGAAGTTGTACTTCTTTTCCTTTTGTTCGTGATTTTTGTTGAACATTCTCTGAATTTTTGTTAAATCCTTTATGTTTTTTTTTCTTCCAAATTTTCTCTTCTTTCCTGGAGCTCCTGATGTTCTATTTCTCTTGTCAGAATCCATAGTGGCTAATATCTAATCCTCTATAATGTTAGTTATTAAAAAACACAAATAAAAGTCACTCACTGAACTCACTAAATTAAAAATATTAACAACACTTTGCACAGTGCAGTTAACCTAAAATCGCTGTCTTCTACACTCTCAGTTAAAAGAGTTCTACACAGCACTTTATTTACAAAAAAATTTTTTGTCAATACTGAATAAATTGCATTGAAAAATGCAGATTCAATTATATTCAAAACACTTTTAGTTTAAATCCCAACGACTATGGCGCTGACAGAACGTAAACAGATGAGATTTTAAACCATCTATATGTATTGTACGTATTATACTTTTGTATAAGTAGAGTAAAAGTAAAATACACGAGGTTTATACCTCGAGTTAAGTTTGCCTACTATGTCAATGTACATTTACGTTCTAAATTCAGTATTGTATGCTGCGAAGCATAAAATAATATAAGATTAACAATAGTATATCTAAAATGGATAATTTAAGAAAAATCACTAAATATGCAAAAAAGTGACTTCACGGTTTTAGCTGTATTTTCTAAACGAAATCGAATTTGGAAATGCGGTTGGAAGCATGGTATTCAGCGGAAAATTTGCTATCAAAATAGTACATAAAAAAAAATCGATTTTTCGACCCCCTAACCATGGCTTGTCCCCTTAAGCTGCTTTATTACTTGCAATGTTGAGCTTTGTCTTCTAGTAGTCAATTTTTCAGATGTAAAAAGTTTATTGTGTTTTTGTAGGTCTATTGAATGCAGGATGAAAAATCAGTGATCCACTATATTTATTGTGTATATATACTTTGATCATATACTAACATGCTCAAAGTATATATATGTATAAAGATGTGTAAGGTTAGGTCGTCGTCGCCCAGACACGGGAATATATATATATATATTTATATACACTGATATATAAACTGAAACAGGAAACCGGAAGTGGGAAGAAAACGAAGTCTGACGATGAGAAATGGAGAAACTTTAGAATCGGAAACCAGACATAAAATTTTTCTGTATTATTAAAGATATTAATCTTTAATATGAGAACATCTTTTTACATGAAACTTTTTGTGCAACGTAGTATAGCCAAATAGCATTTTATTATTATAAATTTGAGTTAAATAAAAGTGATTGAAAATTGCAGTAAATATTTGAAATTCTCGGCCAGGCATTTCAATGTATATGTAGCACGGATCGCCCCTTCAGACTTCTTCTATACTTGCCTTCGGAGCGCTCCCGCGCTTCTCGATTCGTTTCCGAATAATTACGATGTTCAAAGACGGCTAAAATAGTTTTAACCACAAGTATCTCTGAAATTCATAAGCGAATTTTTTTACCCTAAGAATTCTTCTAATAAATAATATTCAAACTCTACATCTCCACCAAATTTCAAAGAAATTAAAACAATTTTAATGTCGTTATATTGTGCGGCAACAAAGAAAGTCATTTTCAAAAATATTAAAATTTTAAATATCAAACATCTGAAAAAATAACCATATAATCTGGATGAAATTTAAACAGGTACTACCTATATCGCATACAAAATAGTCTATAAATTTGAAGCTGATTTATGAAGTCGTCATTGAGAAATTACGATTTTGAAAAAAACTGTAAAAGAATTTGAACCTTAAATATCTTTAAAAATCATGAGACAATTCTTTCATCTAAAGGACTTATACGATAATATATAGACTCTACATCTCCACAAAATTTCAACTTGATTAAACCAATTTTTGTTATCTCTAGTTATCATGCGACAAAGAAAATAACTTTGTAAAATACGAAAATTTTCAAAATCAAATACCTCAATAAGTAATCGTACGTTCTTGATGAAAATTCGCCCACATATTATCTATATCACATAAAAAATTGTCTATAAATTTGGAGCTAATACATACAGCCGTTCTCGAGAAATCACGATTTGAAAAAAAGGTTAACAAAATTTTAACCTAAAAGATTTCTGAAATTTCTGTACTAATCATTTTACCCAATGAACTCGACCGAGAGCTATCCAAAACCTACCCCTACAAGGAATTTCAAAGCCATTAAGTCAATTTTACTCCCGTAATTGTTGGACATACAAAACTCATTTTTTTCACATTCAATTTTTTTCTCAAAAACTACACTGGAAAAAAATTTGGCACTCCAGCCGACCCGATGAGTACATACGCTATGCCGAAAGTAGGGTCGAATGTTGTACCGTGGTTCAGCACATTTCCTGCCCCGTACTAGCACAGCTCCTGTACCGTAAAAACGTCGCGTGCCTCGTACTGGCACAGCTCCTGTCCCGTTCGGGACAAACTCTGGGCCAAAAGTGGGTGGTCTGATACACGCAGTGAAGGGGGTGCTGACGAACTGTGATGGAAACAAACGCCGTGACAAATTTTGTTCAGTGCAGTCGATAAAATGAATTCAAATTTTTACAGATTATATCTATTTATATCCTGCATTATCATGATTTTTTTCAAGAAAATTGACTGTTTTGTTTAGGAGTTATAAGCTTTTAAAAAAAAAACACGTTTTTGTTAATAACAACAGAACCGTGATAGCCAGAGAAATTATTTTTTTTTTAGAAAATATAATGCTCTTTCGAATGCTATCCATTCGATTGAAATATCTCGACTTATCATTAAAAAAAGCAAAAATCAATTTTCAGAAAATTGAAAGTTCGGAATAAAATAAAAACGCATCGGCGAATCAAAAAACGTGTTTCGACCCGCCATCACACAAAGAAAAAGAAAAAAAATGAGACCTGTCCGGTCAAAATCGATAGAGTAGAAGCCGAGATCCAGGCGCGCGCACTTGCACGCGCGCGCACACGCATGCACGCACGCACGCACGCACGCACACACACACACACACACACACACGCGCGCGCACCCAAAATGTATTTTGATTCCTAACACCTCGAAAATTAATTATCACATGTTTTTACAATAACTCAAAAAATTGCTGTCACAAAGCTTCCTCTAGGAGGGAGCAAAAAAGAAAAGTTGTGCATTTTTGTGGGGAAAAATATTAAATTAACGATAACTACCCTCAAATGTCAACCTGGGGAAGAATAATATTATTAATATATCTGGATTTTTAATTAATATTTTGCTACGGGACAAATTAAAATCTGCTTTTCATTGAAACCATAGTTGTATCATAAAAATTGGAATTATGCGTGTTATAAGTAATAGATTAAAAACAAATAATATTAAATTTTTATGGGAAAAATATAAAATTGGAGGAAATTACCCTTAATATTCAGACCTGGAAACGGACTTTTTGTACATTTTGTATTCTAATATTCTATCAATGTTTTGCAATGAAAAGAATCGGAATTTCCATATAAAAATATGGATAATTTGTAAGTAGTTTAAATAAAGCGTAGCCGTTTTTAAAGGTTTACATTAGGGGTCGAAACCACTTTTCTTACACGTCTACAGCGAGCCGCGAGGAGAGTTATGTGTTTGACGTTTTTATAAGATATATTTCTTTTATCTTCCTACCTTCTGAACTACGAGGGTCATTTGATAAGTACCTAACCTACAAATGAAAACACCAAAATTTTACAAAAAATAAAATTTATTTTTTAATGTAGTCTCCTTTCAATTGAATACACTTGGTCCAGCGGTGTTCCAATTTTTTTAACCCCGTTCAAAAAAATGGTTTCTCTTGGTTTGCAAAATAGGCCTCCGTGGCGGCGATTATTTCGTTATTGGAGTGGAATCTCTTCCCGGCGAGCGAATTTTTTAGGTTCGGAAACAAAAAAATGTCGCACGGAGCCAAATCTGGAGAATACGGTGGATGGGGCAGCAGTTCGTAGCGTAATTCGACCAATTTAGCCGTGGCGAGTGCGGAAGTGTGAGGCGGTGCATTATCGTTGTGGAAAAGCACTTTCTTTTTAGACAAATGGGGCCGTTTTTCTTCTAACACGACGTCAAATCGGCTCAATAGTTCGGCGTAGTACTGTCCTGTGACCGTTTTGCCCTTCTCCAGATAGTCAATAAAAATCACACCTTGAGAATCCCAGAAAACAGTGGCCATCACCTTTCCGGCCGACGGGACCGTCTTCGCCTTCTTCGGAGCAGGTTCACCTGGTAAGGTCCACTGTTTTGACTGCTCCTTGGTCTCTGGAGTGTAGTAGTGAATCCATGTTTCGTTGACGGTCACGTAACGACGCAAAAACTCTTTTGGATTGCGATTAAACAGCTCCAAACACTGCTCTGAACTGGTCACACGGATGCGCTTGTTGTCTGCAGTCAGCAAACGCGGCACCCACCTTGCTGACAGCTTCCTCATGCCTAAAATCTCATGTAGGATATGCCACATGCATTCTTCTGAGATGCCTACTATCGCAGCTATCTCGTCTACCTTTAATCGGCGGTCTGACAAAACGATATCGTGTATTTTTGTCACGTTCTTCTCCGTAGTGGCTGTTTTCGGAGCACCTGGGCGTGGATCATCAAAAACCGACGTACCACCACGTTGAAACTCGTTATACCAAAATTTAACGGTCGCCATCGAAGGAGAAGCATCCCCATACACTGCATCCAAGCGTTCTTTAATTTCACTTCGCGATTTCCCTTCCAAAAACAAGAATCGAATCACCGACCGATATTGTTCTTTCTCCATTTTTTCAAAAATCAACGGACACATTTGCTTTCACACGCTCTCAAAAATAAACTACAACTCCGATCCGGCTGAAATTTCGTCTGTAACCGTTTACAGGAAGATACTGCACTGTAGTGTATTTCTGGTGCGATAGTGGCACGATCTGGCGGTGAGGCTAGGTACTTGTCAAATGACCCTCGTGTGTCAACAAATTACGTAAAACACATAATATATAATTTATTACATATTATTCAATTGGTTATTCTTAAGTATCATAGGTTATATTGCATTTCGAGAAAATTGAGACGGTATGAGATAAAGATTTGAAAATTACATGCATTAATGCAAATTATTATTATCTCACGCTCTTTATCTGCATATTTTAGTTCTGCTTAGTTACATAATTATGAGAAATGATATGTAATAGTTACACAGTTAAATATATTCGTATTATGTTCCTCTAGTCACAAAGAAAACTTCTGGGTATGCGAATCGTAATTCATCGTGCAATATCCTCCTTAATAATAAGCTCTGACTTATACGTTTATATCGTTTTAATCAAACGGTAAAGAAGCAAATTCTAAATAAATTTATCATATATACAAACTTACACACATGCACATATGTGTTTGTGTGCATATCACCTTTATTGGATGAAGTTACAAATATAACCATTGTTGCCCTGTTATGGAAATCAGGTGCCCGTCTACAAATTATACGTAATACAAAATAAAGCTAAAAACTAATGAATGAGTAAGCTTACGGAAAAGACTGACAGAATATATGAGTGAGCAGAAAGCGTTAAGCATCAGGCCGCGAAACATCTCTTTCCTTATTATTGTAAATTGCGCGAGAAATAAATACTTCTAAATATTTATATTTTACTAGTTATTTACAGTTTATATTTATTAGTATTTTGTATTTTGCTTGTCACCTGATAATATGTATCGATAGGAAGACATACGTCCTCAACTAGTTTAATAACGTAAAGTTAACGTTTCTGTCCGAATAAGTTCTTTACAAAAATGTTGAAAGCAATTTGAAGCAGGAACTAATAATAATAACAAATCTGTAAGTTGAAGAACGTGTACATGAAAAATTTGACTATTTTGTATTTTCTTTCTAACTACGTAAGTATTTTATGAATTGTTATTCAGCTAATATCACTTGAGTTTAATCTTTACTCAAATAAATTTATTTATCAATATTTTAAAATTCTCAATTTCATTAAATTTTATTCATTTTAATATGTGAAGAGTCTGAAAATAGTGCAAATAACTTGAAAATTAAAGATTTAGTTTATTAAGAGTTTTAAACATTAATTTTCAACGACTTTCAACGTATTTATACCATTTTCGAAATCTATACGTTTTCTGACAGGACAAATTCAACTTTTGATTGACAGATTAACAAAAAAATCCAAATGGAAAAATTTTAAAATTGGAAAATGAGTCACTTATTTCGGCTGAAAATATAAGACCTCAGCTGCTTCATCGTTATCTTGTTCGTAGTTACAACAATTTTACTGTTACAAATCATTCATGAATTTCTACTTTTTTATTAATCCAATATTTCAGTTCTATTTGTCGTCATCTTATATGCATAGAGTTTGAAAATCGCGCCAATACTCTGAAAATTACAGATTTAGGTTATAAATAATTGTAATTTTTTAAACATTAATTTTCAACTTATTCACGCCATTTTCAAAATCTATACGTATTTCGACACGGAGAATCCAACGCCATTGACAGATTATCAATAAAATCCAAATTTGAATAATTTGTACATCCGTAAACATATGTAATATATATGTATTGTAACGGGATGGCTAATGGGGGAAAATCCCATAAAACCACAGGCCAGCGATGCCCTACATCAAGGGATCGCACGCATGCGTACGTGCACGGTGGGTCGCTCATCACCGTGCTTCCGCTGAATTCCCACGGCGGTCGGGGCCAGTCGAACGATGATTGATGCACCGGGGACTGTTGGCTCTTCTAGCGCTGAGGCTCCGGTCGACGATCGCCGTCATTCCTCATAGGTTAACTTGGCTGGTCGTCTGCATATCTTATCTTCGGGCTCTTTTGCCACTCTGGGCAGACCCATCGGAGGTGTGTCGGAGACTTGCACGTCCAGCATACCTCTTTTACTGGACTTGGCGTGAAAGAGTTGTGAGAGTCCACCGCAGTCCTCGACGAAGCCTTTGAGGAATGGTTTCTCGGTGAGTATCGACTTGATGCCGCCGACTTGGTCGATTCTGTGCTTTTCGACCCCTGTCGATTACGTCGATACGAAACCTTCGTCCAATAGTGCGGATTTTGATCTGCTTTTGAATATGGTACACGGTCGACGTTATCGCTCTGGCTCAATAAGTTGAGATTTGGAGCAATTGGCGATTGAGCCGTCGAGTTGACGCTCTCTTTCGTTCGACCCTGCGTACCTATCGGCTTCGGGTCCTGGACCGGCTTTTTCGTTTTTGCCGCCCGTTGACTCTGTCGAGGCCGTTGTTGGGCAGGACGCTTATTCGCGGCAGCCGGGCTCTTCTTTTTAGGCGCTGCAGCCTTTGGAAGCGCCAATATTTGCGCGCGTAACTGGTGTAGCTCGTCGTGCAGCCTCAACCTAAACCTCTCCTAAACCTCTCCTCTTCCATTTGCGTTGAGACGTCACGGTATTGCGAGGTAATCGTCCGCTGTGTTGTCTCTAGATCGTCCAGGTCTCTCTTATGACTCCCTGGAAGACTGGCCTGATCGTTGCCTTCAGGAGTCTGGGAAAACCTAATACAGCCGTCCGGTGTCGATATATTCGATAAGCTACTTGTATCGGACATCTCGGGCGGGGGAAGGCTGGTAGAATCTCCCCTCCACCAGGCTGTATTTACTCCGTCTTCCTGGGCTTGGAGGTATTCGGCACAGCTGCCCGATGTCGTGAAGCAGTCTGTATATGACCAGCGATGCGCTGTCTCAGACATATCGAACAGGAGGAAGCTTGGAAAATCTCCCCTCTCCTAGGCTGTGCCTACTCCGACGTCGATTTCGTCCATGGAAGCTGAAGTTGATGGCGCTGGTGAGGTTGTTGCACAGCTGTCCGAAATCCATGTGCTGTCTACATTCCCCGAGCGACTCGCATTCTCGGATTTTTCGGACTGGGAGAAGATCGGGGAATCTCCCCTCCCCCAGGCTGTGCTGCACCTTAGTTGCACCTATACTTCACTCGGTCTTCCCGACGGCGTGAAGGGCTCCATCGTGACGTGGGAGCCTCGTGTCTTACGTCGGGAGGACTGCCTGTTGTTTGGTTCCTAATCTGCGAGAGATGCGTTTCTATGGAACTCCGCAAGTTGTTGTCGACTGCTTTGTTCAACACCAATTGCTGAAACAAGCTGCGGGTCGAGGGATCGGCGTTGTGGTTCACTTCTGGAGCCCCGCTTGCATTGAGGGTCGTCGCGTTGACGAACTTGTATGCAGTTCCACTTATTTCTTGTGTGAAGTGAGCTGGGTTGTAATTTCCCATCAGCCATTGAGTGATTCGCCTAGAATCCCCCACGATACATCCAGTACTTCTTAAATCTAGAGCTATATTTGCTTCTATTACAGCTTTGAAGCTCAGCTCTAGATTTTTGCGCCACTGCTCTATCGATTCGGCTGGTTCTTCTGAGGTCGATGATTCGATCTTCTGAATATAAACCGATTATACAAAAATTTGGCGACGAATTGTGTGTGTGTGCGCAACTAACTGCTGAGATTCTCTCTCGAATTCGCCGTCTGTTACGCAAATTACAATGTTAGCATCCTAACTACCACACACAATTGTCCCAAGCCGCTCGAGAACGATGTATTTCGATGCAGCTAGCTAGGGAGAGAGCGTGGCAATTCCAACAAAAATTTTTTAGCGAAGATACCGATTTGACTAAATCCCGCAATAAAAAAAAAAGGAATGAAAGTGTTCTCACTTTTGACCGGCTGCACGCACAGACACGGTCACTATATTCCAAAAAAAATCGCGTGAAAATCGCTTAAAATCTCGTGTCAAAAAAAAAGGAATTTAATTTCGCCACATATGACAACGAAAACCAGTACAATCGTCGATTAAATGCTCTCGCCCTGACTTTACAGCAGTTTAAAAAGCTCGGGAAAGGTATACACAATACTGCCCGAGCATAAACATAAACACCTACAAAAACAAGCAATCTGCTGTTTTGTGTTTATGTTTCTATGCGCGCCGCGACTCTTCTTGTCTGTTTGTTTACGCCCGGCACCTCGACTTGGCGAGTTTAAATCACTGCGCCTATCAGCTGTAACGGCTTATAGCCATTGGTCGTCAGCTGAATAGTCGGGTGCAGTGATTCGCGCGCGGGCGAATTTGAACGAAACGCAATTTAAATAGGCCAGTCTCGAACGTACCGGTCACTAACCTTCTCCTAAAGCCCAACACGTTAGGGCACCATTTGTAACGGGATGGCTAATGGAGGAAAATCCCATAAAACCACAGGCCAACAATGCCCTAGAACACGGTGCCGCGGGTGTCAGACTAAAATGACTTGCCCGGAGATCTGCTCCTGGAATCCCGAAAACAATGCAAAAATCGCACGCGAACTTCGGTTTCCAAATTATTGGATCGCTGAGTGAAAAACGCGCGCTCAAAGAGTAAAGCGCGCGGCCGCTAGACTCAGATATGAAAACAATCGGCGGAGTCGTTTTCCCGCGGAGGCTGCGGTATCCGGGAGAAGGTTGGATTAAGGTCGATAAATGAAGAATAGCCTCAATTATTTCACAGCACAATAACAAGGTCTATCCATACATTTTTACATAAAAATAACGCGTCGCATAGCGCGCCGACAAGAAGACGTAATCCGCCGCTCGGCGCGGGCGGATTAATGTATTTATTTTCGCTGGGCCGGTCAACGCACCACCGGCCGCTCGCCGCTGCGAGCCGAAAATACACAAATAGATCGCTGCGCGGGAAGTACAGAGAGGCTCACCGGGAGAGAAGTGCACTCCCCTCGTCGCTCACTCACGAATCCGCTCGTGCGTCAGGCCTTATCCTCCGGTCGACTTCGAAGTGTTCAGGCCGAGTCCTAACATCCAGCCTGCACCTACAGACGCTTCGGACCCCAGGAGTGACTCGGATTGTTCACGTGCACTGCTCTCCGTAGACGGTACGTAGACGGGCGCTGCGCAGTACCGGTATATCACACGGTGACCGTTTTCTCCGGACGATCTACGTTCGCGTCCGCGCAGTTCGACGGCCCGAGAGAATATGATTCAAAAATAAATCGAGCGTGACTTTGCAACCGCCAAAGTCGCGCAGTCCCCGCGCGCAGCTCGCGAATATATCGTTCGAGCAATGTCGAATTCGCGAATTCGCGGGAACGAGAGCCAAACGAGTTCGATAGAATACGGAGAACCGAGATTCTTATTTTCTCCGTATTTTATCCTGGAACTCCGTTATAGTATCTAATTTGTTATGACGGGTAATGGCGAGATTATAAGTACTCACGATGTACAATATTATATTGGAACAAATCATAAATTGAAAGTAAAAATGAAAAAAAAAAAATCTAAATTTCTATTTTTGGAATATTGCAAAAAGAACCATATTAACCTATATTTTGAGAAACCACTGCAGAATAAAATGTTTTACATTTATTACGATCACTTATTTATTATTTTTTAATTATTCAATATAAAATCGCAATCCATATTAATTCATTATTTTTTATTTTTTATTTAAAAAATGAAAATCTATCCGTTGAATGTTATAAATTTATCAAAGGGCGCGGCAGCACCCTGCTTGGCGAGTATAAGGAACGAAGTGACAGACGAGCAAGCGGGGCGTCGGCGTACCCTTTATTCTTTGGTGTGATGTTCTAATCCTACTTTTTTTTTTGTCATATTTACCTTATCATTTTTTGTATACGGAGATACCGCGCATGAGGTACTTAATTAGAAAGCATTTTTCATTTACATTCTACCTGTAAAGTTTCTTCGTGAAAGATGCTTTCATATTGAAGCTATCAAGCTATAAAGTTTTAGTCGCCGCAAAATCAAAATATTTTTTTCCTTCAGCCTCTAGTGAAAATTTTTCGCAGCCTGGGGAAAGACAGCCTGGCTGTAGTTGATATCAAATCGTATCAGAATATAGTTATATTTCAGTACTAACGGCGTACGAAGCGCGGCGCTACTGCGCTTGATTCTTGATCATGGGGAGATGGAGAGAGAGAGAAAGAGAGAGTCTGTGTCAGTGTGTGATTGCGGAGAGAGAGAGAGGGTTATGTTGTCTGTCAACCAAAAATATTTTTAGTTATGTTATTTTTGTTCAAGAACGTCTACAGAACCATTGATTTAATTGCATTCACAAATATATAACCAAGATCACCAAACAAACTGGTAATCGTTGAAAACACTGGCAAGAGTCCAGTACGCAACTTTATCTTTGCATTTTGAATGTTGCGTAAAAGAATGAGTGATCAAGATGTAGATCTGTTTTTATTTTTTTAAGTAATGTCAGACCAGATCTTAGAAATTGAGTCTATCCCAACTATACAGCTACTACAATACAAGAGTTCAGATAAGTATAATTTTCAAGTAATTTGTCAGAAAGACATTATCTCTCATAATGTAGGCTAAGCGAGAAGCTCCAAAACCTTTTTGATTCATTGTAAAGGATTTTCAATGTTTTATCTTTGCAACATGACCAATCGGGTGAAAGCTTTTCTTGAGACAAAATTTATATTCTTTGTATAAATGATTTATAGTTATGATTTGAAAAGTATCAAACATAAAAAATTTCTAATTTTAATTATTTTAAAAAACAAGTTATTTCACAATGCCATTTCACAATAAATTTTTATATCTTCTAACTTTTCAAATCATAACTATAAACCATTTATACAAAGAATATAAACTTTGTCTCAAGAAAAGCCTTATCACCCGATTGGTCATATTGCAAACATAAAATATTGAAAATCCTTTACGATTAATGAAATAGGTTTTGGAGCTTCTCACTTAGCTTACATTATGAGAGATAATGTCAAATGTGACAAATTACTTGCAATTAATTCTAACTGTATATTTTCTTCATTCTTGAAGGGGATATCTGATGTAAAATCCAAAGCTGTTAATATAACAGCTATAGATGTTAATTCTTAAAACCATATAATGTATCCGTAAGCTATTTTCAATATATAGCTTTTGGTATATAACTAATTGGATGAGAGATGTAAAATCCAAACTGTTAATAAGTATAACAGTTAGAGGAATACCTCTACTTGTTTGCATTACTGATTGAGGTAAATATATAATAATACACTATTTAAAAATGGAAACAAATAGTCCTTTATTTTAATCATATAGTTCTTTATAGTTCTTCATTTTAAACATAGGTTCGAAAAGTTATACTGGAATGAATTATTTCCATAAGTCATTTGTTAAAAAGTAACCATTACAACGGATATGGAAAAAAATTCAAATTATTTTATTTTACTTACAATTATGAAGATACCAATGTTTATTTTTATAACAAAACTTTCTACGAAAGTATAATATAAGGCAAGTATAAGGTGTTTCTGTAACATATGAAAATATGAATAAAAAACTTATACTCTATGAAAAGGGATTCTAATAATAAATAATTATTTTCTTCTGACAATCTTATCTTACCGGTTCTATACAATATATTAATTTGTCTATAAAAAGAAGAGTATATATACTATTATTATATATAGCAAAAGGGACTTCTTGATACAATGAAAGTGTTATTCCATTTTTTTTACAATGTAACGTGGCAAATTGCCAGTTACATATGAACGCGCGGTTCGAAGGAGATACGTAAGAAAGAGCACGGCGGCCGCGGCGAGCTACGCTCGACACCCGAGCCACACATGCGCGCGCCCGTCCCTCCCCGCTGTTGTCTCCGCGCACCCGTCCGTCCCCTCCCGTATCCAGCGGGCTGGGATACGGCCGAACCGGCAGCAGTTACAGCAAGAACAGGCTGTAGCTGGAGCATCAGCGAGCTCGCTCTCCCAGGCCGCTGACAGGAGCAGCCGACGCGCAAGTGAGAGAGAGAGTGAGAAGCACTGTGCCGTAGCCGTCCATGAGAGACACCGCGCGCGAGCGGCAGGAGTCATGTCGACTGCTCGCTCGCGAGCGGCAGGAGTCATGTCGACTGCTCGCTCGCGCCGCGGTGAAGAAGACGGCCAATCGGCAAACTGGAGCAGGAGAGGAGAGCAGAGCGAGCACGCCGGCCGGCATTTATTCATTCTGTCGCCTACCGCCGTGCCGCGTGCCGCTATCGTGATTGGTGTCCGAAAAACCTCGCGCGGGTGTGCCTTGATCAGCGTCGTCATGGCCGAGAGAGAGCTGCAACGACGGTCCACGTCGTGGGTCTACTAGGGAAGCGAGAAGGAGAGAGAGAGAGACCTGCAGCAGCGGAAAACTCCTGGCCGAGGTTTGCCCTTTTTTTATTTCCGTCTCCGTTGTTCCTCGCGTAGAGTGTGTGCGTGTCCGAGTCGGGAGTCGCGAGAGACTACGAACTCGCGCCAGCTGCAGCTCGTGCTGTAGCTGTAGCTTAGATTAGAACTTTCTGCTTTCGGCTGAAGCTAGACGACGAAGGCTTATGAGCGGTACAATTGACGCGTGCACATGGCGCCCATACCATTGTACTGTACATTAGATTGATATTAATAAACTACCTAGAGTTTTACGCGGTTGTTTATCTGTTGTATTTGAGAATTACCCACGAACCTCTGCCTTGATCCCCGGCAGAGCGTTACAAGTGGCGCAGCCAACGTGGGGCCACGGTAAAAGCCGTGGCAAAGTTAAGGGATCCGCGTCGTGATTTCGCCATTATGGCGCGCACACACGACGGGGAACCGCGCGGGAGAAGCGTTCTGACAGCCATTTTGCGCTCAAAGTATCTACCGCGTGCAGGTGTTAATAGACGCCATGAGCAAATTGAATTTAGCCAGGCGCTTCAGATTAAGTTCCTGGAATGATTTTGTTTCAAATAATAATTTAATTACTTGAGAAATTTTATTGCGATTTGTGCGTGATTTTGCGATTAAGAGTTAATGAGATACTCGCAAAATCACATCTTGCTACAGCTTTAGCCACGCGGCACAAAGAATTGTTGCAACGTGCTCAGGTAGTGTGGAGATTAAGAGTAACTTCCTAAACATGTGTGCACGACAGAATCATTTTCCTGTTTTACGTTTTTTGGTTTGTGATTTTTGTCATTTCGTTTTTATTTTACTCTACTTCTTCCCCCCTTGAAGAGATTGCTCGCTTACGCTCTTTTCCGCATAACTTGCCATAAACCTTCCCACGCCCCCGTTATAAAATTTTTAATAGAAACAGGAGGGGAAATTTTCTGAGGGATTGCAATTCGCGGTGCAGGAGCAAGTGCGTAATTGTCGCACTTTACCTTCTCACATCAACTCGGTTGATTGGCTTGATTTTCTTTCTTTGTTTTTCGCTTGCTTTGCTTGTTTTAGATTTAGTCGTTTTGGTTCTGCTAAAGTTAGAATTTGTAATAGTAAAACCAAGTAAATTTTGAGTAAATTTAGATTGCGAAGGAAAATCAACGGCGAGAATGATCAAATGTGCGTCGACCCGATAGCTGCAGCTGAAGCGCTGAAGCGATCGATTAATAAATTAACCGACGGGGAAGTCGCGATGACTGCTCAGCGGTTCTGGCTGAATATTCGCTCGGACGCGATCATTTTGCGTAATAGGTTGGAGAGGCACGTGATGCGACGCCATTTTGGCGCAGACGCCACGCCATGGGACCCGGCCAGAGACGACCCGGCGGACGAGTCCACTTCTGTGCATAGTCCTTCGTCGTCGAGTAGGCATTCTGTTGCACGTTTTTCGCCATCTAGGGTTGCAGTGTAGCCGGTGGTAGCTCCAGAGTATTCAGAAGCAGAGCCGCTCTCCACAGGCCAATCGATAGGTAGATTTCGCGATCCAATTTCGATGGAGGAACCGTCGCAGACTTTTACGTCGAGGCTGCACATCGAAGTGAGTGAGCCGCGACGTGCGGCCGAGCAGCCTACAGCTGGCAGCTATGTTGCTCCAGCGATACAGAGTTCTGGCGCGTAGAGGGGTGTTAGCATCGCCGCGCCGGAACTGTTTCATGACATGAGAGAGTCAGCTCCTAATCCGCGTGCACAATCCACACGTTATCCTCTCGGTCCACTTCGTGCTCACGAGCATAGCACGATCATGGAAAATAGTATGGATTTAACGAGTGTGGCGAGTGCGCGGAACGAGATACCATTATCTGCGAGTGAAAGAGGGGCGGTGTGGCAGCCGAACGGATTGTTCGATGGTACGTCGTCTTTGCGGCTTCCAGCGTTGCCGGTGCAGCAGATGAGATATGCGGCTGCTCCGTCCACGAGGTATCCGGGAAGAGAGTTCAGCAGCGGGGTTTCCGGAGTTGGTTCGCTACCTTCGGCGAGTACTCCTCAGCTTTCAGCTAATGTTGCTCTAGGAAATTTCGACGGCGTAGCAGGGCCTGCTGTCTACTCACAATGTCCAATGCCGCGAGTAACACCAGGTTGTCATGAGCCGCCTCTCATGTCTTCAGCGTCACTCGCTCAAAATTTTGTTTCAGCTGGAGCTTCACAAGCGAGCGGATTTGGGGTACGAGTCGAGCCGGTGCGCCCGTATTACAATCAGCCAGCGCCGCCACCATCGTTTCAGTATCTGCCTGGGTATTTTCCGCAACCTTTTGTGTCCTCGCAGACGATGAAGTCCAATGCTCCAGGGTATCCATGGTATAATAGTAATATGCCGCATTCTGGGTTGTATTTTCCGCCTGCAGTCCCACCGCCAGCTGCCACAGGATTTTCATCAGCTCTGATGCATCCTGCTGCAAACTTCCAATCTCACCCGGGGAGATTTGATGTCTCTGCTCCTGGGATGAGTCAAGATGCGTCGTCGCTTTATAAAGAGAAACGCACGACGGAGCTACTCACCAAGTGGCATATTTCGTTTAAAGGGGATAGGAAAAGAGACCCCGAAAGTTTCATTGCAGACTTAACAAAATGCAAAGAAACTTACAAACTGACTCTCGAGAAAATAGTGAAAGTCTTGCCCTCAGCTCTCGATGATGAGTCGTGGAAGTGGTTTCGTCGAGAGTATCAGTTTTGGAAATCATACGATGACTTCGTCGACGCGTTTCGCCTGCAGTACAGCTTTGAAGATGTGCAGGAGAGACTACGGAAGGAGCTGGAGGTGCGCACGCAAGGACCAAGTGAGGAGATCTCCACCTATTTACTGAAGGTGCGTGACCTACTGGATTAGCTAAAGCCGCCGCTTACGTTAGGAGAGCAGCTAGATCGAGTATGCCAGAAGCTCCATCGTTCGTACCGGCTGCGCATCGAGAGGAAAGATTCTGAAAATTTTCCGGAATTGCAAAAACTAGGCAAGCGAGAGGAGCTGCGGAGAGCTCAGGAGAAGGCGTACAACCCGCCACCTCCAATTGCGGATTCAGCTTTCCCTGCTACAGCGTACACTCATCCGAAGCAGCAGCGGCAGGTGAAACTAGCCTCAATGGTTCCAAGCACACTGGAAGAAAACGAGCTGAAGCTGTCCAGCTCAAGTAATCTCGCTCCTGTAGCAGCCACACAGACGGAAGGAGGAGAGAAGCAGCGATCGTCCAGAGAACGGAAGTTCAAATCGACGGATGGACAGCGGGAAGAGAAAAAAGATCGGAAACGTGATGCTCGCAGCAAGAGTAAGGGTCGCCGCAGCGACCAAAAGGGAAATGCTCGAGCGAAGTCGGCCGAGAGCGAGCCTGAACAGGAAGAGCGGAAGATCGAGACCTTTCCCCCGAAGGCGAAGTACGAGGACATGCAGCGACGGAAAATGCGAGAGCCATGTTTCCGCTGCGGCCAAGCCGGACATTGAAGACGTGAGTGTATGAACGCTGCAGTCTGCCTAATGTGCGGACAGCCTAATACCACGGCGTGTCGATGCACGAAGTGCAATTCGACTACGGCGGCGGGAAACGAGGAAGAGGGGAAGTTAACGGAGTCAACTCACCCCCTCCTACTTCTCATTCGATCGCTGTTACTCCAGAAAACAGTTCAGCGGCAGCTATGAGCGAGGGAGACAACCCTCAAGTTCTAGCTCCAGAATCACTGATAATGAGCACTGCAACAGATTCGAGTGATTATGTTACAGCTGGAGTGGAGTACTGACGCAAGTATTTGATGGCGATGAGCACCCTATCTATTTCGTGAGTAGGACGCTGTCAAAGGCAGAGAGAAATTATACAGTCACTGAGAAGGAGTGCCTCGCCGTCTTATGATCCGTCGAGAGGCTGCGAGGATATTTGCTAGGCGAGAAGTTTACTGTCATCACCGACCACCACAGCCTGTGCTTCAATAACCTCAAAGACCCAGAGGGTCGATTAGCCAGATGGAATACGGCTCTGCAAATGTACAACATTGAATTTGTACACCGCAAAGGTGCCCTGCACAAAGTTCCGGACGCGCTTTCGCGGGCTTGGGAAGGAACTTATGAGCTCGCAGCTGTAGCCACTGCTACCGCTGAAGGCCCGTGGTATCAAGGGAGAATTGGCAATATTGAGAAGAACCCGAAGAAATATCCGGATTGGAAGGTAGTAAATGGCTTACTGTACGCACATCGTCCGAAAAGACCATGGATCCGTTGCTGCCGGATATGGATGCGTGGAAGCTCGTCCTCCCTGAAGTAGATCGAGAAAAAGCTCTAGCTGAAGCTCATAACACTCCACAAGCAGGTCACTTAGGCGTGGAGAAGACTTTTGCGAGAGTGGCGACATATTATTATTGGCCAGGCTATTATCGAGACGTGTGTTGGTACGTAGCTGCCTGCTAAGTATGTCATGCTCACAAAAGCTCTCAGCAAGCTCCGGCTGGGCTGATGACGGAGAGAAACCTGGACGGTCCATGGGTTGTAGTAGCAGCTGATATAATGGGCCCAAAACCTCCCCCGCGTACTGGTAACAGGTATGTAATTGTCTTTGAAGACCTGTTTACTAGATACGTTGAGCTGAAGGCGTTGAGGAAAGCAGATGCTAGATCAGTGCTAAAAGCCTTTGAGGAATTGATCGTAAATCGTTGGGGTTGCCCTCGGGTTTTGCTTACGGATAATGGCACAGAATTCTCTAACCAAATGGTTACTGAGAGGTTAGATGAGTATGGAATTCTACGATCCACTATTCTGCCCTACCGTGCACAAGCAAACCCGGTGGTAAGAGTCAACCATAATTTACGACCAATGATCAACAGCTTTTAAGCCGAGAATCACCGAGATTGGGACTTGCACTTAAATGAATTGTGTTTCGTGTTAAATAGTGCTGTGCAGTCGTCGTTAGGGGTTTCTCCGGCATTTCTTAATTTAGGGCGAAATCCTACTCCTTCCTCCTTACTCCAGAATCACCTGGAAAACCTTCTTCCTACCTCCCCTCCTGACGTGGATAAGTGGAAGACAAGAGCCAGCTGACTGCCTGCCTTGCATGATTTGGTACGCAGACACATGGATAAAGCTGTAGCAAGGCAAGCACGTAATTACAATAAAAATAGACGTGAGGTCCTCTACCAAGTCGGAGACCTCGTGGGGCGCCGAAACCATGTACTATCGTTCGCAGAGAACCGATTTACAGCTAAGCAGGCGCCTAGGTTTGTTGGACCGGCTAAGGTGGTAGAAGTCTACTCTCCAGTAGTGTACTTGGTGGAGGATCCTGACTCGAAGCGGCGGACGAAAGTATTCGTCAACGATCTGAAAAAGTATACGCAGCCAAAAGGTACACAGACGCAGCGAGCTCAGTCTACAGCCACGGATAATCTTGTTTCCGCATCCGAAGATGTGGTACGAGGACGTTCCGCTCCTCCGAATCGGGAGAGTAGCCCGGCAGGGGCAGATGCCGCCCGTCCCCCTCTCCCCCTCGGAAGAGGGGTCGGCCGCCGCGGGTTTTAACCCTGCAGGAACGCCTGCAGCAGGAGCCGCTTCCCCGCCCGGGCCAGGGAGCCAGCAGTCCGTCAAGCGGAAGAGAGGGCGGCCCAGGGAGGCCGAGAATATTCGGCCGCGGTAGAGGCTTCCGTCCGCCGACGCGCTCGCTGACGCCGAGCCCTACTCGGCAGCAGCCAATTCTTCCGCCCCTGGCTCCAATCGCCCAGGTGTCCACTACGCCAGGAGGGCGATCCACACAGGCAAATTATGCGACCCCAGAATACGGCCAGGGTCGATACTTCGGACCCCCCTGCGCCACACAGTCACGGATTCCATCCCCGGAGGGAGAACACCCCCTTCACCCCTTGCAGGTGGAGCCTCCGCGGGAGTGGGTGCAAGAAGCACCTGTACTCCAAAGAGCACTGAGTCAGGACGAGGAGGCGCCCCGCCAGAGAGTAAGTACGAGGCCAGCCCCGGAGGGCCAAGCAACACCGGGATGCTGGAATTGCGGTGAATTTGGCCACAGACGGATCCACTGTCCTCGCCCCCGCCAGCGCACATGCTATATGTGTGGTCGCCCGGGCGTCACCATCGCCACCTGCTTCACCTGCTGCCAGGAATGGGGCCGAAGACAGAGAGAGAGCTTGAGACGCCAATAGCTACAGCTGAAGCTGTAGCGGAAGAGGGCAGGACCAGAAATGTTGTGTGTAGTGTTTGTGACTGTAGTAAAGGGAGCCAAGATCTGATTAAAGCAGCCCTTTTACCCTACGGCTGAGTTTTCATTTATCTTAACTGTCGCCTTCCATTTGATTTCCTAAGTAAGAAAGAGACGTTCTCTCACCAGCAAGCATGAAACAGGTCGCAATAAAATAAAATAATTCAGAGAGAGAAATTCGTGAATCGTTGGCTAAATTGGTTTATTCGCGATCTAGTCAGCATGTTATGATAGGTTGCCAGAACGTAGCTCTAAAAAGAGCAGTAGTCCAAGGGATCGGCCAGGTAAGATGCTGTTGCAGCATTCTTTTTATTTCATTTTGTTTAAAGTAATGAGTGAGTGGAAAATGTCAGAGTGCGGTGTGGAAGTCGCGATCGCGTGTGGTAATTGCGAATGGAGAAATTGTAAAGCATTATTGGCGCCAGATCGCATAGAATAGGACACACACTCACCGGGTTACACTAAATACAGATGTACACTTAAGCCCAGCTGTAGAAGAAGATGGAAGACACAGACAGTTACACTCACATCGCTGCAGCTGAGACCGTTTAACTTAAGCTAAGTTAGCTAAAGCAGGGAACCGGTATTCAGATTAATAGTTTATAGCAATAGAAACGTACGAAGGTATTCAACGGACTACTTCGAGTTTAGGAGGGGGGAGTTGTAACGTGGCAAATTGCCAGTTACATATGAACGCGCGGTTCGAAGGAGATACGTAAGGAAGAGCACGGCGGCCGCGGCAAGCTACGCTCGACACCCGAGCACACACATGCGCGCGCCCGTCCCTCTCCGCTGTCGTCTCCGCGCACACGTCCGTCCCCTCCCGTATCCAGCGGGCTGGGAGACGGCCGAACCAGCAGCAGCTACAGCAAGAACAAGCTGTAGCTGGAGTATCAGCGAGCTCGCTCTCCCAGGCCGCTGACAGGAGCAGCCGACGTGCAAGTGAGAGAGAGAGTGAGAAGCACTGTGCCGTAGAGCCGTCGGCCGTCCATGAGAGACACCGCGCGCGAGCGGCAGGAGTCATGTCGACTGCTCGCTCGCGCCGCGGTGAAAAAGACGGCCAATCGGCAAACTGGAGCAGGAGAGGAGAGCAGAGCGTGCACGCCGGCCGGCATTTATTCATTCTGTCGCCTACCGCCGTGCCGCGTGCCGCTATCGTGATTGGCGTCCGAAAAACCTCGCGCGGGTGTGCCTTGATCAGCGTCGTCGTCGCCGAGAGAGAGCTGCAACGACGGTCCACGTCGTGGGTCTGCTAGGGAAGCGAGAAGGAGAGAGAGGGAGACCTGCAGCAGCGGAAAACTCCGTCCGCGTTGTTCCTCGCGTAGAGTGTGTGCGTGTCCGAGTCGGGAGTCGCGAGAGACTGCGAACTCGCGCCAGCTGCAGCTCGTGCTGTAGCTGTAGCTTAGATTAGAACTTTCTGCTTTCGGCTGAAGCTAGCCGGCGAAGGCTTATGAGCGGTGCAATTGATGCGTGCACCTGGCGCCCATACCATTGTACTGTACATTAGATTGATATTAATAAACTACCTAGAGTTTTACTCGGTTGTTTATCTATTGTATTTGAGAATTACCCGCGAACCTCTGCCTTGATCCCCGGCAGAGCGTTACAACAAATACAGCAGCCTCACACGATGCAATTATCATCATGTACCCACACGAAAATTAAATATATGAAATATGGTACCATCATCCTTTACCGTTATAAAACTTTGTAATTATTATTGAAGCTCTTAGAAACTTGTGGAACCTCGCTAAAATAACTCTTTTTAAAAAAAGTAAAACTTTGGCGAGTATAAGTGTATTTGTAATCTCTCTCCCTCTCTCTCTCCCTCCCTCTCTCTCCCTCCCTCTCTCTCCTCCTCTCTCTTTCTCTCCCTCTTTCTCTCCACCTCTCTCTTTCTCCCCCTCTCTCCCCCAAAAGAATATCATAGTTTAAAACAAACACATGAAAGAAGTGGAATCAATTATTATTTTCTATAGACAAGTACATTTTTGTAACATAGAAATATGGAATTATTTTTATAACAAAAAATCGTAAGTACTACTAAAAATAAACTCATGAAACTGGTGGAATCAATTAAGTGCAGGCAAGTCAATTATTATAATACAGAGAATTTTTAAAATAAAATTTGTTTAATATATATTTACTATAAAAATTTGTATAAAAAATAATTACGTCTAACAAAAAATATTACAAAAATATTAACATAATAACTGTAATTGAAACACAAAAAGTTAAAAAATTTTTGCGTAAACATTTTCGAAGTATAGATCATAGAAGTCACCACCCTGTGAAATAGTTGAACCATGAGCTGTTTATACATCATAAATTCATGTAAGTTTTTCTTACACAAGTCTATCTACCTATTATCTGCAAATATGAATTTTAATTAAACATCTTCTTAAACTGTTAATGTAATTTTTAAAATTTTGGGAAATTTTCTTTTAAAGACAGAAGATACTTGCCGGACGCATCGTTTTGTAGTATTTAGGTAATCTATCAAATATTTATTTTTATATCATTATTCTTTGGAATAAGATTTATATATTATATTTTATAAAAACTTTTCAATTCTATTCTATCTATCTATTATATCTATTAGTTTTACAAAAATTTTATATCAATCTTTATAATTTCTATAATTATAATTTGTAACGAAGTTCGAAATCCGCGGGCGAACTACCACGCGCACGAGCCATCGAGGAGCGAAGCGGGGATGCGCAGGCGCGAGTAGGGCGGATCGGCAACGGTGCGCGCGAGAACGATTCAGTCGAGTTTCTGCCGATTCGGTGCGCGCACGCAGAAAGAAGAGAGAGAAAGAAGACAGAGAAAGAAGAGAGAGAAAGAAGAGAGAGAAAGAAAAGAGAGGGAGCAATCCAGGTCGCAAGGCTCCGGAGGAAGTCCTCATCGTCGTGCGCGAGAGATAACAAGACGGATCTAGCCCGGACTCCGTCGTCACCTAAGTAAGGTTAGTGCCTGCAGGCCCCCTACGCGCGAGCGAGACTCTACCTCGACGCGCGAGGTAGAGAGCGTCGGAGACGGGTGGTGCACCTCGTCTCCGTGAGTGTATCTGTGCGCGACATCCGCGACGCGTGCGACTCGCGAGGCAATTCGACCTCGCGAGAATTAGAGACCGCGGCGCGCTCAATATCCTTTTCCTTTGTAAACCCCTCTTGCGATTAACTAATAAAACGGTCTTTTATATTTCTTAATGAAGAGTTCGCGAATTGTTATTTCGCCCCCTTCCCTTCCGCCGTTATTCCTACGAGTACCTCAGATACCGCCGCCTCCGCGGGATCGCCGACTTCCTCGGCGATCATCTGAGCCCCAGGTACTCGCGCGTGTTTCCCCCTGCAGTAAGGAACGCGTAGAGTCACACACACGATATTAAAATTCCCGGGTAACTTCTGAGTTACCAGGTTGTACACAGTCAGCGAACGGCATTGTACCGAGCGCGCGCAGAGCCGGCAATTCTGCCAGGGCGCCGCTCGAGCCGCAACGTAGGCGAGCATCGTCCTCGACGAGCAGCGCCGAGGAAGGCATCGTCGTTGCGGAGCAGTGTGAGCGAGAGAGAGAGCATACAGGTAAGCTTTCGGCGTTGCCGAAAACTCTCTCGCTCCGAAAACTATTCGCCCTGTTACAACTGGCGCCCGTACGTGTGGATAGGTACAGTAGGATAGCGCGCGGCGCGTGTTTGTAAACACGCGCGGGCTCGCAACACAGCCGACACCGCGATCGTTCGACCGTGAGAGTGTATGTATGTGTGCGAGAGTGTCGTAGACAATTCTAAGTCCACGAAAATACTTTTCGACAACAAGTATTATATCGCGAGCAGAAACGAAAATAATTCGGACCTCGCGATATATAGGCCCATTTACACAAAGGTTCGTAGTTTTGCTTTTCCCTCATACTAATTCGGTTTATAATCAATTAGTAAGTCGTTTAGCGATATAGCTAAACAACTAGGAGATATATTCATTCGTTCTAAAACCTTATTTGTTTGCTCGGATAAATAGCAAAAGACGGAAAGAGAGATTATTGTTGGTAATAATCCAACAATAATTAATCAATTAAGGAAAATTATTAACAATAAAAATTAAAAATTATTAGAATTGCAAACTAAAAATTATTAACTTAAAGGGATAAAAATTATTAATAATAATAACTAATAAAAATTATAAATAATAATAATTAATAAAATTTTTTTTTGTGTTTTTAGTACTTTTGAAAATAAATTTAAAATTTTTTTTTGTGATTTTGGAAGGAAATTTAAAATTTTTTTTTTTTTTTTTTTGGTTTTTCCTTCCTTCTTTCTTCAACCATTTAATCTCTCTCCGCCTTATTGTTTTTTGGAAATCAGCAAGTTTTCTATCTTTCGTGTGGCCCTTTATTATAGCCTCACGTGTGCAAGAAAATTTTGTTTTTTTTAGTAACGGTTAAATAAAGCGTCGCCGTATTTTGACGAGCGACGCAAATACCAAACGTGTTCTCGTTCCACAGTTTATTTTATTATTTTGTAGTGGAAGGAGAAAACGAACGTCTCGCAAACTAAAGTTTTGCGAGAAGATTTTGGTTTTGATATATTCGCTGTTATATAGGAGCAACAAAATCAGGGGAAAAGCAAGCGCGATTTCTTTCTACGTCTGCACTTTTTGTAGAATACCCTGCAATTTAAGGCACTCAAAATTCTTTTTTCGAGTGAATTGTTTTCTTTCAACGACTTTTAAACGGGGTGTCGCCGAATTTTATCGCGCGACACAATTGCCGAACGCACCCTCTTTCCACAATTTATTTTATTATTTTGCGGTGGAAAGAGAAGGCGAACTTCTCGCAGACTAAAGTTTTGCGAGAAGATTTTGGCCGCGTGGACGAAAATTATTCTCGTTCTTCATTGTAAATTTTCGTAAAAATAAATACAACGCGAAGTAAATATTTAAGCGTAACACTCTTTTCGTGTTTCGCTGTCGTTTCTGCTCGCGAATTTACTCAGTGCGACAGATTGAGAAACAGTTTAGTTCTTTTTTCTTCTGTAACTCGCGATTGTAAGCGCCCAGGGATTAGGGAAATACGCGCACTCAATCGACGCACTGAGTAACAAAACGCTGTAAATTGCGGAGCGAACGAGCCGAAAAATCTACTTGCGATCAGTTTTTTTCGCTCTTCTGTTTTATATTTTTTTTTCTTTCGCATAAATATTCCAGTGAGAAACCAATATGGCGGCACAACTAGCACTCGAGAATTGGTGTATGTGCCTCTCACTGGAAGAGATAGATAGATATCTCAAGGCGATGGAGTTGAAAACATCTGGCGCGCGATTTCAACAGTTAGATCACGCGAGCAGATGGCTGCTCGGGGATTACTCGGCAGACGAGTTCATCGCCACAAATGCAGACCTCGATGAACACACGACGTGGGTAGCGAGAGCAAACCTCCGCCAAACGTTCATCGATAGAGTCTGCAACGGCGAAATCGAGACGCCATGGGCACGCGGTTCAGACGAGAATGAACCGCATCCACTTGAGTATGTCCGCGACGATAACGTCGTAAAACTCAAGCTGGAACGGACGCGTCTCGAAATCGAGACGCGCGCAGCGGAAAGAAGCTCGATGGAACAGGAATCAGCGGAAACAACGGAGAACGAGACGGATCAAGAAGACGGATCTAAGGAGAGGGAGACAAGTACAACCCTCCACCCACAACAGCACACCCTAGCAACGGCGGAAACGCAGGATCTGCCAATCCCTGCGGAATTGAGGGCATTTTTAACGCAACTCACGCAGAAGGTCACGCAACTCTCGGACAATCAGTCCAAATTGCAATTAGCAATGGAGAGCTTCACGCAGCTAGCGACAAAAGGAGCTGCGTGCAGCACGCGATTAGACCAGGCACAGAGCGGGCAACGTCAGGTGGGTTTCCAGGATACCCTGACATTCAGATATCCGGAAGAGCAGGACACCTATCTGCATACACCACCGACGTCTGGCCAACCGCTCATTCCCCCCCAAGGGACGCCGCACAATCGTCTACTAGGCGGAGCCTGGGAGGGGGGGGGTCTCCCGAATCGGATGAATTCGAGAGATTTGCGCAGCGACCCAAACGCGCTTGATGCCAGCACTCCGCGACATACGGTGCAAAACCGAAATAATCAGCGAGACGTCGGCAACATCGCACGAAAATGGGGGCTGAAGTATACCGGCGAGAAAGGGCAGAGCATCGACGTGTTCTTAAACCGTGTCGATGAATGCCGAAGCCTCGCGAAGATGTCAGAGGAAGAGATGTTAAGTTCTCTCTCCGAACTCTTCGCGGGAGTCGCCGCCACGTGGTACCAGAATAATAAGACGAGCTGGTCCACGTGGAACGAATTCTGCGCGTCAGCACGTAAATGGTACGGCGCGAACCGCAGATTCCAACAACGGCTGCTGCAGGAGGCAACAGCGCGCACACAGGGGAGAGAAGAACCGGTGCGCGACTTCATCACCTGCCTACTCTCGATCATGAAAAAGATCGAGCCACCCTCTCCACTTTCTCACCAGTTGGACACCTTACACCGCAATTTGCGGCCAGATCTCCAACGCATGGTGAGGAGAGTTGATTTCGAGGACATCGACACGCTATTGAAATTGAGTGTCGAGGCCGAGCTTACTCTCGAGGCGGAAAAATCTTATCGAGAACCACCGCCTCCGGAACAGAGCCTCCTCCCCGAGGCTGCCTATAACCCTCGGGGAAAGAAAGAAAACATACGCCACTGAAAGTTGCCGCACTTCCAGGGCATATGAACCCGCCGGTAACGGAGGGAACTGGACAGAATTGGATCGCAGCTCTGTCCAAAATGCTCGCGGAAGAGGTGAGGCTGGCGCTACAGCCAGCGCTGCACCCGAAGCAGACTCCACCGCCCTCTCGAAAACCTTCTCCCGCCAAGGGGAAAAAGAAGGGAGGAGAGGAGAAAAGAGAGAGTCAGCAGGCGGCTCGCCGAAGCGCGACCCGCGGCCTCGGCAAGCAGAAAGGAATCGCCCGATAGCACCGCAGTGAAACCGAAGGCTAACAGTGAGGGTATTCATTGTTACGGCTGCGGTCTGGCTGGCTATCGGACGTACAATTGTCCCACGTGTGCGGGAAACGGGAAATCGGGTGCGTAGTAGGAGTCTATACGCCGCCCGCACTCAAGAAGACTCCTCCGAAATCGCCGTCGCGGCCTCCACCGTTCAGGAGGAGCCGCGCGACGAATCAGCTGCATCAGCTACAGCGATCAGGGTAGAGAACGCACCGATCGCTAACCCCGCCGAGGAGGCCAGATGTTGTCTCCAAGTTAACGTCGGGGGTTTCCGAATAGGCGCCTTATATGATACGGGCGCGGCACGAACAGTGATGGGTTCGATCGGGTTGCAATTAGCATCCGCGTGCCGTAGCCCGCTATTATCAAGCCACGGAAGGAAAGCAAAAGTCCTCGGCGGTCATACAGTGGCGATCGCGGGGTATGTAATGCTCCCCTTCGAGGTAGCAGGCATAAAAAAGGAGATTCGTGTCGCCGTGCTCGCGGACGAAACCTTAGAGTGCTACCTCGGCGCTGACTTCATTCGGACATTCGGAATGATTCACGATGCAGTGAAAAATCAGCTGACCGTGAGCGCGTCAGGGCAAACGGTAGATTTAGAAGTAGCCAGCGTTTCTCTTGGCGAAACTCTGGAGCTAGCTTCGATCGGTCTCGAGGAGATGTCGGAGGTGCAGAAGAAACAACTCCAAGAACTCCTCGACCAGTTGCTCGTCCAGACGGATGAACCTCTCGGCCGCACGACGTGGGCCGAACACGCGATTTCGGTTGGCTCGGCTCGGCCGGTCAAACAGAAATATTACCCCGTCTCCAAGAAACTCGAGGAGATCATGCACTCTCAGGTACGAGAGATGCTGGAGGCGGGTATAATCGAGCCCTCGACCAGTGCTTGGTCGAGTCCAGTAGTAATGGTGCGGAAAGCGCTCGAGAAATATCGATTCTGCATCGACTTCCGGAAGGTGAATGCCGTGTCCAGAGCTGACGCATATCCGCTCCCATATATGGACGCGATTTTGCGGAAGCTACAAGGCGCAAAATATATTTCGACTCTGGACTTAAGCAGCGCATATCACCAGATTCCGCTGGAGGAAGAATCTCGCCCATTAACGGCGTTCACGGTGCCTGGACTGGGATTATTCCAGTTCACGCGCATGCCGTATGGCCTCTCGCAGGCAGGTGCAACATTTCAGAGGTTAATCGATAAGGTTATCGGTCCTGAAATGGAACCCTATGCCTTCTCCTATCTCGACGATATAATCATTGTCACCGAGACCTTTGAAGAACACGTAAAGTGGCTTGGCCACGTTCTCAAGCGAATAAAGGAGGCTAATCTCACTATTAACCGAGAGAAAAGTGTGTTTGGCCAGACGGAAGTTCGCTACCTGGGCGTACTCGTTAATCGGGACGGTTTTCATCCCGATCCCGAGAAAATCGCGCCGATAATAAGCTATCCTGAACCACGGAACCTAAAACAGCTTCGGCGTTTTCTAGGAATGGCCTCGTGGTACAGGAAGTTCCTAAAAGATTTCGCTGCTATGGCCGAGCCACTAACCCGACTCACCAAAAAAGACCGTCGATACGATTGGACAGAGGAACAACAAGTAGCTTTCGATCAGATTAAGGCTTTTGTTGCGTCTGCTCCAATTCTGTCTCGCCCGCAATTTGAAGAACAATTCGTTCTTCAAACAGACGCGAGTGATACAGGCATCGGCGCGGTACTCTTCCAAATAATCGATGGCGAGGAAAGAGTACTGGAATTTGCGAGTCGCACACTCTCATCCGCGGAGCGTAACTATAGCGTGACGGAGAGAGAATGCCTCGCGGTGGTCTGGGCCATTGGAAAATTCAGGCCGTATATCGAGGGCTACCATTTTCGAGTGATCACCGATCATAGTAGTCTTCGTTGGTTACACAGCCTGCATAGTCCAACTGGTCGGCTCGCGCGGTGGGCGCTCGAACTGCAAGGGCATAGCTTCGAGGTAGAGCACAGGAAGGGCGCACTTAACCACGTCCCCGATGCTCTATCTCGCATGTTCGAGGGCGACGAGGAAGATGCGTCACTCGCCGCGGTCGATCTGACAAACGAGACGGACGATACATGGTATACCTCATGGCGAGAGAAATTGCAGCGAGAGCCAGACGCATACCCGCGCTGGAAATTATTAGGTGGACAGTTATTCTACTATCGCCCCGACGAACTCATAGAGGCGGCGGTCGGGGACGAAGAAGCGTGGAAAACTGTCATACCGAAGGAGGGGCGTCAGCAAGTGCTCGCTGAGAGCCACGACGACCCGACCTCGGGACACCTGGGGCGAGACAAAACGTACGATCGCGCTACGAGATTTTACTACTGGCCACACATGTACAAGGCAGTACGTAAATACGTGCGCGAGTGTCTCGTCTGCCAGCAGTGCAAAGTCGAGCAACGCGCTCCTGCCGGTTTAATGGGAAAACGCGACATATCGCGCCCATGGCAGGTGGTGGCGGCCGACATGATGGGTCCTCTACCCAAGAGCAAACGCGGCTTCGAATATATTCTTGTATTCGAAGATTTATTCTCAAGATGGGTAGAGGTTATTCCGTTGCGGAAGGCGAACGCAAAATCTATCTTGAAGGAATTGAAAGAGAGAGTGATTTTACGTTTTGGCACGCCGGAAGTATTTCTCAGTGACAATGGAACGGAGTTTAAAAACCGCGCCGTCACTGAGTACTTACGGAACTTGGGGGTACACCACACGGTGACACCGCCGTATCACCCCAAGCCAACCCGGTGGAGCGAGTAAACCGGACGCTCAAAACCCGGTTAATCGCTTTTGTGGAGGAAAAACACGCCTCTTGGGACGAGAATCTGCCCGAGCTGGTGTTTTCGCTCAATAACGCCGCCCATAGTAGTACCGGACTCTCGCCCGCAATGTTAAATTACGGGCGGCGACCCCTACCCCCAGGAACGGCCAAAAGAGCTCGTGACCGCGTAGCGGAAGAACGAGCGAGCCAGGAGAGAGTCGAGGAATGGGCCTCGAGGATGAAAGGCCTCAATCGATTGAATAGAGCCGTCGCCGATCACATCGACGGCGAACAAGAGCGGCAAGCGCATTATTATGATGCAAAACACCGCGAGCCCCTCTTCCAAGCAGGAGACTATGTTTGGAAGAGAAACCGGATCCTATCGTCTGCCGCACAAGGAATCTCGGCGAAACTGGCACCGAAATTCGCGGGGCCGTATGCGATAATAGCCAAAATAGGCACTAACACTTATCGCATACGCGCGCTCGACGCAAACGATGAGGAATTAGTTCACGCCGAGCATCTGAAGCCTTACGTGGGTGTAACGCCTTCAGATGAGGAGCCGGAGGAAGAACCTCAACCGCCGAGGGATAGCGCAGCGATTGTGACGATGTGCGACCCGCCAGTAGCAAGCGACAGCGAGTATAACTCGCAGGTAGATCGCGGAAACGACGGCGCCGCAGCCATCTCCGATCGCGTACCGCTTGAGAACCCAGCGAGCGAAGCGGAAAACTTACGTGCCCCTACTCCTCTCCCCAGGCGTAACCCGGGTCGTCCAAGGAAGGCGGTACGGCTTGTAGTAAGGCCGACTGTTATACGCGTGATAGCGGCGAGCCCATCAAAGAACCTCGCTGCGAAATCGCGCGGACGACCCAAAGGCTCACGCAACGAGGCGAATACTCTCGATCCGACGACTATACTACCCTCGCGGACGCGGACGCAGTCTCGCGCGGCAGTATAAGGCCTGGACGGGCCGTATTTTTTTGATACTAGTTTCGCCTTATTTTTCTTTCTCCCACCTCCGCTCCTAACCTAGCATGCCCTTACCATCCACGCGTGCGAACTTCGCATGTTACGTGTCCAGAGCGCCGACCAGGGGGTAGTACGTCGCGTCTGGGAGGGGGGTGTAACGAAGTTCGAAATCCGCGGGCGAACTACCACGCGCACGAGCCATCGAGGAGCGAAGCGGGGATGCGCAGGCGCGAGTAGGGCGGATCGGCAACGGTGCGCGCGAGAACGATTCAGTCGAGTTTCTGCCGATTCGGTGCGCGCACGCAGAAAGAAGAGAGAGAAAGAAGACAGAGAAAGAAGAGAGAGAAAGAAGAGAGAGAAAGAAAAGAGAGGGAGCAATCCAGGTTGCAAGGCTCCGGAGGAAGTCCTCATCGTCGTGCGCGAGAGATAACAAGACGGATCTAGCCCGGACTCCGTCGACACCTAAGTAAGGTTAGTGCCTGCAGGCCCCCTACGCGCGAGCGAGACTCTACCTCGACGCGCGAGGTAGAGAGCGTCGGTGACGGGTGGTGCACCTCGTCTCCGTGAGTGTATCTGTGCGCGACATCCGCGACGCGTGCGACTCGCGAGGCAATTCGACCTCGCGAGAATTAGAGACCGCGGCGCGCTCAATATCCTTTTCCTTTGTAAACCCCTCTTGCGATTAACTAATAAAACGGTCTTTTATATTTCTTAATGAAGAGTTCGCGAATTGTTATTTCGCCCGGTTCCCTTCCGCCGTTATTCCTACGAGTACCTCGGATACCGCCGCCTCGCGGGATCGCCGACTTCCTCGGCGATCATCTGAGCCCCAGGTACTCGCGCGTGTTTCCCCCTGCAGTAAGGAACGCGTAGAGTCACACACACGATATTAAAATTCCCGGGTAACTTCTGAGTTACCCGGTTGTACACAGTCAGCGAACGGCATTGTACCGAGCGCGCGCAGAGCCGGCAATTCTGCCAGGGCGCCGCTCGAGCCGCAACGTAGGTGAGCATCGTCCTCGACGAGCAGCGCCGAGGAAGGCATCGTCGTTGCGGAGCAGTGTGAGCGAGAGAGAGAGAGCATACAGGTAAGCTTTCGGCGTTGCCGAAAACTCTCTCGCTCCGAAAACTATTCGCCCTGTTACAAATTTCATTATAATTTCATTGTAATATCTTCATTATACAAATTCATTGTACAAATTGAATTATTATTATTTCTATAGTAAGATAATAATATTTTTTTTACATTGCGTATGTACTTCTATATATTACGTATGCTTGTTCCTAACATTATATAACGAACAAGTTTTGTGTAAGTTTTGCTCTAGTCAAATATCGAAATATACTTATTTTCTTGAACTGTTATCACCATTTTATTATAATTATTTACATACTTCTTGATCAATAACTAAATACATAGATTGTTGCGATTCCCGTCCTACGCACATTGAACTACAAAACGATGCATCCGGCAAGTATCTTCTGTCTTTAAAAGAAAATTTCCCAAAATTTTAAAAATTACGTTAACAGTTTAAGAAGATGTTTAATTAAAATTCATATTTGCAGATAATAGATAGATTGACTTGTGTAAGAAAAACTTACATGAATTTATGATGTATAATAGCTCATGGTTAAACTATTTTACAGGGTGGTGACTTCTATGATCTATACTTCGAAAATGTTTACGCAAAAATTTTTTAACTTTTTGTGTTTCAATTATAGTTATTATGTTAGTATTTTTGTAATATTTTTTGTTAGACGTAATTATTTTTTATACAAATTTTTATAGTAAATATATATTAAACAAATTTTATTTTAAAAATTCTCTGTATTATAATAATTGACTTGCCTGCACTTAATTGATTCCACCAGTTTCATGAGTTTATTTTTAGTAGTACTTACGATTTTTTGTTATAAAAAGAATTCCATATTTCTATGTTACAAATGTACTTGTCTATAGAAAATAATAATTGATTCCACTTCTTTCATGTGTTTGTTTTAAACTATGATATTCTTTTGGGGGAGAGAGTGGGAGAAAGAGAGAGGTGGAGAGAAAGAGAGAGAGAAAGAGAGAGGAGGAGGGAGAGAGAGAGGGAGAGAGAGATTACAAATACACTTATTTTTCACGATCCATCGCCTCGAACGCTCGAGACGCTGACGTCATCGAGCCTTATAAGGCCATATTCGGCCTACGCAAGTGCGCAGCCAGTCAGCGCTCGCCACGCGGCCGTCTCTGCGCCCCTCCAACTCCCAAGATGCCGGCCGACGGCGCCTGGCCGCGCAGTCAGTTCTGTTCAGCACGCGACGGCCAAGAGAGACAGTAGCAGTTCACGACTGCATAACGGACACCAACAATAAACCACGTTATTCTCCACACGAAACGCCTTCAATTATTAAACCTTCAGTCTACGATCCCACCCTTCATTCTTTCATCCAAAACATTTGGTCCTTCGAGCCGGATCGTGGGAGATCATCAACATCGCCATGGCCACATCGATGAAGAAAACTTCTCCTATCTTCTACGTCCACTCTCGAGTGGCTTAGAGATAGCAGTTCTTCTTTCAGGTACGCATCAAAGTGTTCGTGGTCGTGAGTGCCGATATAGTCGCATGCTCCGTATGTCGACTTCGTGCGTACGTTGCTGTCTCTCTCTCGCTAGAATCTCGCCGTCGCGTGTACTCGGAAGCCACCTTCTAAGGCTTCCGAGGGGAAAATAGCACATCAATTGCTATTCTCCCTATTTCTGAAGGCGCCTTGGAGTGCGTGTCTATCGACTCCAAGATGTCGCCAAGAGCGTGCGCTGTAAAGCCAGCTCTAGAATCATCGCGCTCGTACGGTGATCGGCAACCTTCTCTTTGTAGCCAAAAACGTGCGCTGTAAAGCCAGCTCTAGAATCATCGCGTTCGTAGGATGATCGGCGGTTCTAGAATCACCGCGTTCGTACGGTGATCGGCAGCCATCTTGTCGTACTCAAAGCAACAAGTGGCAACTTTCTTATCAGAGCCACGGTTAAGCCAGCTCTAGAATCATCGCGATCGTACGATGATCATTTAATCGTTGCCGGCTATTGCAACGATTCGAAAAGGGGTTCACGCCTCTCAATTCACGGACCACCCGCGTGGAGCGTACATGCTACGGGGTCCACATCAGTCAAGCCAAGGAGTACCCGCGTGGAGCCTACACGCTACGGGGCTCACACGAGTCAAGCCACGGAGTACCCGCATGGACATCGCTCGCTACAGCAACGAGGAGCGAGGCGTTCACCGGGCATACCGGAAGCTCTCCACGAAGGAGGAAAAGACAACTTCAAGAGGACGACCATAAGGACGCGTTACACCGCGCTAGGATTGTGCCAGGATGCTACGTCCTAATACTTGGCCATACGTATCGTTCCAATTTTATTTGAATTTATTTGTGCGACTTTTTCTAGTCTCTTCATGCAATACTAAGAAAATTTATTGATCTTATTTAGTCAATGTTACTTTAATTCAAATTGCGTAAATTAATTTGAGATTAATACAACTTAATTGAGTTTGAGTTATTATAAAATTAATTATAATATTTAACTTGTCTTGAGAAAGTTGAATGCAATATCTGACTTAGCAAATACTTATGTTATGTGACCTTGCAGTTTCATTCGACGACGACTGCGCTTAATAAGAGGTTTCATTGCTTTCAACTGAGGATCACGACTGATGCATTGCTGATTCAGTTGCTGACTACGCTGTAGGGATAGCTGAATACATCGTCGGAAGTAACTTCACTTCGTGCAGTCAACGCTGTGAATCATCAGCTGATTCACCGTGGGAACGTTAGCAGACGCATTCAACGCTGTATCTTCAAGCGCATCTCTACATTCATACTAGCATAAGTATTATATCCTAGGTTAAGACTTAGTTGTAAAAACTCTCACTATCTCTTTGCCTACTCTCGAGTGGGTAAGGATAGTTAACTCAATACCAAAGTTTAAATAGTCAAATTCGTTACTAGTCACATTATTTGATCTCAAAATGGAGGCGTTTCATGCTAAGCAGATGGAGCTTCAAGTTAAAATTGCAAATTCTTTTAAAAATATCAAATCTAAGGGTAAAGATAACATGACGAAAGGTTACGCAGAATCGCGTTTAGCCGGACTTGAAGAAAATTATACGACTTTTCGTGAAAATCACGAGAAACTCATGCTCATTGAAGGTCTTGATAAAAAACATGCCTATTTTACAACTAATCTCTGTGATCTGGTTGAGGATAGTTTCTACGACCGCAGAGGAGATTTTCTTGACTTCTTAGAATCTATTAAAACTAGAGATGCTACTCAAAGTTCTTCTAATTCGAATGCTGCCCCAGTTATTACAGGTTCAGCCCAATCAACTAACGTTTCGTTTCAATCGTTACCAAAGATAGATTTACCAAAATTTTCAGGTAAATTCTCTGATTGGAAGAATTTTAGGGATGTCTTTCGCTCAGTCATACATCGTCGCGAAGACTTAACGCCTATTTTGAAATTGCATTATCTTCTCACTCACCTCGCAGGAGAGGCACTTCAGAAAATTAAATCTCTTCCCATTTCGGGTGAAATTATGTACGAGCATGGACAGCACTAATCGAGTATTACGAAAATCAACGTCGAATTGTTAGCTCTCATATTTCAGAAATTTTCTCAGTCAAAGCCATGAAGGCAGATACTTCATTGGAAATTAAGCGAATTTATAGGGAAATTTTCAATCCCATCGCTAGTCTGGCATCCCTTGATAGAGCTGAGTCGTTGGGTAGTGATTTAATCGTTCATTTAACGCTGAATCGTCTTGATTTAAATACTCGTAAAGAATGGGAGAAGCATCTAGGTGATAGTGTCGATCCTCCGACAATGGAACAACTTCAAGCTTTTCTTCGTAGTCAAACCCTCACTCTAGAGGCCATCGAAGCTGGCACTAGATCGTCGTCAACAAATAATTCAAAAGCTCAATCTACAAATTCAAAACCTCGTAAATCAGAGCATGACAATGCTCAGTCGGTTTATTCGCTTCAAGCTTCATCTTGGAACCCAACAAAAAGGAAATATTCGATTTGTAATCAACATCATTTTACGAATATATGTGAACGATTTCTCAATAAAACGATTCCTGAGCGAAAGGAATTGATCAGATCTTCTAATCTCTGTTTCAATTGTTTAGGAAAGCACAACGTTAAAAATTGTACTTCCACGTATCGATGTTTTCTTTGCAGAGCTAAGCATCACACTTTTGTGCGCACTGACAGCAATCAAGTAATCAGTTCATCGCAGACTGATCAGATTGACTCTGTATCCAGCACCCCTAGCCCAAACTGTGGCAATCTCGTCATTTCAAAAGACATTCAATCTGCTCATCAAGCAGTCTCCCTTAATCATGGAGAAAGTACTAAATGTACAGGAGTACTTTTAGCTACCGCTAGGGTTAACGCCCTTGGCCCTAACGGAACCAAAATTCAAGTTCGTGCGCTCATCGACCCCGGATCTCAAATTTCACTTGTTACACAAGCTTTGTGTAACTTGCTCTCATTAGATTGTAGAACCAGTCATACGCACATTCAAGATATAGGCGAAAAGACAGCTGCCGTGTCTTCGAAGGTAGCTTGTCTTACTATACAACCTCATTTTGATCCAACTTATTCTCTAGAATTGGATACGATAATCTTACCAAGATTATCTTCGTATAAGCCTCCTGTCGTAGGTGGTAATACTAATTTCGAATACTTGAGAGGGCTGCAGCTAGCAGACCCCATGTATTTTGAACCATCACGTATCGATATTATTCTCGGTGCAAGCGCCTATGCGCAAATCATTGAAAATCAAATTGTTAAGGGCCAAAGTCTTCAGCCGATAACACTTAGTTCCAAATTTGGAAGGCTCTTGACAGGTAATCTCTCTTCGTCAACTTCAGAAATAGGGTCAGAATCAATATCTCTTCATTGTTCGGACAGCTGCGAGGATGAAGCCAAACTTTTGGAGCTCGTTCAAGATTTTTGGAGGGCGGAGGAGATAGTCAATGACAAAGAATCTTACTCGCCTGACGAACAAGCATGCGAGGATTTTTATCGAAAAATAACTCGTCAAGATGAAACAGGGCAATATATAGTAAGTCTATCCTGGAAAAGTCGAGACCACTTGAGTTCTGCTCATCTCGAGAGGTCTCACACTGCCGCATTACGCGCAGTCAATCGTCTCGAAGCAACGTTCGCTAAAGACGAAAAACTGAAATTAGCTTATACTGAATTCATAAAGGAATACATTGACTTAGGTCACATGTCTCTCTCTTCGAATTTTGATTCATTTATGAGAAAATCTCAAGCCTTCTTACCACATCATGGTGTGTGGAAGGAAACAAGTACAACTACCAAATTACGTACTGTGTTTAATGGCTCGACTAAATCAAAAACAGGGGTCTCGGTCAACGATCTTCTACACGTTGGACCCAATCTTCTTCAGAATCCCGTCGCTTTGATCTGTGCCTGGCGTAGTTATAAGATCGCACTTTCAGCTGACGTGGAAAAAATGTTCAGACAAATTGGTGTCGAACAATGTAATCAACCTTTTCAGTCGATTTTATGGCGTTTTAACAAGAGTGAACCCATTAAAGTTTATTGACTAACCACAGTGACATATGGATTGGCCTGTTCGCCGTTTCTAGCCATACGCACACTCTTGAGACTAGCCGAAGATTATGGCAAAACTTATCCGATCACAGCTGAAGCTGTTCGCTCGGAAATGTACTCTGATAACGTTCTTTCTGGTGCACACTCTTTTGAAGAAGCTCTGCAGAAACAAGATGAGTTAATTCAACTCTTCAAGCAAGGTCATCTTAATCTTCGAAAGTGAACGTCGAATAATGCTGAAGTACTTTTTTACTTACCCTCGAATATGTTAGCTGCAGATACGATTTCATTATTTGCCTCAGAAACAGCTATACCAATTTTAGGTATAGATTGGCAACCTAACACTGATTACTTTAGTTTTCACATCGAGGATGCCCCTTCTAACTTGCCGTTTACCAAACGGTCAGTTCTTTCGAGAATTACTCGGATCTTTGATCCTATGGGATGGTTAGCACCTTTCGTGATCACTGCAAAAATTATTATGCTGTCGCTGTGGATTCTTAAGGTTTGTTGGGATGAGGATCTCCCTTACGAAATTTCTAATCGATGGAAAGTATGGTTGCAAGTTCTTCATTATATTTCTGAGAACAAAATCCCTCGCTGGAGTGGATACACTCCTACTAGTGAACTTGTCGAAGTTCATGGTTTTGCGGATGCATCAAAATTCGCGTATGGTGCTGTTGTATACCTACGCTTACTCCAGACACAAGAAGTGCTTGTCACAATGCAAGTGACCAAAACGCGAGTAGCTCCGCTTAAAACGTTAAGCATACCTCGCTTAGAACTTTGCGCTGCGTTGCTCCTTGCTCGTCTGATGCAAACTTTTGTCGAATCATTTCCCATTAAGGTTGAGAGTATTCATCTTTGGTCTGACTCCGCAGATGTACTCTTTTGGTTGAAAGACCACCCTTCTAGATGGGGTGTTTTTGTAGCAAATAGGTGCTCAGAGATTCACACTCTTCTACCTAACGCATATTGGCATCATGTGCGATCAGCTGATAATCCTGCCGATGTCATATCTAGAGGTATTGAGCCCTCAAAACTATCCTCGCATAGATTATGGTGGAAAGGCGTCCCGCTCTCAGATAATCATGAACCTTGGTCGAGGTCTCATGACGAGCTCAACTTCAACGTACATAGTCTCAATTTTCAACCTAGTCACACTCTAGTTGCTAGTAAAAGTACTCCAAATTCTGTTGAGAATACTCCAGAAATTTGGAGTCTTATTAATAAGTACTCGTCGTTAGATAAGTTGTTACGTATGGCTTCATATTGCTTTCGATTCATTAATCGAGTCAGCTCTAAAATAGAGCGTACGACGTCGTCTAATTTAGGCGTAAGCCCTCTTTCTATTTTTCAATCAATGACTTCGGAAGAGGTTAGTGCTAGTGAGATTGGAAACACCAAACTTTGTTTGATCCACTTGATTCAGACAGCTTATTTTAAGTCTGAATTTCAACAGCTATCTAGAGCAGGAAAACTTTCGTCTAAAAGCACACTTTCACCATTAAACCCCATGATACAAAATCATTTGCTCTGGGTGGGCCGCCACCTCTCACAATCGCTGCTCGAAGAAGACGCTAAGCATCCTCTTATTTTACCTGCTAAGTGTCATTTCACTACGTTGATTATTCAGGATGCTTACCAGCGTACTCTTCATGACGGTGTTCAATTGACACTTGCCACACTCAGACGTCAGTATTGGGTTATTAAAGGACGATCTGAAGTCAAGAAAGTCATCAGAATTTGCCTCGCATGCTCCCGACATGCCGCTCGAGTGCCAACTCAATTAATGGGAGAGTTGCCCAAGGCTCGAGTATGCCCTTCTCCGCCATTCGAGTGCTCAGGCGTCGATTACGCCGGCCCCATTCAGCTTCGTCTTACTAAGACTAGGGGTAAAGGCACCATGAAAGGTTATATAGCGATTTTTATTTGCATGGCTACCCGAGCCGTACACATCGAGGTAGTTGAGGACTACTCTAGTGAAGCGTTCATCGCTGCTTTCCATCGTTTTACCGCTCGTAGAGGTCATTGCAAACAATTGTTCTCTGACCAAGGTACGAACTTCGTTGGGGCCGATGCTCAGCTAAAACAGATGCTCGTAGCCTCTTCCTCGTTCTCTTCGCTAATTGTAAAGTCTCCAGCTCAAGAAGGAACATCTTGGATCTTCAATCCTCCCGGTGCGCCTCATTTTGGTGGCATTTGGGAGGCCGCAGTTAAGTCGGCAAAACACCACATTCGCTGAGTCATTGGACAACAAGTTCTCACATTTTCAGAGCTTGTGAGTCTTATGTGGAGAATTGAAGCTTGCCTTAATTCAAGGCCGTTAACTGCTCTCACGGACGATCCCTCTGACCTAGCATTTTTATCCCCATTACATTTTCTAATTCAACGTTCGTCATTTTTAGTGCCTGAAGAAAACCTCGCAAATGCCAATGTGACTCCAAGAAAGCGCTGGCCTTTGATCAGCCAGCTGACTCAGCATTTCTGGACGAGGTGGTCTTTCAGAATATCTGACTTCGCTGCAGGCACGACGTAAGTGGAGGCAACTACAGCATCCAATAGCCGTGGGCGATCTCGTGCTCGTTCGCAACGAGCTCACGCCTCCAGCCCAGTGGCCCCTCGCACGCATCACAGCTATTCATCCAGGGAGTGATGAAATCACGCGCGTGGTCGATTTGTGCACGGCCACCACAACTCTTCGTCGACGCATCGCCAAGGTCGTACGTCTTCACCCTGCTGAGTAAGGTTCGTTCGCCAGTCTGGCGAAGGTGGGCGGAATGTTCACGATCCATCGCCTCGAACGCTCGAGACGCTGACGTCATCGAGCCTTATAAGGCCATATTCGGCCTGCGCAAGTGCGCAGCGAGTCAGCGCTCACCACGCGGCCCTCTCTGCACCCCTCCCACTCCCAAGACGCCGGCCGACGGCGCCTGGCCGCGCAGTCAGTTTTGTTCAGCACGCGACGGCCAAGAGAGACTGCAGCAGCTCACGACTGCACAACGGAGACCAACAATAAACCACTTTATTCTCCACACGAAACGCCTTCAATTATTGAACCTTCAGTCTACGATCCCACCCTTCATTCATTCATTCAAAAACACTTATACTCGCCAAAGTTTTACTTTTTTTAAATTATTAGCATATTTCCAAACATTACAAATACCAGAGAGTACTATGAGTTATAAAGAAATTCAATTATCAGAGAGAATCAAGCCTATTTTAAAGATTCTTCAAGTGATTTTAATGATATTGAAATTATTAATGGGAAATCATTGGATTTTCAAGAAGAGTACAAAGATCATGATGCAAAAATAATCGAGGATGAAGTAAGACATCACATTTCTGATCTTCCAGAAGCACCCACAGATCAGTGTATAATAGATGATGAAGAATTGAGTTTTGAATGTAAGCAAAGAGCCGTAGAATTTTGGAGAAGTAGCCAAAAAAAAGACTAACTTAAATATTAAAACAGTACAGAATAGATTTAGAAAAGTTAAATCGATCAGTTAGCATTGCTGAGCTCATACAATTAATTAAAGGTGGTACCTACAGAGGAAAAATCGCACGAATTTATCAATATACATTGGATAATTTTAATACTGCATTAGGAGCTGGTTTTATTATTGACCACGATATATGGCGATAAGTTTTGTAAACTCGGCAGGAAATTGGCTTCGAAGATATTAGATTTAAAAATTCGAAACACTGGCTAGAAAAGTTCAAGGCTGCTCTTAAAATAGTATCTAGACAAGTGAATAAGTTTATTACCAGAAAAATAATAGAAAGCATCTGAGAACTAGAATGGAAGGCAGATGCGTTTCTTACAGAAGTTAAATCGTGTGCATCAGCAATTGGAATCAAGAATATGTATAATTCTAATAAATCTGGGTTGCAAATAGAAATGTACTCTGGAAGAACACTAGCAGTTGAAGGAGAAAAGCAAGTGCAGTGTATAGTGCAGTCAATATCATCTACCGCACACATTTATACCATACAGCCGCTTATATCAGCTACAGGACAACTACTGTCACCACTTTTTCTTGTTTTAAAGGAAACCAGTCGTCAGTTTGGACCTATCGTAGAAGCCAGCTTATTGAGGCCAGAAAATGTTCACGTAGAAGCGTCTAAATCTGGAAAGTTAACTACAAGTAAGTATATATTTTTAATTTTATTTAATATTATAGTAAATAAATCTTAAAAAGTTGTGAAATATATCTAAAAAACATTTTACAAAAGTTTAAACTAACACAAGTATTAGTCTCCCCCGCCCCCCCCCCCACCCTTTATCTCTCTCTCTCTCTCTCTCTCTCTCTCTCTCTCTCTCTCTCTCTCTCTCTCTCTCTCTCTCTCTCTCTTTCTCTCTCGCGCTCTTTCCCTCCCATCTCTCTTCCTCTCTCACAACATCCGTGAAACTGAGAACCAAAAAATTTATTGAGAGCTTAAATATTTTTTCAAAACAATCAACACGTTTTTTTAAAACTATTTTTTAAGTACGTTAAATTCTAACAACACAATTTGTCTAGTCTTTTTATTTCTATTAGTCTCATCTATTCAATAAGGACTCTACAAATGGCAATAATTTTTTTCATAACTGTACAAATAATCTATAAAATAATAATATTTATGATTTTTGTAAAAGAAATCAAATAAATACGAATGAAAAAGCCTTTCAATTCTTTGAGTAATTGTATGCTGAACAAATTATATGTAAGTAAGTATATTCAAATTCTTCACTACATATCAAACAAACGAAAGTTGTGAAATCAATTATCGATAGTCCAGTAATGCAAACAACTCTCGGAAACTACTGTATGGCTGTTCTCAGAAATGTATTTAAATTTGTTCATCTTTCTGAGCTATACAAATTAAACACAAGAAAGTACTGAAATCAATTTATTGTAGTCAAGTGCCGGCCATAAGTTAACATGACTGACATAATAGAACTTTTAATATCTCGCGTGTAAAATTACATTTTACGCCCAGGTTGTAACTTCAAAATTATTCAGCCAGCGGGCATAAAATACTTCTTAACGCCCAAGAGGCCCAATAGCTCATATACTCTTACAAAACTTTATAGAACCTACGCACTTTACGCCCGTGTGGGCGAAAATTATTTTAATTATATAACTATAATGCCGTCTCTTTATTTCTAAAATTCATAAGAATTTTTTCAGATATTTACGAAAAGTCAAAACCTATATAAAAAATTACATAGTTACTAACACATCACTATTTTTTATTATTCCTTCTCAATTTTGAACTTTCTATAATATTACGCACTTTGGGAGGAAAAGAGAAGGCTAGAGCTGCTCTAGCAGCGGTGGTCCTCTAATCCCCCATACATACTTGGCGGGCCCGACGATTTGCAGTTCAAGGTCTAAGGCATGGTCATTTTCATATAAATACTCATATGTTTAAAGATCAGATAAAATGTATAAATGGGTTGCTTCTACATATTAACTACTGATCTAAGAATCTACCACTTTGTTTTTAAATAAAAAGTACACACCCGCGTGAAAATATCATATGAAACCTCATATGTAATCCCATACTATATAAAATTGCAGATGACATCGCATATGAGATCTGATACGAGATATGCGATGCCTGAAATTCTCATATGAGATCTTATATGATATATACACACGGGAAAAGGATGCACAATAGGTTGCTTATAAAACGGTTAGTAAAATGTAAAGCACTTTTAAGTAGACTTTAAATTTATATGAATTTTTTATTTTCTTCTCGTTTAAAAAGGACGGACACAAAGAAAAATATTGTGGGCAATAAAAGTAAATCATGATTCTGCACAGGTAGGGATGTTGTACTTAACGGTACCAATTAAAAATTAAAGCCAATGTAATTATTTATAGTAGACTTATAGGTATAAATATTGTTCATGAATTTATGCAAAAATTTTGTATTCTATATTTAAGTAGCCCACCGGTAAACTTAAATCGTCGGATCCGCCAAGTATGTATGGGAGATCGGAGGATCACCTCTGCTAGAGCAGCTCTAGACTTCTCTTTTCCTCCCAAGGTGAGTAATATTATAGAAAGTTCAAAATTGAGAAAGAATAATGAAAAATTGTGATGTATTGGTAACTATGTAATTTTCTTATATAGGCTTTGACTTTTCGTAAATATCTGAAAAAATTCTTATGAATTTTAGAAATAAAGTGAAGGCATAATAGTTATATAATTAAAATAATTTTAATTATTCGTAAAGTGCGTAGGTTCTATAAAGTTTTGTAAGAGTATTTGAGCTATTGGGCCTCTTGGGCGTTAAGTAGTATTTTATGCTCGCTGCTTGAATAATTTTGAAGGTACAACATGAGCGTAAAATGTAATTTTACGCTTAAGATACGAAAAGTTCTATTATGTCAGTCAAGTCAACTTATGGCCGGTACTTGACTACAATAAATTGATTTCAGTACTTTCTTGTGTTTAATTTGTATAACTCAGAAAGATAAACAAATTTGAATACATTTCGGAGAACAATCTTGTTAATTGTTGCTAATCACCAAAATTACTACCAAAGTTTTTCGAACGGATAGTTCTCCGTAATACTCAGGAAAAAATACAGACTTTCTGCCTGAAGAGGGACATAATCAATAAAGGATGTCCGAAACGTCGTAAAAAACTATTGTTGTTATTTGCAACCTTCTCACGACAAACTTTGGTAGTAATTTTGGCCACTAGCTACAATTAACAAGATTATTAGACCACTACCATTAGCTGCTTTCACCAATAATTTCTGAGAACAGTCATACAGTAGTTTCCGAGAGTTGTTTGTATTGCTTGACTATCGATAATTGATTTCACAACTTTCGTTTGTTTGATTTGCAGTGAACGATTTGAATATACTAACTTACATATAATTTGTTCAGCATTCAATGGCTCAAAGAATTAAAAGACTTTTTCATTCGTATTTATTTGATTTCTTTTACAAAAATCATAAATAATATTATTTTATAGATTATTTGTACAGTTATGAAAAAAATTATTACCATTTGTAGAGAGTGCTTATTGAATAGATGTGATTCGAAGTAATAAAAGGACTAGACAAATTGTGTTGTTTTTATCCAGAAAAAACGTCTATACTTGCCTTATTTTATACTTTCGTAGAAAGTTTTATATTAGCAATATTATTATTTGTACAGTCATGAAAAAAATTATTAACATTTGTAAAGAGCGCTTATTGAATAGAAGAGAGTAGAAGAATTAAAAGGACTAGACCAATTATGTTTTATAGAACGTACTTAAAAAATAGCTTTTAAAAAACGTATTGTTTTAAAAAAATATTTAAGCTCTCATTAAAGTTTTTGGTATTCAGTTTCACGGCTGTTGAGAGCGAGGGAGAGAGACGGGAGGGAAAGAGAGAGAGAGAGAGAGTGAGAGAGAGAGAGTGATAAAGGGTGGGAGGGTGGGAGAGACTAATACTTGTCTTAGTTTCAACTTTTGTAAAATGTTTTTTAGATATATTTCACACCTTTTTAAGAGAAAATAATAATTACATGGAGTGATAACATTATGAGGGTTTATTATAGTAGAGTATGTTTTTAATATCATTAGTAAATTATAGCATTAATTGTTATTCACAAAAGTTTTAAATTTGAATGTTTCTTGAAGGAGCTCGATAAAATGATTACATTAGTAAAATTTTTTGAAATATATAATCAAACGCGTATATTCTTAGGTATGATGATAATTTAACAATACTATTAATTATTGTAAAGTCATATGAAAATATCATACTTTTTATGTTTTCAGTCGGCAGGAAAAACTTATATACATACCTTATTTTATACTTTCAAAGATTATTAATAAAAAGACAAATTACATAAATACTAAAAGGATCGATATTTTTTTGAAGAAATTAGATCTTAAAACGAAGCTTTTAGTTCATATTTTTATAATTTTTTTTTCAGAGCATATTATAAGTATTTTCATTTTTTGGCACTAGAAATTGATTATTAAAGCCTTAAATTAGTTCTACTATAAGACTGCTATATGATAATATCATTAATTATTTTTGTGGCTTCGCAATTATTTTTTTCTTTATAACATTAGCAGACGTTTTAACATAAACAAACAGTTATTTTACTTTAAATAAAAAATAGATAATACGTAAACATTTATATATTGTAACGGGCGCTCATATAAGTTATGAGAATCACGTATACTGCGTAGCGTGATCTGAATCTCGCGCGCTGACACGTACCGCGATTGGCAGAGCGCCGCGCGGAACAAGCCGCAAGCAGGTGAAGAAGAAGACGAAGCCGCGGCGCCGCTGCGAACGTGGGCGCGCGGCCATGTTGTTGACCGCCGTGACAAGCAACAAGCCGACGTGAGTGAGCTCCGTGCATCGGAGAGTTTCTGTGTGTGCCGCGCCTCTATGACTGCAGCCAAGCGCGCGACTGCACCGCCACCGCTGGGAGGAGTGGAAGCGAGAGAGAAAGAGAGAAAACGTGAGTACGAGGACAGCGCGTGAGCAAGAGAAGCGGCGTGCCTCGTCCCGCACACCGAGCGGCCTGCGAGAGTGACAGAGAGAGAGAGAGAGAGAGAGAGAGAGAGAGAGAGAGAGAGAGAGAGAGAGAGAGAGAGAGAGAGAGAGAGAGAGAGAGAGAGAGAGAGAGAGAGAGAGAGAGAGAGAGAGAGAGAGAGAGAGAGAGAGAGAGAGAGAGAGAGAGAGAGAGAGAGAGAGAGAGAGAGAGAGAGAGAGAGAGAGAGAGAGAGAGAGAGAGAGAGAGAGAGAGAGAGAGAGAGAGAGAGAGAGAGAGAGAGAGAGAGAGAGCCCGCTCTGGGTAGGCTCGCGCGCGATGGCTGGCCAGCCCCGAGTAAGTAGGCCCTGCACTTGTAATAGCGTCCTTCGGTGACGGGAGCGCGACATAATTCCCCCCGTCACCCGCCAATAAGCGGCACTGCCGCAACCGCGAGCGTGCGTGCATTAGTCGGAAGTCTCGGCCTGTCGGTTATTATTTGTTAGATTATTGTCCGGCTTTTCGCGCCCCTTAGCGCGTCTATTTTTAGTTCAATTAAACCGTTCATTTTTATCTTAAATAGTCGAGTCACCAGTACTTATTGAGCGCGCCTTAACCTATGCATGATTTCCCGAATACAGCCCTCTACCCTTTTCAGCAGCGGCAGCTAGTCGCAGGCATCGCCTCCTAGAGGAACATCGGAAGCGGGAGTAAGTATCTCAATAGTCGCTCGGGAGGTTAGACCGAGCGGCGTTGTACGCGGGAAAGACCGGCTGCGCTGGTAACGCTAGGTCATAGCGAGCAGCCGGTAGTTCGCCGGCAGCAGTTGGCAGCAGCGGCAGAGCGCAGCGCCGGTTCTAGTGGAAAGCGGCCTAGGCTTTCTACAATAGAAGCCGGGCTCGCATGTTCGGAACCTGTGCCGAGGCGCTTCTGCCGGACTACAGGTGATTCTACAACGGTGAGTTGCCCGGGCGTTGAATGCACCCGTATATTACCCCGCGAACCCCTGAGAGGGATTAATACCCTCTCCATAACTGAACCCCGTTACAACTGGCGCCCAGCGTGGAGACCGGGCAAAGGCCGGGGACCGTGAAGCACGCTCCGTCCCCGCCCCGATAGAAGACCACCAGCGACAAGTAGCGTATAATATCCACATGGCGAGGATGGAGACAAAAGTAAGGTCGCTGGAGGACAAACTAGACCACCAGCGACAAACAGCGTCTAGCACACATATAGCGGACACCAGGCCAGGACTGAACGTGCGGATTGAAGACACGTTCACGATCCCAGAGCAGAACGAAGCCTGGGATCGAAGGCAGCCTTCGCCACCGCCAGCTCGCCTTAGTGACCAGGCTGAATTACGGGGAGTAAACCCAGCCTGGGAGGGGGGTGACCGCCGAAATTCGGCGAGAGGTACGAGCTGGCCCAACTGCTCCGCGCCAGGAACGTCGGCCAATTTCTCGAGGTCGGGATTATTCCACTCGAGAGATATCGGCCAAATAGTGCGGAAGTGGCAGATACGCTTCTCTGGCGCGAAGAGCCAGAGCATAGACGTATTCCTGGCGAGGCTCGAGGATGGCAGAGTCCTGGGCAACCTCATCGAAGTAGAGGTGCTGTCGTCGCTATCGGAGCTCGTCACGGACACAGCGGCTACGTGATACCGCAACGAGAAGGAGAAGTGGGCTACGTGGCAAGACTTCGTATCAGCGGCGAGGCGCTGGTACGGAACGACAAAAGGATTCCATCAGCGGCTAATAGCGGAGGCTAATAACCGCACCCAGGGGGAAGAGGAGGCCGTGAGGGACTACATCACGTGCCTCATAGCGATCAATCGTAAGGTATCGCCTCCCCCCAAGCTGGAGCAACGGCTGGATCAACTCCACCGGAACCTCCGACCACAGCTGCAAGCCATGGTTCGGAGGACAGACTTCCAGACAGTAGAGGGTCTGTTAGAGCTGGCGGTGGAGGCCGAGTAGACTCTGGAAAATTCCAGAACTTATAGGCTCCCTCCACAGCCAGCGACGACGCTACTGCCGAAGATGGCTTATAAGCCGCCCCCTAAAGCCGACCCGCAGAGGAAGCCCAAGGCTGACGCCAAGGAGGGCAAAGTAGCTGCTGCGGTCGGCGTGACTGAGCCCAAATCGGAGGATTTGGAGGACATGATTCGGCGGGTACTAAAGCAGAACCTTGTCGAGCTGGCAAGCCCTCGAGCAGAGCACCCATCGAGGCATGCGCCTGGTGGCCCGCGTAGAGGGCGTGGCCATCAGCCGCCTGGGCGAACGGGAGCACAGAGGCCCCCGGCGCCGACTCCGGTGGGCAAGGACACGAGTTCGGGAGGGGACTCCGCGCCGTCTGCCAAACCCGGGGGTTGAACCCCAGGGGAGCCGAGGCAGCCGCTGAGTTGTTACTCATGCAGCAAGATCGGCTACATGGCCAGGTATTGCCCCAATTGTTCGGGAAACGGGAAGGGTGGCGATTAGAGAAAATCGCCCCCGTCCCAAGTCCCCGGAGAGCTCGAGCAGTGATAGTAGACCCCCTCGAGCCAACCCCGGCGGCACTCCGAGTGCCGAGCCCGAACACGACTCCAGTGTGCGAGGACACTGCGGCCGCGTGCGACCTTCGCCTGACCTCCGAGGAGTCAGATGCACACCTGCCTGCCGACCGAGGAGAAGCTTCCGCCGACCGACGAACCAACGCAGAGACGCGCTGGTGTGTTCGAATTAAGGTGGGTGATTTCAACCTCCGAGTGCTGTTGCATCCGGGAGCATCCACCATGATGATGGGCACCGTCGGGCTCCAACTAGCCACAGCACTCGGGAAAGATTTCGTAGCGTTCGAGAAACAAGGCGTGAGGCTTGCGGATGGTAGCCGCAGCCCCTTGTTAGGCCACGTCTTTCTCCCACTCACCGTGGGGGGCTTACTCGCGAAATTAGTGTCGCCATTATGTCCCAGCTCGATGCAGACTGCCACTTAGGGGTCAACTTTGTACGTACATTCAGGGCTGTACTTGACCCGGATACGGATAGGCTCTTCTGTAAGGACTCAGAAGCCTATGTCGAGCTGGAAGTAGCCAGCTTGACGACCGATCCAAGAGCAGTGGCTGCTATCGGGCTCGAGGACGCTATGGACCTCAGCGGGCGGAGCTGAATGAAATGGTAGACGCCATCCTGAGCAAGCTTACGCCAGGCTTGTGATGTGTAAAGGGCGTGGAGCATGAGATCACTCTGCGGGACACTCGACCAACCAAGCAGGAGCACTATCCAGTCACGGATAAAGTGCAAGAGGAGATGCATCGCCAAGTAAAGGAGATGCTCGAAAAGGGTGTGATCGAGCCCTCCCGAAGCGGTTGGTCGAGCTCCATCGTGATGACCCGGAAGAGTGACGGAACACGGCGGTTCTGTGAAGACCTGCGCAACGTGAACGCAGTCACGGAACCAGATGACTATCCCCTACCGAATATGCAGGATGTTCTACGGAAGTTGAGGAAGGCGAATTTCATCTCTACGCTCGACCTTAAGAGTGCGTACCACCAGATACCTCTGGCGGTGGAAGCGCGACCCATAACAGCCTTTACGGTCCCCGGGATGGGGCTATACCAATTCCGGCGGATGCCGTATGGGCTTACGAATGCGACCGCCACCTTCCAGCGGCTCATAGACCAGGTGCTCGGACCCGAGCTAGAATGGCTAGTAGCCGCTGGATTCACGCTTAATGCAGATAAGTGCATTTTCTGCAAACCAGAGATAGCATACCTGGGTTTTGTGGTGAACCGGGACAGCACGAGGCCTAACCCGGCCAAGATCGAACCAATTAGGAAATACCGGGTGCCCCAGAAACTGAAGGCACTGCGGAGGTTCCTAGGCACCACCTCGTGGTATCGGAAGTTCATACCGAACTACGCCACCATCGCTGAGCCGCTCACGGATCTGACTAAGAAAAACCAGAAGTGTGAGTGGCTCGAAGAGCAGCAGCACGCTTTCGATCTGCTGAGAGCGATGGTGATGACCGCTCTGGTGCTGCATCGACACCATCCTGAGGGGTTATACATCGTGCAGACGGGCGCGAGTGACGTGGGCCTAGGCGCAGTGCTACTTCAAGAGTTGGAAGGGCAGGAGAGGGTGATCGAGTTCGCGAGCCGTGTGTTCACATCGGCGGAACGGAATTATACCGTTACCGAGCGGGAGTGCTTCGCGGTAGTATGGGCCATCCAAAAGTTTCGCCCATACATCGAGTGCTACGAGTTTAAGGTAGCGACAGACCACAGCAGCTTGCGATGGCTATGCCAACTGAAAAACCCAACGAGCAGGTTGGCTAGTTGGGCATTGAAGCTGCAAGGCCACAAGTTCACCGTGGAACACCGCGAAGACGCCTTGAACCACGTGGGAGACGCCCTCTCTCGTATGTATGAGGATGAGGATGGGCTAGAAGTCGCTGCGGTGTCGTGGTTCGCCAACACCGAGGACACGTGCTATCAGGAGTGGTGAGCCAAGATTAAAGAGCAGCCCTATGACTACCCCACCTACAAACTCGTAGCAGGCAGCCTCTATCGGTACCGCCCCAACTCAGAGGTAGACTCAACCCTCAGCGACGATAACGATGCCTGGGAGCTGGTGGTACCAGAAGAACATCGTCGCGAGGTGTTGCAGGTATGCCACGACGACGCCACCGCTGGATATCTCGGCTGGGAGAAGACGTTCGCCAGAGTCGCTCTGCGCTACTACTGGCCGCGCTACTATGCGGAAACGAAGGAGTACGTGCGAAACTGCGAGACGTGCCAGCGCTTCAAGGTGGAGCAAAGGACTCCAGCCGGCCTCATGGGGCACCGCGTAATCGATAAACCCTGGCAGGTCGTAGCTGGAGACATTATCGGACTGTTGCCTCGAAGCTCCAAAGGTTGCGAGTACATCCTGGTGTTCCAAGACCTCTTTATCAGGTGGGTGGAGGCATTCCCCATACGCAAAGCAAACGCCAAGGCGGTAATAGCGGAACTGAGTCGGAAGGTCTTTCTTCGATTCGGTTGCCCGGAAGTCTTCCTGTCTGACAACGGCACAGAGTTTAAGAACCATGCCGTGGAAGACTTCCTGCGGGAGCGCGGTGTCACACTCACACTCCTCCCTATCACCCTCAGGCTAACCCGGTAGAAAGAGGCAACCGTATCCTAAAGACGATGGTCGCCTACTATCTTAAGGAGCGGCATAGTACATGGGACGGGAAGCTTCCGGAACTTCTCTTCGCCCTGAATACGGCTGAGCAACGTTCTACCGGGATGAGCCTGGCCCTAATGCTCTATGGGAGACAGCCAGAACCTCCTGGCACGCAACGGAGGATGCAAGAGGTAGCCGCAGACGCCCCGGCTCAAGAAGAAAGTTTGGCTCGCTGGAAGAAGCGAATGGCGGCCCTACCAGAGTTACACGCGCGCGCCGCTTCGAGAGCGCGCGCGGCTCAAGAACGCCAAGCCGGATATTATGACGCCGGCAGGCGCGAGCCAACTTTCAAACCAGGTGACAGAGTGTGGAAGCGCAGCCATCCCCTATCCTCGGCCGCCAAGGGCATTGCGGCGAAGCTAGCGCCAAAGTTCGAAGGTCCATATTGGATTACGGTTGCCCTTGGACCGAACACCTACAGATTGGTAGGCGACGGCGGTGAGGTAGAAGAGGTGGTGGCTGCGGAACAGCTGAAAGCTACCACTCTGTTCCGCCAGAACCCGAAGAGACGGAGGGGACGATCGAAGCGAAGGCCGCGCCCACGAGCGAGCCCCCCGGCGACGCCCCTACGGACGAAACGCTTCCGAGGAGACGCCGGAGGCCCCCGAGTGCTCGAGCAGTGGTAGTAGACCCACTCGAGCAGACCCCGGTGTCACCGCCCGCCTCACCTCCTCCACGGAGGGGACGCGGAAGACCCGCGGGAGCCCGAGCAGTGGTAGTAGACTCACTCGGGCCGAATCTGGTGGCCCCATCCGCCCAAGCCCAACCGCAGCGAGGACGCGGGCGCCCTAAAAAGCCACCTGACACTTCCGCTTTCTTACTTCGCGGACGGTGGGAAACCACAGCGAGCCTGCGACGTCTAAAATACCAACATCCGCACCCACGTTAGACTTTACCTCCTTATTTCAGCGCCCTCTCTTTCCTCGACGTAACGCCCGAGGGGACGTCAAATCTGGGTGGGGGGTGTAACGGGCCCCAATATAAGTTATGAGAATCACGTATACTGCATTGCGAGATCTGAATCTCGCGCGCTGACTCGTACTGCGATCGGCAGAGCGCCGCGCGGAACAAGCCGCAAGCAGGTGGAGAAGAAGACGAAGCCGCCGCGCCGCTGCGAACGTGAGCGCGCGGCCATGTTGTTGACCGCCGTGACACGCAACAAGTCGTCGTGAGTGAGCTCCGTGCATCGGAGAGTTTGTGTGTATGCCGCGCCTCCACGACTGCAGCCAAGCGCGCGACTGCACCGCCACCACTGGGAGGAGTGGAAGCGAGAGAGAAAGAGAGAGAACGTGAGCACGAGGACAGCGCGAGAGCAAGAGAAGCGGCGTGCCTCGTCCCGCACACCGAGCGGCCTGCGAGAGCGACAAAGAGAGAGAGAGAGAGAGAGAGAGAGAGAGAGAGAGAGAGAGAGAGAGAGAGAGAGAGAGAGAGAGAGAGAGAGAGAGAGAGAGAGAGAGAGAGAGAGAGAGAGAGAGAGAGAGAGAGAGAACCCGCTCTGGGTAGACTCGCGCGCGATGGCTGGCCAGCCCCGAGTAAGTAGGCCCTGCACTTGTAATAGCGTCCTACGGTGACGGGAGCGCGAGATAATTCCCCCCGTTACCCGCGAATAAGCGGCTCTGCCGCAACCGCGAGCGTGCGTACATTAGTCGGAGGTCTCGGCCTGTCGGTTATTATTTATTAGATTATTGTCCGGGTTCCGCGCCCCTTAGCGCGTCTACCTTTAGTTCAATTAAACCTTTCATTTTTATCTTAAATAGTCGAGTCATGAGTACTTATTGAGCGCGCCTTAACCTATGCATGATTTCCCGAATACCGCCCTCTATCCTTTTCAGCAGCTGCAGCTAGTCGCAGGCATCGCCTCCTAGAGGAACATCGGTAGCGGGAGTAAGTATCTCAATAGCCGCTGGAGAGGTTAGACCGAGCGGCGTTGTACGCGGGAAAGACCGGCTGCGCTGGTAACGCTATGTCATAGCGAGCAGCCGGTAGTTCGCGGGCAGCAGTTGGCAGCAGCGGCAGAGCACAGCGCCGGTTCTAATGGAAAGCGGTCTAGGCTTTCTACAATAGAGGCCGGGCTCGCATGTTCGGAACCTGTGCCGAGGCGCTTCTGCCGGACTACAGGTGATTCTACAACGGTGAGTTGCCCGGGCGTAGAATACACCCGTATATTACTCCGAGAATCCCTTAGAGGGATTAATACCCTCTCCATAACTGAACCCCGTTACAATATTGTATAAGATATCAACCTAACCTTGTTATTTAGATATATGGGGATATCTCTAGAACTTTTACTTTTCATAGTATGGCAATTTTCCAGATCTTTTTAATAAGAAATATATACTTTCGGCAACGCAAATAAGTAAAAGTAAATGTTTTTCAAATGTTCCACGCATAAAAAGATCGTTCCAGTTACGTATAAAGTGATGAGAACGCGGAAATGTACTAAATTAACTCATTTCGCTGCGGTCATTGACGATATTTTTTACAGTATTTACTATGTAAAAACTGTAACGAAGTTTTTTATTCATTAAGACTATCATATTACAATAATTAGTATTATATTTAAGTAGAAAAACCTTATTTCAGAGGTGTGCCTGCAATACAATAGAAATCAAGAATATAGAAAGTATGGTCAGTGATTTTTCAAAAATAAATATTTTTGTAGTAATTCTGTTCTATATATTTTAACGTGAAGTTTTTTTTTTAATCTGGCTCACAGTTTTCATTTTTTATTAAAAATACAATAATTTTATTTGTTGCACGTGTGTGTGTGCCACACATGGTTTAAAAGTTATACGGCTTCAAGAAATTACTTCTCAAGCATAACTCATTTAAAAAAACTAGATTTTTGATAAGCACACGCTGAATTTCGAATTTTTATGTCCAAAAGCCAGCGTAATCACTACTTTAATATTTCAAAAAGAGGTAGTTAAATTGTTAAAGTGATATATACAAATTTAATAGCATTTTGATACGATTAAAATAAATAAGTTCATCATTTATATTAGTAAGCAATTTTTTTCGATATACTAGGCCGTAAAATTTGATTTTACAGACTTATTTGAGAGTGTAAAATGCGATTTCCTGTATCTGGAACTGAGTGCGTGCAATTGCATTTTTATTTGCGCAAATGAGTCGGTAAAAACGAATTTCGCGCTAAGTATATATAAAAAATTAGTGTTCGTTACTTAGTCGAGCGACACTTAGAACGGCTTCACCGGTTTTCGTGCACTGCGATCACTACTCGGTTCCTGAAATAGCATTTTGCGTACTAGTGACGAATGATACTATTTTACTGTGAATGAATAGTACATTATTTTATGGTACTGATTGCATAAATCCACCATGTCACACCTATCCGCATTAGCAGTCCATTTTTGCACTGTGCAGTATCGCCCAAGTGACAGCGAGGGTGATAAGCACCGTTCAATAATGGACTACTTATGTCACGGATAGGCATGATATAAATGCGGATTTATGCCACGCAGTACTATAGAAGTTTCTCTGTATTTTACGTTCTTTTAAAAGACCATAGTCAATGCCTAGTAGCAAAAATGGTGCACGTTTTGCAGGTGTAATGATGTGTCACTTTACGCATACTGAACGTGAAGTAAAAAATACTGCTTTTCGAATTTGTGCATGGGGATCACTATTTGACTAGCAAAAACTAAATTTAACAGTATTTTTTTATTTAATGTGCAGAATTCACAAAATGATAATTTTTTGAGGGAAAAATACCATCATTTTCGCGAATTGTACACCTATACCATGTCGAAAAATACTATTATACCACTCTAACCTCAAAATTACAACTTTGGTATGATTTTTCGGCGCTCGTGGTATAAAATACCGTTCGAAACTAGTGCTTAAGTCGATTATTTAGGTGGTGTGACTTTTTCGCACTCGCTTCGCTCGTGCAAAAAGTCAGACCAGCTAAATAATCGACTTCCCCACCCGTGTCGAATGTACTATTCATTACTCAGCTGTATGCCGTAATATCCTCGCGTAATCTCACGATACTCGGGTCTGTTCTGTTGGCCCTCGTACGCAACTAAAAATCGTACTTTAGATCCTTAATTTTAAAATACTACTATTAAGGAAAACAGAATTAAGCACAGCCATCGAACCGCAGTTAAAAAAGAAAAAAATGGTTTACCATGGATCTGTAGAAAAGCAAAAAGTCATACAAAGAGAAACTCGTAGTAAGCCACGAAATTGTAAATGACATATTATATTTTTTTCATGGTTAAATTATGTACAGAGATCTTTATATATCAATATATATATATCTATATATAATTATAATTATATGTAAAACTGTTAATTTATGTTTGTATTTTAATGTTTGTTTATTTGACGTTAATTATTTTGACTTAGTTTTTAATATAAAATCTAGTTAAAATTTGTTTAACACCATCGTTATTTTTTGTACTTTCCCTTTCATAAACACACACACACACGCGCGCGCTCGCGAACACGCACACACAGACACATACAACCAAGTAAAAAAGTCGTATTTTATGCAGATAATATTTGATTTTTTTCTTAAAATTGTACTATGCTGCTTTTATTTTTAACGAAATTAAAAAATGAGTTATGCAAACTTTTTTGTATTGTTTAATAAATAAGTAAGCCATTCATATTTGTTACAAAGGTGTACTCGAAGAAAAAAATTTTTTTTATTGAAATACCAAATATTAAAAGTTCTGAAGATATTCCCATATATTCAATATACGCATTAGTCCGTATACAGTAATCATTTACAGGTTATATACAACCATCATTTAGAAGTTATCAAGGAGCTATTCAAGAGTTTTTACATCATTAAAATTCGATTTTGAATTGACTTATATATATATATATATATATATATATATATATATATATATATATATATATATATATACACACACACACACACACACACACACACACACACACACACACACACACACACACACACACACACACACACACACACACACACACACACACACACACACACACACACACACACACACACACACACACACACACACACACACACACACACACACACACACACACACACACACACACACACATATATATATGGGTCGTTCCTGTACTTTTTTTAAAAAGTGTGCGCGGGGGAGTCGTCGATTTTGCCGACGATTTTTTTTATGAAAGTACATATAAAAAAATAGCTTGTGCAAAATTTCAGCCCCTTATCTCATTCCTAATTCCTGCTAGAATTTTTTTAAATCCTGATTTTAAACTGTTTTTAGCCAGTTTTCAAAAAATTCTAAAAGGCTGAAATTTTAACAAAATGAGGTCGGTGAGGTCTCATTTTTTTTGTCTTTCTTCAAATTTTAAGAAAAAAATACACTGATATGAAATGATGATTTAGGTTTTATTGGCGATCTGTGATATGGCCATTGCATTTCATCATTTTTACATTTTAGGTTCCACATTTTTGAGCTCACTAGATCTCATTTTTTTTGTCTCAACGAGACCTTTAATTTCTTTTTTGAGGACCTAAATTGATTGAATAGACTTCAAGATACAGCCTTTTGAAGTTGACGTTTTTATCAAAAATCGCGAAAATCAACCGTGTTCATGGTCACAGTGTCAACCGAATTTTAATTAAAAATCATTAACAAAAGTATTTTTCATTTGAATATGGTGTTATCTAACTATACTCTTTTCGTATCATAGAAAAAAGTAAAAAAATAATTTTTTGTCGAGCATTATAATATCTAATTTTTCGATACCTAAAATAATCAAAAATGGCTCTCTACTGACATGAATTCTACCATCTTATAATTATTTTTGACACGTATACGTAACATAGATACAAAGGTGATTCCGAGACCTTTAAAATCCGTCGTCGCTGATTTTTCTAGGACCACTAGAGCCAAAGTTATAGCCGTTTTTATAAAAAAATATTTTTCAAGTGGCAAAATTAGAGCTTGTGAAATATAGGAAAAGTTTTATTTACAAGATCAACCATAAGTTTGGCATAATTGTCCTAAAAGAAGTGCTGAGGCTGCATATTTTGAAGATCTTAGGCCGTGTCTACACTATGCGAGAAGCACGTGCGATCAGCCCAAGCGATGCGTGCAAGCCATGCGCGCATGCGACGCGAGCAAGCGATAGTAATGGCTTTAGGTTGATTAAATTACCTATGCAGACTTTATAGATAATTAAAGTTGAGAATAAGAATTTAAGTAAAATTTTTTTTGTAATATTCATTTTATTTTAACTATTTTATAATCATTATCAAACGAAGTAAGTTTTGCTTTTAATGTTGATTTATGAATGGGTATAAAGCAGTGATATTTTCTTGTATTCTGTATAGTTCTGGTCAATTCAAAACGGCATTCTAGTACTTTACGCCTTTTCTCAATTGTTTCTTGACTCACCCAAATAGATCTAAAAACCAAATATTCTATATTTTAATAACACATAATGATTTATTATTCAAATACATAATCAAATAATATAGTCAAAAAATCTAAATTATATTATTTTTACCTTATTCCATCAATATTTTCACTAACGTAATCATACATGTCTTTTGGATTTAAAATTGGTTTTTCTGATGTTCTTTGTAAGGATGCCCTGCGTACTGTTCGTTTAACCACTGCTCCACATCCATCACACGGACTTTTCCCATGGCTAGTAGAAAAAAAGTTGTGCGACTTAACTTTTAAGCCAAAATCCTCCTCATGATGGCAGATATTAATGAAATTGTTCCTACAGTAAATAAATACTATCTTGAAGGTAAAAATTATAAAAAATAAAATAAATCTATTTAATATTGTGTACATAATAATACAAATTATTTGAAGTTGCATGGTAGAAGTTGTTGCTTTTTTTAAATTTGATATACAGAAAAAATAAAGAACTATTTTAGTAATTTTATCTTTAAAGCTGTTTTCTACATAATGTAAAATTTTAACTCGGGTGTAACCTGCAGGTCCAGGATCTTTATGGATTTTGATGTTCTGGGTCTCAAAATAGTTTTTCACACAAATTAAATATACTTTCAGAATATTACTTTGACATATTCTTAATAATTAAAATTAAATTTTTTCAGGTCCTTTAATGAACAAAAATCTAAAGGTGTCTATTTTGTTCATATAATACGTATTAATATACTACAATAAAAGTACTCTTACTTGTTTTTGTATTGGGTAGATGCTCCATCTGACATATAATGTACATTCTCAATAAACGGAAAATCTCGTTTTAGAAGTGCAATGAGTTGCCCTTGAAAAGTGTTAACTGCACAAGCATCATGTTTTAAACAATCACTAATAATACATACAGATAAGGTTTGTAATTTGTCGTTATTGTCTTCTTTATAATACACTACAAACGGGTGTACAGTTGCTTGTGTATTATTAAAATAAAATGCTTCGATCGAGTCTTGACAAACAGATAAGAAATTTTTCAGCAAAATCTTGAAGTATAATACATGTATCTGGAGTAATAATTGTTTTGCAATGTTTTAAATAACATTTTTGCATTTCAGTCACATAATGATGCTTTGTTAACTCCCATAAGTCATTGGCTAAATTTATAATAAAATTTCTTGTAGGTTCTTTTACCATAATAAGACTGACTCTATTATTAGATTGTGATTCAGCATTATTTACCCAATTATGATATTCAATCTCTGAAACATCTTCGCATGAGCTTGATTCCAATATTTTCAGAATTTCTGCTTTACCAGGACAGTTTTCACAAAGATGTAGCATACAATCGCTCCAATCTGTTGAACAAACACAATCATTTAAAATTACTCGGTAGGCTAAATTTTTGTTGATGGCAGACAATTTTAATTTGACATTTTGGTGTATAGGACATACACAAATTTCATGTGTACCAGGTGCTCCAGCACTAATACATTCTTTTGGCCTTAAAGAAGCAAATATACTGAAACCTGGTTTGCGCTGATCTTTAAGATGCTGTTCATATTCTTTTTCCACCCAATTGTTGTATAGATCTTCAAATCATACATCAACAGTCTTTTTTGTAACTTCTCTGTGATATTAGTAATAGGATTTTTAACACTGATGCAATCTTTAATGCCGCTATATATTCTACTATTGTTTTCATCTCTATAATACTGAGTTACAGATTCTCTAACTTCATTAGAATGAATGTTGTACATTTTACGCTTAATAGTTCCTAAGACACCTGGAAAAATATATTTTGAAATTAATTTCAAATAGTGTATACTTAATCACAAAGTAAAATCATAATAACAATATTATTATTTTTAATTTAACGATTATCAAGACGATAAAATTTAGCTCAATGTTTATTCTATTTTAATTACTATGACTTGTTATATTGGAAGAAAAGAAATAGTTTAGAATTAATTAATTTTTTTATTTTTTATTTTTTATATTAATTTTAATAGTTCTTTTAAAATCCAATAATTACTTTATTATTTTTTATCTAATAATGAATAACGAAGGGTACCCCGTGTTAAGATAGGCAAAATGCCACTATTAATGAAAGCGAAAAATGACAGTGATTTCATAGAAGTATACTAAAAAAAGAATTTTCTACGATTTTTCCGGGGACCTATCTCCCCTCCTTATACCAGTAAGGCCTAAAAATCGCATTTTTTGGAAATTATTTTTTTCTCCCGTTCCTCAATGTTAAAAAATTAAAAAAAAATATGAGATTACAGCTTGTAAACAGAGAGAACATTGAGATTTCTCAAATATAGATTCTTTCTAATTAAATCGGATTTCATTTAAATGTTTAAATTACAATTCATGTATTATTTTACTGAATCCGTAAACAATACTTAAGCAATACGTAAGCAATACGTAAGTAATACATAAATAATAATACTTAAGTAATAATACATGAGTAATATAAATAAATAATTATAAGGATTTTAAATTAAATATTTTATAGGGGTACCCTTTATCATTATAGTTGCTTGAACAAAAATTACATAGATTTTAATAAATTAAACTAAAATTTTCTATTAATAATTCTCAAGTGTAATATAATATATGTAACCTAATGTATAAAGGATTATCGATTCTATATGTTTACACTATGTCTATAATCAAGATATTAACAATTTATTACAACCCATTTTTTAACATACCTACAGTAATTTTAAGTTATTTTGCTTTATTAAACATATAACGTGAACATTGGAAATAATGTTTTGCTTGTTCAAATTTCCAATGATTTGGAAGTAATGTCAATAACGATATTTTTTTACCAAAATTAGTTTCTTCATTATAACACTTAATTATGTTTCCAATCATTCCGTGAAATGACATACTATCCTCTTGTAGCTGTTTAAGATTGCATTGAGTTGGCAAATTAAGATTCAATGTTTTATTAACTGTTGTACAAAATTTCGTATTCATTGATTCTAAAACACTGCATGTTTTATTTTCCAAGCGATAATCACTAAGTTTCTCTCATTTAAGAGGAGGTTCACCAAATCCATCGAGCATTTTATTTAAACGTTGAAATCCTTGGCTCAATATTATATCTTCTGAACTTTCTGATGTACACACTTGGCTACTTGAAGAAACTTGACTACTTGAAAAAAGCTACTCATTATTATTTACGTTTAAACCATCATTCCCAGTGTTTTCATCTTTTTCTGCATTTTTTGTTATTATTGATGTAATTTTGAACTCGCAGTTTTTACAGTACTTATTACCTGGATCTAAATTTATATTACAAATGTTACGAAATTTATCACATTTATCAGCACTAATCATTACTAAATTATTCTCAATGGATTTTGAATGATTATTAAAACAATTGCAACACTTCTTTTGTCTATTTGTATATCGAGTATCATATTTATGAAGATGATGGTCGCAAATAAATTTATTTTCTACATTAATATCAAAATTTTTAATCCTAAATGATAAATACAGCTTTAATTCATTACTAAGATTACTAATTAGATTAAGAGATGTATTTCTTGTGTAATGCTCAAAATGACATTTATCATCCTCATGCAATGCACCAATATAGCACATCATTTTCTTTCAATTCCTGAGAAGATAACACTTACAAAGCACAATTGTACAATTTATAAAACTCAACCGAACCAATACTGATATACTTGGCAATAGTTCTGCTCAACTACCTTCACAATTCTACTTAGAAATATTCATTTCATTTTTTATTGTAACTTGGACTCATTGTTTAAGGACATTCCGTGCCGTGTGTCGTGTAACGGATGACGGGTTCACGGGTGTCTTGCACAGAAAAATGGATGTCTGTCATCTATTAACTTACGTCAACACATGTTAAATGAAACTATCTATGTATGTTTCATTTAACCTGAGCTTATACGTATAATGCACGTAAAACTATAGAAAACCTGCATTTAAGGCCATGTCTATACTAGGTATGCGAGAAGCGCAACCGGTGCGCGCATGCGACAAACCATACGTTTTGTACAAAGTACTTGAAATACTTAAAATGATAAATAATATCGTTGTATACGACTAAACGTAAACGTGAATTTATATTATTAGGGTTTGTCAGCGAGAAGAAATAAACGGGAAAATTAGACTTCAAGAGTCTATGCAACCAACTCTACTCGAAAGTGAAAGTTGATTGCAGAAAAAGGTATGAACGCTTATGCGTACGAGTAAACAGGCAATAAGGCATTGTATAGGTAAAACGGAAAGTGGTAAGGTAAAAGGAATGTGCATAAAGCACGTGGCGACTAGGCGCCACAGGACCCTATTTAAGCCCGCTGTGTGATGTTTTTCATAGTGGGAGCGCATCGGACGCTTGCCATCTAGCGGGCACTTTGGATACTTCAATCCCGAACAATCGTAGTAGATCAGTTAGTAGATCTATATTTAGCGATAAATAATATCGTCAATAATATCGTAGTGAAATGATATTATTTATCATTTTAAGTATTTTAAATATTTTGTCCAACACGCATTGCTTGCTCGCATCGCTTGGGCTGATCGTACGTGCGTCTCGCATAGTGTAGACACGGCCTAAGATCTTCAAAATATGCAGCCTCAGCACTTTTTTTAGGACAATTATGCTAAACTTATGGTTGATCTTGTAAATAAAACCTTTCCCATATTTCACAAGCTCTAATTTTACCACTTGAAAAATATTTTTTTATAAAAACGGCTATAACTTTGGCTCTAGTGGTCCTAGAAAAATCAGCGACTACGGATTTTAAAGGTCTAGAAACCACCTTCGTATCTATGTTACGTATACGTGTCAAAAATAATAATAAGATGGTAGAATTCATGTCAGTAGAGAAGAAATGAGACCTAGTGAGCTCAAAAATGTGGAACCAGTTACGAGATATAGAGGTTTAAAGATGATCTAAAAATTATGAAATGCAATGGCCATATCACAGATCGCCAATAAAACCTAAATCATCATTTCATATCAGTGTATTTTTTTTCTTAAAATTTGAAGAAAGACAAAAAAAATGAAACCTCACCGACCTCATTTTGTTAAAATTTCAGCCTTTTAAAATTTTTTGAAAACTGGCTAAAAACAGGTCAAAATCAGGGTTTAAAAAAATTCCAGCAGGAATTAGGAATGAGATAAGGGGCTGAAATTTTGCACAAGCTATTTTTTTTTATATGTACTTTCATAAAAAAAATCGTCGACAAAATCGACGACCCCCCGCGCACACTTTTTAAAAAAAGTACAGGAACGACCCATATATATATATATATATATATATATATATATATATATATATATATATATATATATATATATATATATATATATATATATTCAAATATATTTTCAGATAAGTAGCAAACTTTTATTATAAAATAAAAAAAATAATGTTATTAATATAAGTATTGTTACTTTGTGAAATCTTTTTTTTTTGTTACAGATTATATCAGAACAAGGATAATTGACAAGTAGATTATGATTAAATAGTTTGCAATATATAGAAGAGTTCAAAAGCATTATTATTATGCATTATGCATTAAGGCTACCAAAAGATTATGTTCAAGTCTGTCAAAGAACGCAACCTCCTGTAGTAGAAAAAAAAGAAATACTGTTGCAGATAATATTCCTCTAGCAGAGCCTCGTTCTACTTTATGGTGTTTTAATTATGGATGCTTTACTGGCCCTACGATTTCTAAAGGTAAACTAGCATTATAAAAACCCGGAAATAGTGATATATAAGATTTTCTTAGATTATTATTAAAAGTGTATCATGCTCAAGTATTTTTTATTTTACATTACATTAATTCTTTCAGGTTCCGGCCTCATTTCATTTTTTGCTTCAAGTTCAAATACTGCTGGAAAAAGATATTAACATAAAAACACACTAAAAATAGCTGAAGTCCATTGCATATCAACAATGTGTCAAAAAATGGATTACCACGTATTTTAATAATAGTGAAATTAAGTAGTGACATTAAGTGATGGTTCATTATTTTGAAAAAAAACACGCAAAGATATTAGCAACCTGTTTAGATTGTATGTTATTTTCATAAATAACTTTAATGTTAGTAGTTTAAGTTAGATAAAATTTTCTCAGATTATTAAAAGTGCATCGTGCTCAAGTATTTTTTAATACATTATTACAATGCGTCTAAGAATGGCCAAGAATTTTAATAATAGTGACATTAAGTAGTGATATTAAGCTACAACTAAGATGTATTAGATAGTATTGTTGCACAGAAAGTGAGAAAAAAGTATTATGAATATAAAAGAATTAGTTTTATTAGAATATAGTTTTCAAAAATTAGTTCTTAAAAATAAAATAAGAAAATTGTGATTTTAATAGAAGAGATCACCTATCTAGTAGAAAATCTAATTAGAGCTGGTGAAGTTTTTTGGAGACTCATGGAACAAGCTCAGTCTGTGCTTTTCTCGAGGGATTGTTGGAATATTAATTCTTTCATATTCAGTCCTCATTTCATATTTTGCTTCAAGTTCAGATACTACTTGAAAAAGATATTAACATAAAAATACACTAAAAATTGATGAAGTCCATTGCATATCAATGCGTTAAAAAATGGATTACCACGGATTTTAATAATAGTGACATTAAGTAGTGACATTAAGTGATGGTTCTTTATTTTGAAAAAACAACACGCTAAGATATTAGCAACCTGTTTAGATTGTACTTTCATAAATAACTTTAATGGTAGTAGTTTAAGTTAGATAAAATTTTCTCAGATTATTAAAAGTGCATCGTGCTCAAGTATTTTTTAATACATTATTACGATGCGTCTAAGAATGGACAAGAATTTTAATAATAGTAATGACATTAAGTAGTGACATTAAGCTACAACTAAGATGTTTTAGATTTTATAAAAGCAAGAGAATCAGGTGATACAAAGATTTGAATTATAATTCTGAGAAATTGTACTTCTTTCTTTTATTCCTTGCGATAGCTACAAAGAAAAAATATATTATTGTTATCTTTTCTAACAACATTAAATTCTCTGTTGAAATACTAATAAAAGTTTAATGTTTTTATCCAAACAATCTTGCTCTCAATAACTGTCCAACTCTCTACAAAGAACTTGACTGAAAGCTTAAATGTTTTTTTGAAACAATTATAATAAACACTTTTAAAAACTATTTTTTAAATTATTTTTTAAAACCCAAAAAAGTTGTGAAATCAACTAAAGTGTAATTTTATACTTAACAAACTTTTTTATAATGTAATTTTACTCTTAAAAAGTTGTGAAATCTCTCTAAAAAATTTTTTTACAAAAGTAAAAACTTATAGGCAAGAATAAGTTAGGTTACTATTCAACATAGATTTATACTTAACAAACATTATTTACTAAACTCTCTCTCTCTCTCTCTCTCTCTCTCTCTCTCTCTCTCTCTCTCTCTCTCTCTCTCTCTCTCTCTCTCTCTCTCTCTCTCTCTCTCTCTCTCTCTCTCTCTCTCTCTCTCTCTCTCTCTCTCTCTCTCTCTCTCTCTCTCTCTCTCTCTCTCTCTCTCTCTCTCTCTCTCTCTCTCTCTCTCTCTCTCTCTCTCTCTCTCTCTCTCTCTCTCTCTCTCTCTCTCTCTCTCTCTCTCTCTCTCTCTCTCTCTCTCTCTCTCTCTCTCTCTCTCTCTCTCTCTCTCTCTCTCTCTCTCTCTCTCTCTCTCTCTCTCTCTCTGTACCAAAAACTTCAATGAGAGCTTAAATATTTTTTCAAAACAATCAACACGTTCTTTAAAAAACCAATTTTTTAAACATATTCTAACAACACAATTTGTCTATAGTCCTTTTATTTATTCTGATTTCATCTATTCAATAAGCACTCTCTACCAATGGTATTAATTTTTTTCATGACTGTACAAATAATAATATTGTTAATAAAACTTTCTACGAAAGTATAAAATAAGGCAAGTATAGAAGTTTTTTCTGTATAATCTATAAAATAATATTTATGATTTTTTAAAAGAAGTCAAATAAATACTATAGTAAAAAAGTCTTTTACTTCTTTGAGTCAATGTATGCTCAACAAATTATATGTAAGTACATTCAAATTGTTCACTGCAAATCAAACAAATGAAAGTTGTGAAATCAATTATCGATAGTCAAGTAATGCAAACCCATTCTCCGAAAAACTGTATGACTATGTTCTCAGAAATGTATTCAAATTTCTTCATTCTTCTATACAAATTCAACACAAGGAAGTACTGAAATCAATTAATTATAGTCAAGTACCGGCCATAAGAACTTTTCGTACCTCGCCTGTAAAATTACATTTTACGCCCACATTGTAACTTCAAAATTATTTAGCCAGCGGGCATAAAGTACTACATAACGCCCAATAGGCCCAATAGCTCACACACTCCTACAAAACTTTATAGTACCTACGTACTGTACGCCCGTGTGGGCGAAAATTATTTTAATTATATAACTATAATCCCTTCTTTTTATTGCTAAAATTCATAAGAATTTTTTCAGGTATTTACGAAAAGTCAAAGCCTATATAAAAGAATTACATAGTTACCAACACATCACTATTTTTCATTATTCCTCCTCAATTATGAACTTTCTATAATATTACGCATCTTGGAAGGACAAGAGAAGTCTAGAGCTGCTCTAGCAGGGGTGGTCCTCCGATCTCCCGTACATACTTGGCGGGCCCAACGGTTTGCAGTATACTGGAGGGCTATTTAAATGAAGAATACTAAATTATTGCATAAATTCATTAACAATATTTATATGTATAAGGACAAGAGAAGTCTAGAGCTGCTCTAGCAGGGGTGGTCCTCCGATCTCCCGTACATACTTGGCGGGCCCGACGGTTTGCAGTATACTGGAGGGCTATTTAAATGAAGAATACTAAATTATTGCATAAATTCATTAACAATATTTATACGTATAAGTCCACCATAAATAATTATATTCGTTCTAATTTTTAATTGATGCCGTTAAGTACAACATATCTGTACATGTGCAGAATCATGATTTATATTTGATTACTAAACATATTTTTCCTTGTGTCCGTCCTTTTTAAACGAGAATAAAATAAATTCATATAAATTTATAGCCTGCTCAAAAGTCCTTTACATTTTACTAACCGTTTTATAAGCAACATATGTTATATCCTTTTCCCCTGTGTAAACATCATATAAGATCTCATATGAGAATTTCAGACAGCGCATATCTCGTATGAGATCTTATATGTGATGTCATATGCAATTTTACGTATTACGAGATCTCATATGATATTTTCACGCGCGTGTGTACTTTTTATTTAAAAACAAAGTGGTAGCTTCTTAGATCAGTAGCTCATATGTAGAAGCAACCCATTTATACATTTTATCTGATCTTTCAACATATGAATATTTATATGAAAATGACCATGCCTTACACCATAAACTGCAAACAGTCGGGTCCGCCAAGTACGTACGGGAGATCGGAGGACCACCCCTGCTAGAGCAGCTCTAGACTTCTCTTGTCCTTCCAAGATGCGTAATATTATAGAAAGTTCAAAATGGAGGAGGAATAATGAAAAATAGTGATGTGTTGGTATCTATGTAATTTTTTTATATACACTGAAAAATAAGATTTGTTGTTTCAACTAAATATTTAGTAAAATATTTAGTAAAGTTATCTTTAGTTAAATCAACTAAATATTTCTCTGAAACAACTACATAAAGAGTAAAATCAACTAAATTATTTAGTTAAAATAATAATTAGTAAATTTAATTAAACATTTAGTTACTTCAAATATGGTATGGTTGATTCAATTAAAAGGTTTCATTGAAAGAACTAAATTCGTTTTCTTGAAACAAGAAAATAACTTCAAATAAATGTTTATTGTTTTTAGCAAAATCAATTGGTAGAGTTAACGAAATATTTACTTAAATCAAATAACTGAAATATTGATGAACCCAATCTCTAAAAACAAATAAATGTTTGTTTGAAACAACTACATATTTGGTTGATTTAAACAATTAAAAACAAGGAAATATCTCCGACGCATTAACTAAACCATTCATTCCTTTAACAAATATTTTGTTAACTCAACTATTTATTTAGTAACTTCGACAGCATGATTTTGTTCAACTAGCTAAAGGATTTATTAAAGAATCGAATCCTAATTTCCAAAATCTTTACTTGTTACTACTAACTATTTCATAGATTCAAATAAATAAATTAGTTGAAGTGCCAATATCTGTATATCCAAATATGTTGTCATTCTTACTAAATACTTACTTGTTTTGAAGAAACCTTTTATTTAACCGACAAGATATTTAGTAACTGCAACTAACAGGTTTTGCAATATGAACAAAAGTGATTCGATAATTTTCTTCTCTCGTCAATCAAACGTTTCCTTGATTTGACTAAATATTTCTTAGAAGATACTAAATATTAATTAGATTTAACTAAATGTTTAGTTAAATAAGCACTATGACAATAAAAAAGTATGTAGTTAATTTGACTACATATTTCTTGGTTTCAAATAAACCTTTTGTTAAAAGGACAAACTGCGTACTTCAATCTACAAAACTATTTCCTTACCCCAACCAAAATTTAGTTAAAAACTTTCTCTTACTCTTATTAAGTTACAATTAGTTGACTTGAATAAATGTTTGTTCGGTCTGACTAAAAAATTAGTTAAAATGCCAGTGTCTTTGTATCCAAATACGTTGTTATTCTTACTAAATACTTAGTTGTTTTAAACAAACATTTTATTAAACCGACAAGATATTTAGTAACTGCAACTAACAGGTTTTGCAATCTGAACAAAAATGATTCGTCAATTTTCTTCCCCCGTCTATCAAACGTTTCCTTGATTTGACTAAATATTTCTTAGACGACAATAAATATTAATTAGATTTAACTAAATGTTTAGTTAAACAAGCACTATGAAAATATAAAAGAATGTAGTTAATTGGACTACATATTTCTTGGTTTCAAATAAATCTTTTGTTAAAAGGAGTAATTGCGTGCTTCTATCTACAAAACTATTTCCTCACCCCAACAAAATATTGGTTAAAAAATTTCTCTCCCGATTTCTAAGTTACAATTAGTCAATTTAAATAACTGTTTGTTAGGTTTGACTAATAAATTAGTTGAAATGCCAATGCCTTTGTAACCCAATATGTTGTCATTCATACTAAATGTTTACTTGTTTTAAACAAATATTTTATTAAGCCGACAGGATATTTAGTAACGGCAACTAACAGGTTTTGCAATCTGAACAAAAATGATTCGTCAATTTTCTTCCCTCGTTAATCAAACGTTTCCTTGATTTGACTAAATATTTCTTAGACGACAATAAATATTAATTAGATTTAACTAAATGTTTAGTTAAACAAGCACTATGACAATATAAAAGAATGTAGTTAATTTGACTACATATTTCTTGGTTTCAAATAAATCTTTTGTTAAAAGGAGTAATTGCGTGCTTCTATCTACAAAACTATTTCCTTACCCCAACAAAATATTGGTTAAAAAATTTCTCTCCCGATTTCTAAGTTACAATTAGTCAATTTAAATAACTGTTTGTTAGGTTTGACTAATAAATTAGTTGAAATGCCAATGCCTTTGTAACCCAATATGTTGTCATTCATACTAAATGTTTACTTGTTTTAAACAAATATTTTATTAAGCCGACAGGATATTTAGTAACGGCAACTAACAGGTTTTGCAATCTGAACAAAAATGATTCGTCAATTTTCTTCCCTCATCAATCAATCGTTTCCTTGATTTGACTAAATATTTCGTAGATTACAATAAATAACTATTAAATTTAACTAAATGTTTAGTTAAAACCGCACTATGATAATAAAAAAGTATGTAGTTGATTTGGCTACATATCTCTTTGTTTCAAATAAATCTTTGTTAAAAGGAGTAACTGCGTACTTCTATCTAGACAACTGTTTCCTCACACCAACAAAATATTGGTTAAATTTGTCTCGCGATTACTAAGTTACAATTAGTCAACTTAAATAACTGTTTGTTAGGTCTGACTAATAAATTAGTTGAAATGCCAATGTCTTTGTGTCCAAATATGTTGTCATTGTTACTAAATACTTAGTTGTTTTAAACAAATATTTTATTAAACCGACAAGATATTTAGTAACTGCAACTAACCGGTTTTGCAATCTGGACGAAAGTGATTCGATAATTTTCTTCTCTCGTCAATCAAACGTTTCCTTGATTTGACTAAATATTTTTTAGAAGATACTAAATATTAATTAGATTTAACTAAATGTTTAGTTAAATAAGCACTATGACAATATAAAAGCATGTAGTTAATTTGACTACATATTTCTTGGTTTCAAATAAATCTTTTGTTAAAAGGAGTAATTGCGTGCTTCTATCTACAAAACTATTTCCTTACCCCAACAAAATATTGGTTAAAAAATTTCTCTCCCGATTTCTAAGTTACAATTAGTCAACTTAAATAAATGTTTGTTAGGTCTAACTAATAAATTAGTTGAAATGCCAATGTCTTTGTATCCAAATATGTTGTCATTCTTACTAAATGTTTACTTGTTTTAAACAAACATTTTATTAAGCCGACAAGATATTTAGTAACTGTAAGTAACAGGTTTTGCGATCTGAACGAAAATGATTCGCGATTTTCTTCTCTCGTCAATCAAACGTTTCCTTAATTTGACTAAATATTTCTTAGATTACAATAAATAACTATTAAATTTAACTAAATGTTTAGTTAAACGAGCACTATGACAATATAAAAGAATGTAGTTAATTTGACTACGTATTTTTTGGTTTCAAATAAATCTTTTGTTAAAAGGTGGAATTGCGTGCTTCTATCTACAAAACTATTTCCTCACACCAACAAAATATTGGTTAAAAAATTTGTCTCGCGATTACTAAGTTACAATTAGTCAACTCAAATAACTGTTTGTTAGGTCTGACTAATAAATTAGTTGAAATTCCAATGTCTTTGTATCCAAATATGTTGTCATTCTTATTAAATATTTACTTGTTTTAAATAAACATTTTATTAAGCCGACAGGATATTTAGTAACTGCAACTAACAGGTTTTGCAATCTGAACAAAAATGATTCATGAATTTTCTTCTCTCGTCAATCAAACGTTTCCCTGATTTGACTAAATATTTCTTAGACGACAATAAAGATTAATTAGATTTAACTAAATGTTTAGTTAAACAAGCACTATGACAATATAAAAGAATGTAGTTAATTTGACTACATATTTCTTTGTTTCAAATAAATCTTTGTTAAAAGGAGTAACTGCGTACTTCTATCTACAAAACTATTTCCTCACACCAACAAAATATTGGTTAAAAAATTTGTCTCGCGATTACTAAGTTACAATTAGTCAACTTAAATAATGTTTGTTAGGTCTGACTAATAAATTATTTGAAATGCCAATGTCTTTGTATCCAAATATTTTGTCATTCTTACTAAATGTTTACTTGTTTTAAACAAACATTTTATTAAGCCGACAAGATATTTAGTAACTGTAACTAACAGGTTTTACAATCTAAAATGTTGATGCCGGTAAGGTAGAGATCGTGTCGGTACTTCACACGGCCTTTTATATTAAAGTTTACTAAATATTTCATAGTTTCAAATAAATCGTTAGTTACAAATGATGAGTTACACACATATTATTGAGTTTATAAATCATTAATTAAAATGTAATTAAGAATGTATATTAATTATAAGAATATAATTAATTATTAGATTGATGTGCGCGATATTTTACATTTACATGCAACTCTATACTTAGTTAAAATTGAAATTTTGTAGGGTACAAGCGTTGCGTAGCGTAGCGGTTCGAGCGTTAGCCTTGTAATCCGAGGGTCCCGAGTTCGATCCCACCTTAGGTCAAAAATTTTTTCTGCGTTTTTTTCTGTTAGATAATATGTAAATGCGAAACTGCGAGCGATAATTAATATAAATTAATGCGAATATGTAATAATAATTTGATTTAATATTAATAAAATTACTATATAATAACTATGCAGAATCCATATTAACTTACAGGAGTTCAGGAAAAATCACCAACTTCAATGCGGATGGTTGTACGAAAAGGCTACAAGGAAGAAAAAACTTTTATTTCAAAATTATTAAAAAAAAAAAATTTTTATAATTTTTTTGAAATAATTAGCAAAATATTTTGTAAAATTGACTAAACAGTTAGTTGATTCAACAAATCATTTATTCATATTTATTAAATATTTCGTTAATCTAATGCAGCGGTTAGTTAGTATCATAAAATATTTCACTGTTTTAATTAAATGTTTAGTAATTACAAACAAGTATTTAGTCAACATAATTGAATAATTTATCAAACAAGATAAATTGTTAGTTAATACAATGAATCGTTTAGTCAGTTTCACAAAATTATTTATTGCTCCAGGTAAATACTTAGTAATTTCAGTAAAATGTTTTGTCAAATTGATTAAGTATTTCATTGATTTTAATAATCTGTTAGTTCATCCAATGAATCGTTTAGTCAATTTCATAAAATATTTTGTTGCACCAGAAAAATATTTTGTAATTTCAAGAAAATTTATAGTCAAATTGATTAGGTATTTTATAGTCAAATTGATTAGGTATTAGTATCATAAAATATTTCACTGTTTTAATTAAATGTTTAGTAATTACAAACAAGTATTTAGTCAACATAATTGAATAATTTATCAAACAAGATAAATTGTTAGTTAATACAATGAATCGTTTAGTCAGTTTCACAAAATTATTTATTGCTCCAGGTAAATACTTAGTAATTTCAGTAAAATGTTTTGTCAAATTGATTAAGTATTTCATTGATTTTAATAATCTGTTAGTTCATCCAATGAATCGTTTAGTCAATTTCATAAAATATTTTGTTGCACCAGAAAAATATTTTGTAATTTCAAGAAAATTTATAGTCAAATTGATTAGGTATTTCATTGTTCTTAATAACCCGTTAGTTGATGGAATGAATTATTTAGTCAATTTCATAAAATATTTTGTTGCTCCAGATAAATGTTTTGTAATTTGAATAAAATATTTTATCAAATTGATTAAGTATTTCGTTGTTCTTAATAACTAATTAGTTTGTGCAATGAATCGTTTAGTCAATTTTATAAACTATTTTGTTGCTTTAATTAAATATTTAGTTATTTCAATACAATATTTTATAGAATTCATTTAATATTTTATCAATCTAAATAACCTGTTAGTTGATACAATGAATCGTTTAGTTAACTTCATAAAATATTTCTTTATTTTTAGTAAATATTTAATTCATGTAACTAAATATTTTGTTATTTTAAATAACTAAATTAGCGGATTCAATATAATATTTAATTAGCAGGCTCTAATGAAATCATGTAGTTGTTTCAACTAAATATTTACTTGAAACTACCAATATTTTTTTTCAGTGTAGGCTTTGACTTTTCGTAAATACCTGAAAAAATTCTTATGAATTTTAGAAATAAAAAGAAGGCATTATAGTTATATAATTAAAATAATTTTCGCCCACACGGGCCTAAAGTACGTAGGTACTATAAAGTTTTGTAGGAGTGTGTGAGCTATTGGGCCTCTTGGGCGTTATGTAGTACTTTATGCCCGCTGGCTGAATAATTTTGAAGTTACAATGTGGGGGTAAAATGTAATTTTAAAGGCGAGGTACAAAAAGTTCTTATGGCCGGTACTTGACTATAATTAATTGATTTCAGTACTTGTGTTTAATTTGTATAGAAGAATGAAGAAATTTGAATACATTTCTGAGAACATAGTCATACAGTTTTTCGGAGAATGGGTTTGCATTACTTGACTATCGATAATTGATTTCACAACTTTCGTTTGTTTGATTTGCAGTGAACAATTTGAATGTACTTACATATAATTTGTTGAGCATACATTGACTCAAAGAAGTAAAAGACTTTTTTACTATAGTATTTATTTGACTTCTTTTAAAAAATCATAAATGTTATTTTATAGATTATACAGAAAAAACTTCTATACTTGCCTTATTTTATACTTTCGTAGAAAGTTTTATTAACAATATTATTATTTGTACAGTCATGAAAAAAATTATTACCACGTGTTGTTTTTTCAAAATAAAGAACCATCACTTAATGTCACTACTTAATGTCATTATTATTAAAATTCGTGGTAATCCATTTTTTAACGCATTGATATGCAATGGACTTCATCAATTTTTAGTGTATTTTTATGTTAATATCTTTTTCAAGCAGTATTTGAACTGGAAGTAAAAAATGAAATGAGGCCTGAATATGAAAGAATTAATATTCCAACAATCCCTCGAGAAAAGCACAGACTGAGCTTGTTCCATGTGTCTTCAAAAAACTTCACCAACTCTAATTAGATTTTCTACTAGATAGATGATCTCTTCTATTAAAATCACAATTTTCTTATTTTATTTTTAAGAACTAATTTTTGAAAACTTTATTATAATAAAACTAATTCTTTTATGTTCATAATACTTTTTACGCACTTTCTGTGCAACAATACTAACTAAAACATCTTAGTTGTAGCTTAATGTCACTACTTAATGTCACTATTATTAAAATTCTTGGCCATTCTTAGACGCATTGTAATAATGTATTAAAAAATACTTGAGCACGATGCATTTTTAATAATCTGAGAAAATTTTATCTAACTTAAACTGCTACCATTAAAGTTATTTATGAAAATACAATCTAAACAGGTTGCTAATAATAACTTTATAATAAAAGTTTTTTACTTATCTGATTATAATATATTGCTATTCCCATTGATATTCACAGCTGCTTATATAGGTAATATTTTTCCAATCAAATCCAAAATGAAATAATCTATGTATGTATCTGTATGTATATATATATAATAAGTACTTATCTAACTAATAAAAGTTATTTTCCCCGTTGATTGATACACATAATTCTTCTCATAATTAGTTGACTTCTTGAGATCTTTGAAATATATTATTATTAACTAACTCACTAAATGATATCATTTGTATATAAAAATAATGACATGTTATATGTAAGGTTAGGCGTCGACCAGATACGGGTGTGTATATATACTATTTATATATATACCACTTTACCTCGATTAAAGTTCCTAACGATTACAACAAGCTCCCAAATTATTGAAAAAACAATTAATATCTTAAAATCAATTAAGGTTTCTCAAATGTTGTAAAATAAAAAATATATTAATTGTTTTTTCAATAATTTGGGAGCTTGTAATCCTTATAGGAATTTTAATCGAGGTAAAGTGCAGCGGTTTTCGATTCATCATCACTTCAGCCGTGCTGAAAAATTTTTTTAAAGTTTTTATCAGGCAAATCCAGTTGAAGCGGGATTTTTAACCGTTTTATTGATACCGCAGACCACTGTGCCTCGCTCTCTCTAGTTACTGTTTCTACGTCTCGATCTCAACGCCGCTGTCTCTACTCCTTTTTCTCTACGTTTCTGTCTTTACGCTTCTCTCTCTACGTCTCTGACTCTATTTTCTGTCCCTACGTCTTTTTCTCTACGTTTCGGTCTCTACGTCTCTTACTCTATGTCTCTGTTTCGACGTCATTGTCTGTATATCCTTGTCTCTATTTCTATATCTCTACGCCTCTTTCTCTACGCCTCTGTCCCTATGTCTGTCACTACCTATTTATCTCTATTTCTTTGCCAGTATGTTTCCGTTTAAAATACTATGCCTCTACTTCTCCATCTCTACGTTTCTGTCTCGACGTTTCTGACACTACGGCTCTATCTCTCCGCCTATCACTACACGTCTTTGTCTCTATGTCACTTTCTCTTTCAACGTAGCTGTGTCTACGTCTCTGTCTATCCATCACTGTCTACACATCTCGCTTTATCTACGTCACTGTCTCAAGTTTGTGTCTCAATTTCTCTTTCTATACGTCTCGGTCTCTACGCCTCTTCCTCAATGCCTCTATTTCTCCGTCTCTGTCTCTACATTTTCTGTCTCTATGTCTCTGTCTCTATATTTTTGTCTCTATGTCTCTGTCTCTACATTTCCCTCTCTACATCTCTGCCTCTACATTTCGGTCTCTATGTCTCTGTCTCTACATTTAGGTCTCTATGTCTGTACATTACTGTCTCTATGTCTTTGTCTCTATATTTCTGTCTCTATGCCTGTCTCTAATCATCTGCTTCTATGTCTCTGTCTGGACGTCGCTCTATCTACATTCTGTCTACGTCTCTCTCTATATGACGATGTCTCTTTTTTCTGCCCCTGCGTCTCTTCCTTTACTCGTCTGTCTCTACGTCTCTTCACCTATGTCTCTGTCTCTACATCTCTATCTCTACTGCTCTTTTTACACATCTTTGCCTCTTCGTCTTTGTCTCTACTTCTTTGTTTCTACTTTTCTCTATACATTTCGGTCTATACATCTCTATTTCTATTCCTCGGTCTCTATCTTTACTTGTCTTTTCCTACGCCTCTGTTTCTGTCCCCTCTCTACGTTTCTGTCTCTAATTCTCTGACACTACGTTTCTATCTCTTTGCCTCTGACTTTACTTCTCTGTCCCTTAGCCTCTATCTGGATGTAGATCTCTCTATCTTCTGTCTCTACGTCTCGGTCTCCACATTGTTGTCTCTATTTTCTGTCTCTATGTATATGTCTCTATGTCTTTATCTCTACGCATCTTTCTCTACGTTTATGTTACTTCGTTGTTGTCACTACTTCTTTGTCTTTACGTTTGTCCTTACATATTGAACATAAAAATTAATTTTATCGCACAGTGTGACCTAAGTCCGTACTTAAGTCACGCCTATCCATGACTTAAGTAGTCGATTATTGCACCGTGTTTATCGCACTCGCTACACTCGTGCGCTAACCTCACAGTGCAAAAATGGACTGCTTAAGGCACAAATAGGTGTGACAGCGGACTTCGATAAACGTGCTATAAAATAGTATACGATACTCATGACTTGAGTGGCCCATCGTACGACGTGAATAAATCGCCCTCGCTACGCTCCGGCCCTAACTTCACGCCGTGCAATAATGAGCCACTTAAGTCACACGTATCGTAATTTACTATAATAGTACATTACGGTACGGGTGGGGAAGATGATTATTTACCACATGAGACGTTCTTCGCACGAGCGAAGAGAGTGAGTCGGATGCGGTAAATAATCACCTTACGCACCAGTGTCGTACAGTATTTTATACCACGAGAGCCTAATAATCATATTAAAGATATAATTTTGATATTAGAATGGTATAAAAAATGTTTTTTTATTCAAACGTATGAATAATTTATCGTTAAACATGGATTGACAAAAATAAAATAATAAAATAATACGTTACAATAAGTTTCACATAAAAATAAAAAAAAAATAGTCTGTCTCCAAGACAACGATAATGATATTCCTATGTATTTTTATGCGCTGAATTCAAATATGAACTTAAGATGATGCCTTATACCGACATATTTCTATTACGTTCCGACCACAATATTTTAACCTTATAACAAGCTTATAAAAGATCATATTTTTTATTTCATCTCCTCACCATACATATGGACATGATTATCGTTCTTCTAACACCGACAAATTTTATTTTTCATGGGTCTATATAATAAAAAATATAACTTTTTTCTATAATATCTGTTATATATTGACACAGGTTTTAAAAAAAAAAAGATTATCGTAATACTTATAATAAAATGGAACGCAATATAATAGAAGAAGAAAATAACGACTTAAAATTTGTTTAAAGAAATGGATATGTAAGTATTTACATAATCATCTTATAAAAATACTTTTTTATAATTGACAAGGAAAGGATACTTGTTGTCCGCCTCCGATTTTCATGAGATTTCGCATATGAGTAGAGTGTCAAAAAATATTCGACACGTATTTTTTTTTATCTGCGGAAAAACATATCTGTTGTAATGTTGAGGTATTGTGGATAATAAATAAGTGAATGTTAGACGGAGTTAATTAATAAAGAAGTATAATAAGGATTAGTTGGATACATGTGCTCTACGTCTGCACTACATGACGGTCGACAAGAGAGAGGTTCAGTGCGCAGGGCGCTTGCGCGCCTCTAGTAGGCCGCGCCTCCAAAGTACGAATAGGTGACGCCACTAGTATCATACATTAGGTGATTAGGTCTAGATATAATATTTACCATAATTCAACACGCCTCCTTAAATTTTTACTCTAGACCTTTACAAAATTTACTTATCATAATTACATTTTCTTTGTTCAACTTTTGTTTACAATTTTAAATCAATTTTAACGCTGTTCTATTTTTAACAAATTTTTTCTTGTCTAAACTCTTAGTTAACATATCAGCTATATTACAGATTGAATTAATTTTAACAATATTTATAATTCCATTTTCGTAATTTTCGTTAATGTAATGATATTGTACTTCGACGTGCTTCGAATTTTTGGTAAAATTTCCGAACTTTGCTATTGCACCTGAGTTGTCTTCGTATATTTTTATAGCATTTTCAAATTTTACGTGAAACGATTCACTCAACAAGTTTCTTATAAATAATACTTCTGTCACTGCTTCCGACATAGCTGTATATTCCGCAAAAGTCGAACATTTTGTAACCGTATTCTGTTTATGAGTTTTCCAAAAAACTAAATTTTCAAATAATCTTACTATAAAACCTGTTGTTGATTTTCTGTCTACATTGTCGCCTGCATAGTCAGAGTCTACCATGCAGTGTAATATCATGATTACAATTATACGTTAATTTTAGGTCTTTTGTTTTGACTAAATACTTCAGAATTCTCATAGCGTATTTAAAGTGTGTTTCATCGTAACAACTTTAGTATCGACTCAAATAATTTACGCTGAATGCTATATCTGGCCTAGTGCCTGTACTTATATATAACAATTCTCCTATCAAATTTCTGTACTTTATAGTTTCATCGCTTTCGCTAGCTTGATCTAACTTAAGATTAGTTTCCATTGGAGTATCATACAATTTTGCATTCTCCAGATTGTATTTTTTGGCCAAAGATTCAATATATTTAGTTTGACTTAAAGTCATCTTACTTCTATCTTCACTATAATCTATGTCTATTCCTATATATTGTCCAATTTTTCCAAGATTTTTCATTGCAAATTTTTGCATTGAATTATCGTTTATTTCATTTATTTTAATTTTGTCTCTACAACTAATTAATAAATCATCTACAAAGACTAGTATATATATATTGGATCTTTGCCTGTATTGTTCACATACAAACAGTAATCATACTTATTTCTCTCTAAATTTAACCTTTTTACATATTCGTTAAAACATTCATACCATGCTCGAGGGCTTTCCCTGAGTCCGTACAACGCTTTTCGTAGTTTGCAAGTTTTGTTTTTTTGAACTTCATAGCCTTTCGGTACATTCACTTCGGATTTCACATTCTCATTCAAGAACGCCGTTTCTACGTCCATTTGTTCTATGAAGAATTTATTTTTACAAGAATAAGACAACAAAATTTTTAATGTTTGCATTTTTTCTACAGGAGAATAAACATTTTCAACGTATTCTTTCTGTTGAAAGCCTCTAACAACTAATCTAGCTTTATACGTGTTATCATTTTTCCTTTTATAAACCCATTTAACATCAATTATTTCTTTATCTAGGTCTATCTACAATTTCCCATATGTCATTTTTAACTAAGCTTGATATCTCTTTATTCATTGCAATTTGCCATTCATGACTTTCTTTTGAGTTTAGCGCCTCCTCGAATGTACTAGGAGTATTCGCATCTACATAATTTATGTAAATAAAGTGTGAAACGGGATTTCCAAATCTATTTACTGGACTTTTCTTCCTGTCAGATTTTCTCGGTACTTTTAGATCTTGTCTATTAGTTTTGGATTCGTTACTTTCAAAATTCTCACAATTGTCGTTGTTTGTTTGATTATTATTAACATCATCACTATGTATTTCTTTTCCTCTACCAGACTCGAGAGTCGTAGTAGAAGGAGATTGATTATTTTCGTACCCTTTATTTTCTAAATTTACAATTACACGATCCTTTTCATCATCAGATTTTTCTAAGCAAATGAATTCAATATTTTGTTCAACGACTTCAACGTGTCTAGCATTAATTACTCTATTATTTACAAGAACTCTATAACCATTTTCGGTATATCCTACTAGTACGCCTAATTCGACTTTATTATCCCATTTGCTTTGTCTTAACGCTTCTGGGACTCTTACAGAAACTGTACTACCGTAAATTTTTAAGTGTTGAACATTTGGCCTTTTGCCAAAGAATATTTCATAAGGAGTCTTGTTTTCTTTTGTGTTAGCAATCGTTCTATTTTTTAAGTAAGCTACGGTTTTCATTACTTCCGGCCAGTATCTCCTATGTATCCTAGCTTTTCTAATTAAACACCTACCTATGTCCATAGCTGACCTATTATATCTTTCCGCTACGCCATTTAATTCATGGACGTAGGGTGGACCAGGTTGTAATTGAATCCCTTTGAATTTAATAAACTCATAAATATCTTTGTTTAAATATTCTTTTCCATTGTCACATTGTAACTTTTTTACTCTTTTATTCAAAATGTTTTCAACTTGATTGACAAATTCTATAAAGCAACTTGCAGTTTCTGACTTATTTTTAATACAAAAAATTCTATTCCATTCACTGTAATCGTCTATGAATGTTAGAAAGTATTTTTCACCACCATAACCTATAGTGTTATGTGGTCCATTTAGATCCGTATGTATTAATTCCAAAATTTCACTAGTTTTTGATCTGTCATTTTTAAATGGTACATTTGACATTTTACTCTCAATGCAGTTTGCGCATTTCATATCAATATTTTCTATTTTACTGGGCAAGCTTATTGCTAATTTATCATTCACTAATTTGTTTAGATATTGAAAATTGACGTGGCCTAATACCCTGTGCCATCTCTCTTTTTCAGTTAATTTTATGTTATTTACATATGTTTCATTTGGTATGCTTTTGTTTACAAGACTTTTCATAAAGTACAAATTTTCCTTTTTATATGCAATAACTAATAACTTTCTATATTTATTATAAATTTTGGCATTTTCATTTCTGGCTACTACTGTACAATTTTGAGTTATTTTAGATAAACTTAATAAATTTTGCTTAATTCCGTTTACATAGTATACATTATTTAAAACAATATTTGAAACATTATAATAATTTTTGAACTGTACTTCTATATTGCCTACTTTCGTAGCTTTTAAGATTTTTCCATCCGGTAATTTAACATTTATAGGTTCTTTCAAGTTTACATAATTATCGAAAAATTTATCATTTTGTACTATATGATCAGTGCACCCACTGTCTAATAACCATAGTAATTCGGTACAGTTTTGGTTAAATTCGCATCCTGTTACCTGATTAATTTGCGGATTAACTACTTGTGTTATCCAAGCTTCAGTTGAGTCTGCTTCTGTAGTTCTTGCTGAGCGTTGTTCACTAGACGCTTCGCCTCTCTGTTGATCTAGATGTCTACCTACGCCTCGCCCTCTGCCAGATTGAGCGACTCTGCCTCGGTTGTTGCCTCTCTATCATAGTTTGGACGACCTCCTTGGGCACCTCTGCCCCTGTTGCCCTGTTGACCCTTTTGACTCCAACAGTCCTTTTGTCGGTGGCCAGTTTTTCCACAGAAAAGGCATTTCTCTTCGAACTTAGCTGTAAAAGTACTCATATTACCTTTTTTATCAAATTCATTTTTTGACACGTTCTTTTCTTTAATTTTAGATTTGACATAGTTTACTGTCCTTTGTTGCTCCGGTATGACGTCTATGAAATCTCTAATGTTGCTGTAGCTTGGTGGTATCCACTTTTATACCAGGCATATTTAAAAACATTTTGAAATCTTGGTGAACAAAATTGATTATGGGTTAGAGATTGTAGTTTGATTATATTATTTCTCTTGTGTAATTTAGAATCATAATTCATAAGAAGTGTTATGTCTGATAATTTCCTTATAAAGTTTTTCCATAATCGAAAACCATATACATCAAGAGGCTGTATCTGACCAGTTGTGCCTTTTGGTATCGTTTTCAATATAAGATTTCGGTAAAGCTTCTTTTACAGCGTTTTCATATTGTCCACTCCATGAATCTAATAGCAGTATAGGTGAATTCCCACTGTGAATCAAAAATATATTTTGAATCCAAATTTGAAATAGTTCCTTGGATAATTTACCGGACGCTGATGCTTTATATTTTCTGGTTTGAATAAAGTTTTCATTACTTTAGGTGCAAATTGCCCATGAGCCTCTTCAAAACTATAAATAACCGGGACATAAACTCTCCCTCTGCTGATATAGTTGGTTGAATAGTGTAACTATGTGTTGTAGAAGATACCGACTAAACGATGTTTTCTAAATTTTTAATCCCCTCATAACAAACAGTGCGACCACTATGTATCTTAGAGATACAATTTAGAATTGAACCCACTTTGATCAGAATTGTAAACGTTTTGAGCACCATGTACTTTAATGAGATTTTTGACATCGTTAACAAAATTTGCTTAGTGTTGTTCTACCTCTATTGCCTTCTGTGTAGATGACATAGTAATAAATTTTGTTACTTTACGTGAAACAATGTGATATTTTTTTTGAATATTTGAATCCATCTATGTAAAGATTTAATCCACGGAATATTTAGTTCTGCTGTCTTTACGAGAGCCCATCTTTTTATATCAATATCGTGCAGAGTCATTTTTGATTCTATCGCCTCTTTAACTTTTTGCAGTACATAAGTTGTTATTCCGTATACAATAGTTGTTCTGGTACCCCTGCTTCAATTTGTAATTTCCACTGTCACAATTGGCGATCGGAAGTAACTTTTCTATAGTTCGACTGTACACTTGTCAAGTATAATGGCTTTCTCTTTCCACTTTGCCAATACTGCACTGCCTGTTTCTTATATTCAAAGTCTACATCTTCTTCACTCGGCAAAGAAGCAGGAACCTCTGCATAATCTTCATTTAATTCATCCTCTTCTTCAATATCTTGTGGAAGGGTATCACTGTAGTCATCCTCAAAAAGTAAAGTATATTCTTCTTCTGTATGTAAATTGTAATTTATACTCTCCTTTATTATATTTTCTATTACATGGTATAAAGTTATCTCTTGTTCGTTAGCTTGTGCTTCTTCAATTTTAACATTGTTAGGATTAAAGATTATAGATAACAAAGATATTACAACCAGTGGATTAATAGTCATTTTTCAATTTTATTTGTGGCAATGATGTTCAAGCAACAGCCGTAGATTATTTATTCTATAATTATTATTTTACTTAAAATAACTTTATTTTATTTTCATGAAAGTTAATTGAACTAACTTTTATTTCGGATATTTCATCATTTTATCCCCTTTATTATAATTGATGGCTATGTTATTTCACGTTTTATTCGTAACCTGATTGGTCGGAAGCGTTGCCATGCTGTAGCTATGTGCATGGCAACGTAATGTTGTTTATTTACATTTTTCTCATAAGGTTATTTTCCCATTTTTTAATATTGTATTCAAAGCACAGTTGATCTCCGCGCGCGCAGCGCGCGTTTGATCTAGTCTTCTTTTTAAAATAAAGTTATGTTTCACTGAAATAAAAATATTATAATTATTACAATATTATGTGACACACACAAATAATTTAATTTATTTTATTTGCTTATTATATGGTAGAGAGAATCGTGCCAGTTTAATATAATAAATACATTAAATAATCAAATTGAATATCTGTATTTACACTCAAGCGCGCGCACGCACTCACACGCTTACACTCGCACGCTCATACGATTTCATTAATTTTATTTATTAATTGTATTAAATGCGCAAGATACTCATTACAATAAAATATTATACTAGTTTTATTTAAAACAGTTATTAAGGGCATGTAGAATAAGAGTAAGAAACTTTACTGGCCACCACGTGTTTTAATTAAAAAATTATTTATTTTTATTTATTTATTCAGAGTACATTATAGAAGTACATTACATTATTGTAACCCTGCAGAGAAAAATAAATTTCCTGTTTGCAGGTCCCGAGTATATAATATACTTAAAATTAAAACTAATACTAATTCTTAAAACTATGAAATATTTTTAACATCATAATAGACTTTCTAAACAGTAATATGTAAATATGCGATATGCAATTATCTAAATTTTCGACTTGAATTACTATAACGAACTTATAGTATCAAATCGTTTTCAAGGAATATTCAACTCGTTTTCAATAAATATTTTTCACAATCCATTCTTTTATTTTGTATCTCGCAGGTCTTTTGTCTATATCTAGAGTTTTGAGCTCATTTGATAGTATATTAAAAGTCTTTATTGCAGTTATATAATTGTTTTTTTTCGCTTACTCTTTTGTCAATTTTTGGTAATAATATAGCTTTATTTCTTGTCTTACTATTTGAGTTTGTGAATATATTTTTCATTTCGCTGTAATGATATTTTAAGCAGTCCCATGTGAATAGTTGCTTAATATTCATAGGTTTATTTTGCTCAAACGTGTTTTTGAAAACTAGTTTAAGTAGTCTGTTTTTTATATTTTGAAGTAAATGTTGATTGTTTTTATATACACCTCCCCAGGCAATTATCCCATAATTAATAACACTGTGAAAAAACGCATAGTAAATAACCTTTAATGTACTTGTTTGCATAAATTTATTGATTTTGTAAAAGATGAAATTTAAGTAACTTGTTTTTTTGATTAGGTAGTTAATATGTTCATCCCATTTTAGATTATAATCAAAATTTACTCCTAAATATTTACACGAGTCAACTCTCTTTATTTTTTCTTTGTTAATATATATGTCACGTCCTAAAACATAACACGACTGGGATTATTAACTCAATTAAGAATTAATGCTCTTTTTGGTCGTAGCTGCGCCAGCTAATAAACCATGGACGAGCTGAGGAAAGGAGTGTAATATCAAATTCACTGTTAACGTTGAGATTCAGGTTTGACTAATTTTTCTTGAATTAGGATTGGATTTCTATAAGGACCAACAGTGGATAGCACGAACGTCTCGTAAAGATCGTTTGGCCGCACGTATCCCCATATGGACTAGGAATAAGGTCACGAGCCCAGGAATTAATGTACAATATATAGGAACACTAAATTTTGCCCTACTCAGGTTATTCCTCAGGTTCGCCCTTCCCTATAAAGAGCATAGCTCGCAATTGAATTTACTGGCTAAAATTTGTCTAATTGATATTCTTCGTTATTCTGACTATTATTTTATTTAATTAGAATTCTGTGCTTTTGAAATATTAAATATTGCAATATTATTCGTACTCAAGTGTACGGTGACTCGTAAAGTCACACTGAACGAAGTGGGTTACGAAATAATATTTTTAACCTTTTAAAAACTCCATTAGACTCAACTCGTAAAGCTGAAGCTATGGGTATTTGAGAAATGCAATTTAGAAAAACAAATTGTTAAATTACTTTTGAATTCTTTATTTTTCCTCAAGAGGTAATGTGTTTTTCTTTAAAAGTGGAAATATACAATAATACTAATCAAACTCAAGTGTACGGTGACTCGTAAAGTCACACTGAACGAAGTGAGTAATGAATAAGTATGTTATTTCTCAAACTACCAGTAGTCTGGGCTCGTAAAGCTTTGAACTATGATAATTGAGAAATTATGTATTTTCCTTAAATTCAATAAATTTGAAATGTAGTAAAATTTGAACAATAAATTTGAATTTTTTTTGTTTGAAATTTGTTTTTAATTTTAATTGAAAAATAGTAAACTTGCAATATTCTTCAAACTCAAGTGTACGGTGACTCGTAAAATCACACTGAACGAAATGGGTTACGAAGTAATATTTTTAACTTCTCAAAAACTTCATTAGACTCAACTCGTAAAGCTGAAGCTATGGGTATTTGAGAAGATGCAATTTAGAAAAACAAATTGTTAAATTACCTTTGAATTCTTTATTTTTTCCTCAAGAGGTAATGTGTTTTTCTTTAAAAGTGGAAATATACAATAATACTAATCAAACTCAAGTGTACGGTGACTCGTAAAGTCACACTGAACGAAGTGAGTAATGAATAAGTATGTTATTTCTCAAAATACCAGTAGTCTGGGCTCGTAAAGCTTTGAACTATGATAATTGAGAAATTATGTATTTTCCTTTGAATTTAGTGTGAAAAGAAAAAAAAATTTGGGAATTTGAATTTTCGTAATAATAAATTTTTAGAGAGATTGAATTTGGTAATGCTTGAATATTTATTAAAATTTGAAGTTTGAACAGAGTCTAAAGCTTGTGAGGCTTGTGTCGATCTGTTAGAGCAGTCAGCAAAGCTTGTGAGGCTTGTGTTGATCTGACTGTCGAACAGTGCGCGCTCGGCGTATTTAAATACATTGCTCCTCCTCTTCTTTGGCTGGAAAAACTGCGGTGTCGAATCGAGTAGTTGCGTCATCTTGTGTTAACGAATCGCTGGTTGACATTTGTAACGGCGGTTGATAATCATATATGCTGCAATGTTAAATGAGGCTAGTGGTGCGGGAGAACGGTGTCCAATGGTGCGGGGGTGGCCTCCCTTCCAAACGTCAATTTTCAGCCAAGCGGGGGAAAAATCCTATGTTTTAACATAGAGAGCGGTAGAGAGCGGTCCCTTATCCCTTCTCCAGGGTATTTTCCGGCGGCTCGTATCTTCTTTAAGGAGCGAGAGAGAACGTTGTATGAGTGACAGAGAAAGAGAGATGAAAGAGACAGAAGATATTCCTATCTCCCTCACTCTTCAATTTCTTCACTGTATTTTTGACAATTTTCTACAGATTGTTTAGATTCATTACAGATCGCAAATTTACAAATTATTTATAGTTTATTTCAATAGGTATTTCTAAGACAAGATATTACAAATTTGAACGGTGGTTATAAGTTGATTAGAAGTAAAGTTATGATGAAATACAAAGGTCGCAAAATATAATAGATAGTTTAACAGAAAAATAATTAATATAATATTACAATAATTATAAGTCTCGTAAAAAATGGTAAAACTAATCAGTCAAGTATAATATTATAAAGGTGTTCGCAAAATTGTGGTAAATATCGCTATTATTTATTTAGTTGCAATGTTTTACTTAATGTTAACGCAAATGCAGGAAAGGTTTCATTTCGTTATTGTTACAAATGTGGTTCCAGATTATTTCCAATCATAAAATTTATTAATTTTATATCTATTCGTTGTCTAATTAAATAATCATCTCTCTAGGGTTTGGATGTGAATATTTGTAATTTGTAGATAATGAAATTATTATAGGAATTAGTTTTTTAAGATTTCACAAGAAAAATATTAATAAATCAAAAAATTTATAAACAAACAATTATTTTTAAAGATTGTGATTAGGGATTAAATTTATATGAAAATGTAAAGAAAAATTATTGCAGATGAATTGCGTTGTTAAAATGTGGAAATGTAAAATAGTTAAATAGATATAAACCTTATAAGTTTTAAAATTGGAAAATAATATTTCGTCGCAGGGTAAAGAAATGAAAAGATTTCCTTAAAAGATCGTATTTTCGATGCTTGTATATGCTATGCAACAACTTAGGGAGAGATAAGAGTTTCCAGATGTGCAGGATATTTCCTCTATAGGTCCTCAGTAACGGTTTTCATAAAATATATTATTTTATGTAATTGGTGAAATTTTCTTATGCAACTTTATGAAAAGATTAGATTATTCTTTCTAGCTAATAATTCAATTATATTATTAAGTTATCTTATTAATTTAATACACTTTTCTTAGAGTTTCTATTGTTTATTTTAAATATTTGAAATTTAATTAATTGCTTTTAATATCAATGTGTTAAGATACAACTGTTGTATAGCAAAATGTTTTATCTAATGTGTACAGTTCATAAAATTTGCATTAACAAATGAGAATCTCTTATAAATAGGCGTAATAGTTAATTATTATTAGAGAATGTACGATTTACAATGTATTATTCAAATTCGAAACAGTTTATTATTTTGAACTTAAAGTTAAGTTAATTAATCTAATAGAAGTAAACAAATGGATTATTGTTACTACTAAAACATATTATAATAACGGTTTTATTATCTTCTAGTTTTTACTTAACATAATACAACTTTTATCTTGAACAAAATTATTTTCCCTACTTATAGTTATTGGAATATTTAGCGTTATTCTAAATAATATTCTTATGCTATAGTACATTGAGTCCCAAAAGATGCTGGGAAAATACGTCACCACGTGGAGGGACTTGAGGAAATCCATTTTTATGCATGCGATGGAGAGTACAGATAAACACTCTCTTTGTCTCGGTTTTTCTTATAATTAACAATTCCGAATGTTTTACAAAATATGAAATTACCTCTTTAATTAGATAAATGCATAGCAAACTATTACAAATCTGAACGAAAACGCTATGATTATTTTAACGCTAGTTATTCGCAATATGAAAGTTATTAATACAAAAAAAATCTAATTTATAATGATATTGGATTTGATAAGTTTATAAAAATAGCCGGTTATATAAAATAAACTAGTGGTTAAGATAACTTGTTGCTTTATGCAATATAATAAGTATTATAGTAATTATTTATCGTTTGTTAATAAAGATTCTTTTCATGTTTATTGGCTGCGTTTACAAAATGCATATGGTTAGTTATAGAGTTATGTTTTTTGGTTTTTGTTGATAGATCTTAATATTATTAATACGGAAACAAGCAAAAGCTGTTGATTGCAATTTAACAAAAGAATATGGAATTAGTATTATTTTTCCTAATTTCCTTACTGCTATATTTAATATTTAAAGTTGTTAAAATAATTTTATCTTTAACGGTTTGAGAGATTTTGTCTAATAATGTAAATAATCTTTTCAGTATATAGTATAAGTCGTGTATTCAAAAATTCAGAAAAGCGCGTCTCTGCGTGGGAAAGCGTCGTATCTATATTTAGTATGGGCCATGTGTTTTACAGCCCCAAGATTACGCATGCGCTAGGGCTATCGTCTTCTTAAGGCTAATTCCACATTTTGAAGGAATATTTCCAACTCACATGTAATTGTTCAAAATCCAAAAATGTTTGTTAAATTTGTGATATGTAATAAAACAGTTTATTTATTTATAGCAGAAGAAAAACAGAAGGTTGAATAAGTTTCATTATTTGAGTAGGAAAAATATTCTTTCATGAATGTGTCTTGAAGTATTTATTGTAATTTTATATTTGTTTGTGATTGTGAATGGAAAACCTTATAAACTCTTATACCTCGCGTTTGGAACGGTTTGCTGGTTAGGTCAAACGTATAAAGGAAGAATTACAATTGTGATTATTGCACAAGGGTTTGTTTAACAATTCGTACTTAAATTATTATTTAAAATATATCCTTGTAGAAAATTAACCCTAATTTATAACTAACTCATTAATACAACTGAAGTATTTCTAAATAAAATTGTATTGCAGAAATATTGTAATTCAACTAAAGGTTTTACTATTGAACATTTTTTTATTAGAGTGAGGTTACTTACTTTTGTACAAGAGAATATAATAATCTTCGATAAACGATTGCGTATTATAATTTTACAGTATCTGTGATCGTAGGTATAATCGGATATAATTTTTATTTATTTAAAAGTAGTGTTTGTCTTTATCAAGAAGAAAGGAAAGTTTACAGTCCGTTTTTATATTAGGTCTAAATATAGTCTTTTAAGGAAAAGGAAATTACAAGATTAAAAATTCAGAAATTTTAAAGCATGCGCCGCGTCGGTGTTTTATGACAGCTTGAGACTCCGAGAAGCGCAGGTCACATCTACAACCCTTGGTGCAATAGTGTCGGTAGGGTAGTAGGTGTTCAGGGTTATGACTATGGTTCATCGCATAAAAATATATACAAAAAAAAATTTTTCCCATCGTAGACGGTTCCGTTACATATACATTTAAATTTTTTGGTACACTGTCACAGTAATTTCCGAAAGTTATGTACACAGTTTTACTTATGTTTAATGTTAGTTTATTCAATGCAAGCCATATAGCTACTTTTTCAAGATATAGATTCATTTCACTTTCAACTTCTTTCCAGGTTTTACCTGACGATATAACTGCTGTGTCATCAGCATATGATAAACTTGAGTTTTCTGGCATTGTTATAAGTAGATCATTTATATATAATATAAAAATTAATAGCCCAAGAATTGTTCCTTGTGGCACTCCCACCGTTATTGTTATCGGTTCACTCTCACTTTGGCCAATTAATTTGTAAACATTTATTTGATATAATATCGACTTCAGGCCTTCGATTTGTGCGGAGATAATTTTCAGAAATTTTGTGGATCATTTTTGTTATAGTATCTGCGAGATATTTGGGTTGAAAAATCTGATGACTTTTTTAGATAATTGTAATTATTTAACATACACTCAATAAAAGGCAAACGAAAAATTTATTAATATATCATGATATGATATCTATGTATATAACAAATATTATAAATTCTATTAACTCTAGAAAAAAAATGAAAACAATTCGATGTTTTTTTACAAATATTCTTCTTATCATGGTTACATTAATAAATTGAACATTATTAGAATTGTAACGCGTGCCCAGCCGCGATTCGAATCTGCAGCGCAAAGGTAGTGAGCGCGCGTGCGCAACTCCAGCGCAGCCGAACCGAGACTCGCGCGCCAGCGCGCTTGTGCGTCACGCGTAGCGAATCGGTCTCGCGACGCGTAAAATGCCCGTCATCCGTCGCGAAGCTGCTTATCATTTTCCCGCGTATCACATCACGGTAGCCATCTTCGTGTTCGCCATCGCACTGTACACATCGTCTCTCGTGTTTTTTTATTTTTTTTATATCGCCCGCGCCGTCCTGTTGATATATCACGAGTGAGATGCATGAAGGCGCCGACTAGCGTGAGAGTGTGAAGGAGTGAGAGAGAGAAATCACCCCGTGCAAGGTTTCTGTTCCTTGTACGTGCGGGTGTGTGTCAGCCCGCCGTACTTTAACACCGCGCGCGAGAATAGCAGCTTCGCCGTGCGCCGTGACGTTGGCGCGTTCAAACGATAACCGTCGCGCGCGAATTAACCAAGTGTTTTATTCAGTACGTGCGTCGTGATTGTAATTATTAGTGTTTTGAATATACTGTGATATTTAGTTTCTCGTCGCGTTGTTCATTACAACCTGTCCTTCTCCCGGATACCGCCGCCTCCGCGGGAAAACGACTCCGCCGGTCGTTTTCATATCTGAGCGTAGTGGCCGCGCGTTTTACTCTTCGAGCGCGCGTTTTTCACTCAGGGATCCAATTAGTTGGAAAGTGAAGTTCGCGTGCGATCTTTGCTTTGGTTTCGGGATTGCAGGAGCAGATCCCCGGGCAAGTCATTTTAGTCTGACACACGCGGCACCGTGTTCTAGGGCATCGCTGGCCTATGGCTTTTTGGGATTTTCCCCCACTAGCCATCCCGTTACAGAATCATTATTTTATATTACGTTTTTATAATAATCCTATTTACATTATATCACTTCTTTGAATCAAACTTACTATTTGACTTTAGATATCATTTTAATATTTAAACTATTTTATTTTTTTCAAGAAACTTCTTATTTGTTTAAACGTTTCGCCCATATGACTAAAAATGAAATAGGAATACTTACAAGCCCTTTTTAATAATATATTTTCTGTACTCGTATCTTCAATGCGTAATTTAAAATTTTTTTTGTACAGTATATAATAAAATGAATAATTATATCAATTTAAACAATTGTATAAAAACCAACAATATGTAATCAGTAACAATATGTAACAATATGTAATCAGTTTAGTAACTAGCGTGTAATCAATACAAAGAAACACTACAAACTGACCACAGTCGAATAAAAATATCACTTGTTTACTCAAGAATTATCTCGTATTCAAAGTTTATTTTTAACTTACCAATATTTTTATAAATGTCGTCCGAAAAAAATATTCGTAGAAGCGTGATGACATTGAAAATTGTAATGTAAATTTAATATAATTATAATTACATTGCATATTTCGGTAAGAATGAAACTTTCGTTGATAAAAAAAACTTAAATTTTTATGACATCAACAATACAAGTATCAATACGGGAAACGAAATATTATCCTAATATAATGTAAGAAAGATGCATTTTTTAATAAAATTTTACTCAGAAACATTCTTTGTTTATAAATAATTTTATCATTAATTTCATAAACAAAAAAAAATAATCGAGAAAAATTTTCTTGCAAATTTTCATTGAATGTATTAAGTTTTAGTGGTCAATTTTAGTATTTCATGTAAAATATGATTTGAAATAAGCATCTCAAAATAAAATATAAAAAAATATGTTGTGATCAATTTTTTTTAATCACTAAAAGATAAATAACTAAAGTAGGGGTAGCTCACCCCTTCTATGTGTTTTTTTTAAACCTCGAAACAGGTCAACTCTAATTTTTAATTTCCTTTACAACATGGCATTTTTTAATCAAATATTCCTGGTCAAAACTTTGTTATTTTAAAAACAGGGTGAAAAAAATTATATTTATCCCCATAAATATAGGGGGTGCAACCCCTTATCATTAAAGCTGTGTCCAAATGCTTGTCTTTTTATAAGAAACAAATAGGTGTTTGTTTCATTAACAAATTCCGATTTCACACGGAAAAAAATTTCCTAGAGTGACTACGGGAGCGTCATGAGTTACTATAGACTTTCCCGTATATAGAGTCGTCTTCTCATTGGTGCAGTGACTCGAGGCTATTGGTATACTCGTTCTACCAATTTGACGCAATAGCTACAGAAGTCGATTGGTGTAGCCATAGCCTAACCTCTCTTACCGAGATTGGTATACTGAGTGCGACAAGTTGGTAGAGTTACTACTGACATTTGTGAGGGCGCTGTTGCAGCAGCTGTGACGTAGTAACTATACGTAATTTTTTCCGTGCATCGCGAGATATTAAAAAAAAAAACTGTTTTTGGGGGGTGAACTTTAAGGGTGATTTTCACTCCCAGATGTCTTTGGTCCACAGATAAAAAAAAATACGTGTCAAATATTTTTCGATACTCTAACCAGTTGCAAAGTTTCATGAAAATCGGAGGCAGATACTAACAAAAACGTGATTAATTATATTAGGAATAATTCACCCCATCAACGTGTTTTTATTTTTAAAATTATAATTTTCAATTTTCTTTATAGCATGGCAATTTTCAATCAAATTCAGCTCATTAAACATTTTTATACCAAAATACAAGGGAAAATATCATATTTACCCTTATAAAAAATAGGGGATGCAACTCCCCAGCTTTAAAACTGTGCCGAAAAACTCAACTTTTCATAAGAAACAAATAGGTGTTGGTTTCATTAAAAAATTGCGGTTCCATCTTGAGATATTAAAAAAAAACGGTTTTTGGGGGTGAACTTTAAGGGCGGTTTTTACCCCTTAGATATGTTTTTCCGCAGATAAAAGAAAATACGTGTCGAATATTTTTTGACACTCTACTCATATGCGAAGTTTCATGAAAATCGGAGGCGGACACCAAGTATCCTTTCCTTGTGTGTGCGTAAAACTCGACTTTAGATGCCTGTTTTGTGTGCGTAAAGTACCCCCTTTTTTCAGTAGTACGTAAAGTGTTTACTTTACGCACTCGGTGCGTGAAGTAGTGCGTAGTGAGTTCTTCACGCACTCAGTGCGTAAAGTACTCTCTTTACGCACTCGTGAAAGAAATCCGGATACTTTACGCACGCTGAACAGGCATTTAACGTAGTTTCACGCTCCCAGTTATAAAAAATAGTAAACCTAATACGTGCGAAAGCCAGTAATCGCTTTACACACTACTTGCGTAATGTACTATTTCGCATCTATTATTAAGGTAGTAATGCAGATCTGAGAATTTCCGTTAAGAATTAACTAAAACTTAAAAGATATATAGGACCGAATCCATTTCAAATCAGGTGGTCCGCGTATGCCTAAGTCACCGATTATTTTGGGATAAAAGTATTCATGTTCTTCTCCAAAAATTATTTGACACATATTTTTTTATTTTTTTGTTTTATCAAAATTTCATGCGTTCAGCGATACCGAAAAATTCCGAGAAAATTCTTACTTAGAAAAAAATTTTTTCAACGTAATTTCCAAACGGCTACTGCTTCACCAGTTTTTGATGCTTTTAAGCGTGTAACACATAATTTTACTCAGTTTTGAGCCCTCTTTCACGTTCTCTATGTTATTTTCAAAAAAAAAATAAAAAATGGACGAGTTATGCACCTTTTACTGAAAAATACACTTTTTAGAAAAATGCATTTTTCTCGAAAACCCCATTTTTTTTGCACAATTTTCTTATGCCGTGATAGAGGACCTAAATACCTATCTAGATGTATTTGTGAGATTCAGAACATTTGCGCTGGGATAGCGATCACTAATGAAATAACACAGAAACAAAATTTTCACGCTTAACGCTTATATATAGTCAATGATATTAGAGTCAATATAGAGATGTTTATCTTTGTGCGTACATATACATGTACGTGCGCCTACTTGTATGAGTTTATCTACTAGTACATTTGTCCGCTAGATGGATATGGTTTGACTTATTAAAATTCGGTTTCTGCTATATATCACACATCTCGTCTTATTTAAAACCATCATCTTTTGGAAAATTATTACATATTTACACCTTATCAACTCAACTACGATGTCTCAATATTACTCAACGGAGAGAATCAAATGTGCAGACTTTTTACACAAGCACAAAAAAATCTGTTACAAATCTAGTTCCGTACGTTTCAAACAACTTGAGGATCTTGCTCATCCATTGAAGCACCTCTATCCTAATTTACCTTTGACACCCTCTACATATCTGTGTCAACATTGTTACAATCGTGCTTTAAAATTGGTGAGTAGCACTGACAATGAATTTATAACGGATAATGAAGTTACCGATAACGTAGTTGATAGAGATGAAGATTTTTTACCATTCCGTACAATGGCATACAGTTGATTCGTTTACTGTTATAGAAACATCATAAACATTGTTCAACTTCACATCAAGGGTATTAGACAATGTCGAAAGTATATTTTTTTTCTTCTTTTTTACGTAATTTTCAATTGATTTTTCACGTATAAGATTTTTTCTCTTAAGAGGCGATACAGAACCTAAGAAAGATGTATTTATTTTCTTATTAAATTCTTCGATGCCTTCTGGAGTACTTGGTAAAAAATCTTCAACTCTATCAACTACGTTGTCGGTAACTTCATTATCCGTTATAAATTCATTGTCAGTGCTACTCACCAATTTTAAAGCACGATTGTAACAATGTTGATACAGATATGTAGAGGGGGCCAAAGGTAAATTAGAATAGAGGTACTTCAATGGATGAGCAAGGTCCTCAAGTTGTTGGAAACGTACGGAACTAGATTTGTAACAGATTTTTTGGTGCTTATGTAAGAAGTCTGCACATTTGATCCTTTCCGTTGAGTAATATTGAGACATCGTAGTTGAGTTGATAAGGTGTAAATATGTAATAATTTTCCAATAGATGATGGTTTTAAATAAGACGAGATGTGTGATATATTGCAGAAACCGAACTTTTCTTCGTAAATGTAAAGTCAAACCATATCCATCAAGCGGACAAATGTACTAATATATAAACTCATACAAGTAGGCGCACGTACATGTATATGTACGCACAAAGATAAACATCTCTATATTGTCTCTAATATCATTGACTATATATAAGCGTTAAGCGTGAAAATCGGTCGGTCGGTTCAAAAGTTATCGCCTACATACACACGCACGCGCCCGCGGGCACACACACACATACACACCATAGCCATACAGACGTTTTTCAAAAATCATGTATTTTGATGCCTAACACCTCAAAAAACAATTATAACATGTTTTTACAATAACTCAAAAAATCACGACCACAATGCTTGTTCTAGGAGGAAGCAAAAATAATAAATTATAATATTGAAATTGTACCACAAATAAATATTATAGTAGGCAGTGAAAATTATAAAATTGTAAGTTCAATTATTCATCATGGCAATACAATTAATGACGGACATTATACTAATATATTAATGAAGAATGATAAATATATTCAAATAAATGGTAAAATAATCAACGATTTTAAATGGATAAATAATTTTACAGAATTTTATGTTATATTTTTATAAGAAATAGATAATAATTAATGCATAATAATCAAACTTTTTACTTCTAAAATTTGCCCAATATATAATTAAATTAAAATAATCCACACGTTAGAATAATTAAAATATTTAAATTATATATAAAAATAAACCGTTCTCAATAAATTGCAATTTCAAAAAACTGTTCAAAAAGTTTTGAAAATTTTCAATCGTAGATATCTTTGAAAATAATCGATCAATTATGATCAAATTTTTCTCACATATTGCCTATCTCAAATGCAAATTCGTCTATAAATTTCAGGGTAATCCATCGATCTGTTCTCGAGAAATTACGATTTAAAAACAAAGTTAACAAAATTTTAACCTCAAATATCTCTGAAATTTGTGAGCCAATCCTTTAGCCCAAAGAAAGCACTCGATTCGTATACAAAATCTACCCCTAAACGGAATTCAAAGCGATTAAGTAAATTTCACTCTAGTTATGCAACGACAAAAGAAATCACGTTTTTTTAAATTATTGTTTTTCTAATAAAATAATCAATAAAAAAACATGAAAATTTAGAAAATTATAGTACTCAATATTCTTTTTAAAAAAAGAAAAATTCATGTCAATCTCTTTTCTCAATTTCGAAATATAACCTATTTTCAAAAGTTGACGTATTTATCAATAATTTATGACAGAATATAGCTATCGACTTTTTTTTTAAATGTAGAGAATTTTATGCGGCATGAAGTGCATTCATAATATATTAAGAATATTAGTTCTAAACTTCACACGGGCATGCACACGGGCATGCACACGCACACGCACACGCACACGCACACGCACAACATTCCTAACGCATTTTCTTCAAAACTGTTTCTTTTACTATCACAAAGCTTCCTCTAGGAGGAAACAAAATAAGAAAATATGTCTGAAATAATTTTTGGAGACGAATATAAATACTTTAATTCCAAAATGATCGCTGACACAGGTATACGCAGACCACCTGTTTTGAGATGGATTCGGTCATAATAATTTTCAAAGATAATTCTTATAAAATATTTCTCGTTTTGAAAATAATATTAAAATTCCCCCGGGATTTGAAATAATAAGCTTAGATGTAGTGAACTTGTTTACTAATGTATCTAATGAACTGAGCTATTCTGCAATAGATAAAGGTGGACATATTTATACTACTATAGAAATATGAGTTGCAGCGACTTCATAGATGTCATTAAATTCATACTTACGCACAACCATTTTCAACTTGATAACGTGTTTTATATGCAAACTTTCGGCTCTGCTATGGGCAATCCAATCATCTCGATCTTGGCTGACATTGTCATGCACGATCTTGAAAATTTCGCTGCATTAAAATTATGCTTTGAATCGGTTTTCTATTTCCGATATGTAGACGGTATCCTATTGTGTGTGCCGAGTAATATGATACAATACACAAAAACATTTTTAATGTGTACACTGAACATCTACAATTTACAGTCTTTAAGATCACGAGATAATAGAATTAGTTTCCTTGATATAGAAATAATAATTAAAAATAACCACATCATAACTAATTGGTACGAAAAACCGACGTTCTCAGGTCGGTTATTGCATTTTCATTCACAACATCCTAAGAATAATAAAATTGCAATTATTTACTCGTTGGTCGATAAAGCCATTAAATTGTCTGATGCAAGTTTCCACGATAAATATCTCAGTTTGATAAAGCAACTACTTTTTGACAACAACTGCCCCACAGATCTAGTTAACATACATATTGCTAAAAGATTAAAATTTTTAACTAACAATACACCAAAATTAAAAAGTAATAATAAACGGCGAATAATGTTACCATTCGTTGATGAATTGAGACCTGCTATGAAAAATTTCTTTGACAAATTTAACACAAAAATAATCTATAGTACAATTAATAAATTTAGCGGCTTATCAAATTAGTAAAAAATACTTGTAAAACAGATGATAATACAAATGCAGTATACCGTATAGATTGTATAAACCGTATAAAACCAGAAAATATTCAGAGATCAATCTTATTTAAAAGGATGTGAAGATCTGGTCAAAGAAATGAAAACTGCAATAGATGCGTATTAACTAATAGCGTATTGAGTAGAAATACGAACAATACCAGTGATCTAAATTTTATCAAAATATAATTATGAGAAAAAAATTAATGATGCGCGAATTACCGCAATCTTACAGCAAGTAACTTAGGTTGGAACTTGGAAGAACAAGTAAGAAAATCAAGATTCCACCTGACTTTTCGATTTTAAACTACACTGAAAAAAATTTGGCAAAGCAGCTGCCTTCCTCATAGTACTGGAACGCTCCCTCTGTTTGCAGCGCCGTATTAAAGGGGCGGCTAGGGGGGGCTATAGCCCTGGGCCTCAAATTTTGAGGGGCCTCATCATCTCACCCTCACCAATGAATAAAACTTTTTTTTACGATTTCATTAAATAGATTTAAAAAGCGATACATGATTTACCTGTTTATAAGTACTGGGATTTAAAGTGTCATGGCCGATGCAAGGCAGTAATCTATCTAAAACCTATGAGTGCGAAAAGGATAGACATACTGTCATGGACGAAGCAAGGCAGTAAATTGCACTTCCCCCACTCCTTCGTTTCTCCATAAGAAACAATGGTCCCCACTTTTCCGTCAGCCATGACACTTTAAATCCCAATATACATTATAGAGACAATATTACTCTATAATATTAATATTTAATATTTATCCATTTTATCAAAGTTTTCCTTACTGAGAAAAACTTTGTAGACAGAATTACTATATGTAACATAGTTCTACTAATCCTATAGCTATAGTAATTTTTGTTACAAAAAGTGTGATTTTTAATATATTCTATAATGATGCTTGCGGCAAAAAATGCCTTCACGTCTCTATCTTACATCGTAATTTTTCGTTCAAATAAGTTTCCCTCAGTGTACAAGTTTGCGAAAAAGTTTGCTTGAATCCCAAATGTTTCAATTAGTACTTATTACTTAAATAAATTCATGAAATCAAATTTAACATTAGTGTTGCAAAATCATTTGTATTACAAGTGAAAGCCACTGTTGTGGCTTGTCACAGTAAAATAACACGAGTAAAAAAAAAGCAAAAGAAAACATATGCAAACAACGCACGCAAGAGCTAAGGGCGGCGTGTTTAGACATGTATTTGCGCTGGCACTTATAAGTACCATCTAATTCGCGGAAAAATCGAGGAAGCGCGAGCGGACGCGCGCCGCGACTAGACGCACGGCGCGAGTAGATGCGCAGCGCGATTGTTTATTTACAGTTCGATCGTTGACAGCAAAACGTGAACATCGTTGTGTAAAAATGTCCAAGAGATTTGAAAGTGGTGCACAAAAGAGAAAAAAACAAAAGGAGTTACACAACTTTACAAACAAGCTACCAAAGTTGACAAATTATTTTTCCGTCGATTCAAGTAGAGATTGCACTAGTAATTGCGGAAGTCTGCAGGAGAATGTGCACCGAGATATGCATGATAACAGTGAAAATAAAATTAATGAAACGTGTGAAGTTTCATCATGTGCTGAAATTGAGAATCACAACAGCAACAATATTATTGACAATGATATTACAAAAAATGATGTGAATGAATTTGATGAACTACATGACGTTAACGTGAATGAAACTATAACAATAGGTATTTTTATATTTTTATATTTAGATATTACTAAAAGGATAATTAAAATAATAATTAATAAAGTTTGAATTGTATTCTTATCATACATTAGATTCCGTAACAATGGTTTATGTGTACCTATGACTGATTTATAAGTTAAATTTTTTAGAAAATATTTATATTCTTATTTCTAATTAAATTTCTATAATTTTATAGGAATTGTTCCAAGTGATCCAGCATTATGGCCTTCAAAATTAAATGAAAATGAAATAGACAGGAATAGATATTTAAATAAAGGCCCTTTATATTTTCAAAATAAAAATTCCTCTTTCGAAGCATCAAAACGAACATTTGCAAATCAAAATAGATATTTTTCCTACAAGCATTTTCAAAGAGTATTAAATAATGGTGAAAAGTATGAACGAAATTGGATAATGTACTCTGAATCAAGTGGTAATGTGTTTTGTTTCGCATGCAAATTATTTTCAACCAATCAAGAAAACGTTTTTGTTAAAGAGGGATTTTGTAATTGGAAAAAAGCTGACGAAACAATAACCGGACACGAAAATTCTAAAGAGCATAATCGGAGTATGTTAGACTGGTTACATTTTATGAATAAGAATTCAAATATCGATAAGCAGTTAATAAATATGACGCAACTAGAAGTGCAATACTGGATCGAAATATTGAAAAGAATTGTCGCTGTCATTACATTTTTGGCTGAAAGAGGACATGCTTTTCGTGGCACTGACGAAGTTATTGGCTCGAAAAACAATGGAAATTATTTAGGTATATTAGAATTAATATCTGAATTCGATCCGGTTTTAAAAAATCATATTGATAATTACTTAAATAGAGGTCGAGGAAATGTTTCGTACTTATCCAAAACAATTTGTGAGGAGTTTATTGAAATAATGGCTAAAAAAGTTTTGCAGCACATTATAACTGAAATAAAAGAAGCTAAATACTGGGGTCTTGTGGTTGATTCTACACCAGACATTTCTCATGTAGATCAATTGTCTGTTATATTTCGTTATTATTTAAACGGTCACGTACATAAACGTTTTTTATGTTTCCTAGAGATTAAAAGTCATACAGGGAAATCTTTAGAGGAAGTTATTTTGAACTTACTACAGACATAACACATAAATATAGCTGACTGTCGTGCACAGACCTACGACAACGCTAGTAATATGTCTGGAAAATATTCAAGTTTGCAGGCTAGATTAAAAGAAAAAAATAAATTAGCGATTTACGTTCCTTGCGTCGGTCATTCGCTTAATTTAGTTGACGAATGTAGTGTCGACGAATGCATTAATTCCAAAAATTATTTTGGTTTTTTGCAAAGGCTTTATGCTTTTTTTAGTGCGTCCACTCATCGCTGAAATGTATTGACAGAACACAGTGCTAAACTTAAAAGTTTGTCAGCTACTCGATGGTCAGCACGGGTAAATGCTTCAAAAGATTTAATAGAAAATTTTGGTGGTATTTATAAGTCTTTATCGAAAATAGCTATCGACACAGAGCACAATCTGACACACGCCATGAAGCTTTGTGTTTACAAAAAAGCATAACTAAATTGGAAAATGTTTTCATGGCTGTACTTTGGCACCGAATCCTTAATAGATTCAATAGTGTTAGTGTATTTCTCCAAAAGATCGAAATAGACTTAATTACAGCTAATCATATGTTATTATCATTAATCGAATTTATGAAACAATTACGAGAAGAATTTTTAGAAATGGAAAATGAGTAAAAAAACCTTAGTTCTTTTGTTGAACAAGAATATAATACGGTTCAGAAGAGAAAAATAAGAAAAAAATTATCTGATGGTCAAGTGGAAACTGAGATTTTGAGTAAAACTGAACAATTTCGAATTGAAACGTTTTACGTTATAATAGATAAAATTACAACAGAATTAATTAAACGAAGCGAGGCTTATAATTATGTGACTCATCTATTCGATTTTCTTACTAAATTATTAGTTTTAAGAATCGATGAAGTAAGAAACAGCGCAAAAAAGCTTGTAGAAGCTTATTGTCAAGATTTGGAAAAAACATTGTTTGACGAACTTGAACAATTCATTCCGTTGTTAAAATTACAACCTAATTTTTTCTTTTCAAATCAAAAGCAGGATAAGAATAAGGATAGTTATATTCTAAACCCTTTACTTGTTTTGAATTGGATAACCGAATTTAATTTAATTAATGTTTTTCCGAATGTTTTTATAGCTTATAGATTATTTTTAACTATCCCCATAGTCAATTGCGAAGCAGAAAGGTCGTTTTCTATTTTAAAAAGAATAAAGAATATCTATCGGTTGACTATGCTTCATAATCGATTATCTTCTTTAGCAAGATTAGCAATAGAAAACGATTTACTAAGATCTTTAGATTTTAGTGACTTAATAAAAGAGTTTGCTGAAGCTAAGTCAAGAAAGAAATATATTTTATAATTCGAGATTGTGTTATTATGCTCTATAATGCGTAAGACTAATTTAAATAATGTTATACATATATGTATTAAATATATATTTAATTTATGGATTTTCAACTAAATTGAATAAAAATTTCTTTCAATTTAACGATTAATTTTGTTCTTGATTTCTTGTGGTAAAATAATTTCCTTAAGTGGGCCTCATGATAAAAAATAGCCCCAGGCCTCTTGATACCTTAATCCGGCGCTGTCTGTTTGGCACGGAAAAGCTCCCAATTTCGGTATGGCTCATGTGCCGGGTTAACCTAACCTTACCACTAGTGTCGCGCGTACACCGAAAGGGGCATGAGCGGTGCGGCGCTGGGATGGGAGAGCTCCACTACAGGGCAAGAGCTATGCCAAATCATGAGATCGCACAGCTCTGCCTTTTGGCATATAGGTTATACCGTCAAGGGCAGCTCCTGTGCCAAATTTTTTTCAGTGTAACAAGGAGAGGGTTTCAGCTGCGGGAAACGGATTTGAGCGAACATTGGAGAGTCGATTTCTGGTAGTTAAAAATGAAGCCTAGTGCTCACATTTCCGTCAAATGGGCCTTTTTTCTTGAGATATGGGTAATTTAATCTCAAATATCGTCTATTTCGTCAAAAAATGATGTCTCTTCTATTGATTGTCACATTGCAAGTATTTAAGATACGAAAACGAGGAAGAAAAATTATAAAAGTAGAAAGTAAAAGCTAAAATTTAAGCCCTGATTTATTAAAAAATATTGATTTTTCAGGAAGTTACAAGCAATCAAAGGTAGGGTACGAAAATGGTTAAAAATACGATCCATTTAATCGGTTGAAATGAAGACAAATTTTTAACCATTTTCGTACCCAACCTTTGATTGCTTGTAACTTCCTGAAAAATCAATATTTTTTAATGAATCAGGGCTTCAATTTTAGCTGTATCTGTCTACTTTTATAATTTTTTTTCTTCGTTTTCATATCTTAAATATTTGCAATATGACAGTCAATAGAAGACATAATTTTTTAACGAAATAGACGATATTTGAGATTAAATTGCCCATATCTTAAGAAAAAGAGCCCATTTGACGGAAATATGAGCACTGGTCTTCATTTTTAGATACCAGAAATCGACTCTCCAATGCTCGCTAAAATCCGTTTCCCGCAGCTCAAACCCTCTCCTTGTAAGTATATTTCTTCTGCTCACATTAGTTTTGAAGTCTTCCATTTAAATATTACTTCATCTCGCATCAGTGTCCTCCTTTCAACTTATAAGAACAAAATATTAATATCCTCAAATTATTTAAGTAAAGTTAGCTATTTTGCTATTTATTTAAAATTTTTCACAAAAATTCAATACAATATATCGCTTACTTTGAAATAATTAATCTTAGATATTTTATGTTGATCAATGATTATTTTTCAGATGTGCATCAATCAAACGTGTATTAATCAGTTCCCGTATGTTGATCTTGGAAAATGTCCTAGTAATGATAATAATCACGAATGTTCAGGACATGGTGTAAGTATACAAATTTATTTTAAAAAATGAGACTTACCTATACCAATTTGTGAATAATCATATATTAAAAAACCGCTGATAATTTATTAGCACATAGCTTCCACAAACCAATGTATTGATATCTTTGCCAATTTATTAATAAAAATACAAAATATTAATTTATATATTATACATACATTCGTAAACTCATATACATATATCCAGTATCCACATATAAATTTGCTAAAAGATATATATTTTAATTCCTGGAACGGATTAATCATTCCCCGGCTAGTCGGGTTTATTTAGCTACGAATAGTGCAATGGCGGCTATACTCGCAAGCCTCGTGCAATGCGCGTTGCATGGAAGCAAACAGAAATCCGTCAGAACGGGAAAAATTAGTATTCGCGAGAATATAAAATGGAACAGTAAGTTTCTTCACTCTAAAGGGGAAAAAGCAATGTGGTAGGTATGTTCGTGGGTGTGCAAAGGAAGCCCGAAATGCTACGAGGTAGGGAGAATAGATTAGATCATTTTTATTTCTGTACAGTACGTTGTACAACTTAGAAAAAAGTTAAAATACAAAGAGCAAAATACATTTCAAAATAAAATACCAAGAGTAAAAACAAAATAAAATACAAGAGTTTTACAGTATAAAGCCCAAGGATAAGCATGAAAAATAAGTGAATGAGTGTGAGATGTGCTTGGTTATTTAAGATGATCTTCTACCAAATGGCTCTGGAGGCCAAAATTACCTGAAAAAATTAATTAAAATATAATTACTATAAAACAAAATATATGTATTACTAACATAACTTATTTCTAATACAAAATCACAGGCGATATATCTCTAAACCCACTTTATGCATAATTATGTCATTTTAGAAAAATCAACTGGTGTGCAAGTTTTATTAGCAGTGTTGCGTCAGTAACGTATTCTTAAAATTAAATATTCATATTCCCATCAGTAATTTCCTGACCCATAAAATTATGTGATTGCGAATTTGAACGACGCAGCATTTCGACAAAGCAACCACGTAACGTAGCGAGCCATAAACTTCGCGAAAGCATACGCGTGTCGTAATTTTCTTTATACTCAGCCGTTTTTAATTTGAAATCGAACGGCTTACGTCAAAATATCTATTTAATTTGTTTAAAAAGATGATCTGGACTCATCATTAAAATTATCTTGACCTAAATTAATAGTGTTGTAAAATAAACGTAAATCACCCGCACAATTCAGTTATCGCGAACAGACCGCAAACTCCGTACCACTCCAACCGACAAAAGGAATAGCTATCTCCGTAAGGGCCAATACGAGCCTATATCAAGTTATAAATCGAATCTTATATCAATAAATAAATACTATATAATTACTGAAATTCTCTGTTCACTTCATTTCGGATGACCTGCATCATTAAAAGAGTAAGTATTCAATTACAACCTAAAATAAGAATACCATATTAAAGTATTTCCCTCAACTGCCAAGACAGTGGTTCCGGTACAAATTGAACATTAGTTCACTAGACTATTTAAAATAAAAGAATAAAATGACTATTTTCTGGAACTTAGCAGTGGACCCCGTACAAATCGAACATTAGTTCACTAGACTATTTAAAATAAATAATAAAATAACTATTTTCCGGAACTTAACAGTGGTTCCGGTACAAATCGAACGAAAGTTCACTAGATCAGCTAAGTCAAACTATAAAACGTTTGAAAGAAAATTAAATAAGTTTCTGAAAGACGAGGAAAAGACTCCTATAAAAAACTAATATAACTAATATGGAATAAGTCCGAGCTTCACATTTTGCAGTAAGTAGTTGGGGCCATTCATTGTAGCATAAATTGCCAAAACTACCGAAAATAAATGCGTACGGCTCTTCGAGTTATTAACAAAGTATCTAATAAATGATAATTACTAAAAATAAGAATAATTGATACAAAACACATGATATTTTATATATCAAACAAAAATATATTACGAGAAAAATAAGAAATACAAATATAGTCTAACACAAGTAAGACAATTGAAATCATATTACATATTACAATATAAACAAGAATATTATAAAAGAAAAAGATAACAATACGATATTACAAAGAGAAATATAATAAAATAGGTACATAAGAAAACAATATATAAATATAAAAGATAAATAAGAATCACATAAAAGAAAAAAATAAAGAAGGGAAAACTCTACACTATAAACGAATAACAAATACATAACAAAAATAAAACAAACAGTTCAAATAGAACAAACTACAAATATGTTAAGAAACAATGAAACCAGTATTTCATTAGGGAATTTTTAAATCCTTTTGAAATTCATTTTCAAATTGTGAAAATGAAGGTGCACATGTCATACTACTGCGATTCAATCAGCAATAAAATAGAACTTATATGTAATTTTTGTAATAAAGAGGGACACACTATAAATATATGTAAATTCAACAAAGACAATGTAAATGAAAAAATTGCCGGCACACGAAGCAGCGGGGGAGTGCCTTTGCGTCTAACTCCTCCCGGACCACCCGCTCTTCTTTGAGAGCCCTCCGGAGGCGTTATTCTTGTTGCTAAAGACGGCACACGGCCTCTTCCTTGGCCCGGCGCACCGTCTCCTCCACATTTTCCCTTGCTCGGCTGGCCTCTTCCATGCGCTCCCGCACACGATCCAGGCGAACCTCCTGCACCTTCTGAAAGGCGGCGCGGCGCTTCCTGGCAGACCTGACCTCTGCGGCGGCTGCAAGCTCTTCGCGCCGGCCTTGGACCATTCCAACTCCATTGGCCGGCTTGCCCTTGCCGGCCTCACCGTAGCACTGAAGAAAAGCCTCCAGTTCGGCCAGAGCTGTGTCCTCCGCTGCGCGCGAGGACTGGCTTACGCGCCGCGCTTCCATTAAGGCCTGCTCTTAGTTACTCATTACCATCTTTTGTAGTTCTGCCGCATGTACCGGTGCAACTAACTTGAGAATCAATACTTGGAGATTTACTACGTAATCACGTGTGAGTTCGTCTCTGCCTTGAGTCTTCGCGTTTATTTCCGCCAGGATGTTTTGCTGATGTCCCCTCTCCCCGCCATGCATGTGCATTATGGTCTCTTTGACATCTTGCCACGATCGCCATGTATGGCGTTTACGCCGGTACCAGTGGCTGCTACCCCCGTTAGGAGCTCTGACAACGACGACAGCACCTCGTCGTATGTTAGATTAGCTAGAGTTCGGCGTTCCTCCACCCTCGTGAGGAATAACTCGACGCTCTGCTCCTTTGAGGACCCTAAGAAATTGATGTGCCATTTTCGGACTATTTGTCCTACATCACGCTTCATCTGCTGAGGCAAATACGTGTGCCTCTCAGACTGGTCCTGGGTAGCGTCATTCCTTGTTTGGCGCTGGGAAGTATTTCTGGCGTTATTCTATTGGGGACTGGATACTGGGGTCGCTGCTGTTAGATTCTGCATACGTGAACGTGTCTTGGAAGTTCACGTGCGGTGATCCTCGTCTACGGCCCATGCTTGCGATTGGACTCCCTCCAAGTGCGTACTTGAGGTTGGATGTCGAGCTCCTTGCAGTATTCGTGCACTCTCCTTAAGCTCTTCCACCTGCTCGGCGAGTATTTTGATCACTGTCAGCAGCTATTCCGATAGCATGCTGTCTCCAACTGCTATCCCTTCGGTTTGCAACTCGCCCTGTTGCGGCCACTCTAGGTTTTGTGGCTGCGGCGAGTTTCGCGCTTGCTGCCAGAACGTGTGCTGCCCATTTCCTGCCGGCAACGATTGTTCTTCCTGGTTGCGCTGATATTGTCGTTGCTGCTCTTCTGCTGCCGTCACTGCTCCTCCTGCCATTGTTGCCGTTGCTGCTGCCGTTGCTGCTCTAGCATTTGTTGCTGTTGCGCCTCTAGCTGCTGTTGCTCCATCTGCTGTGGATACAGTTGCAGCTGCAGTTGTTGCTGCAGTTGTGGCTGTCGAAGCTGTCCCTCGGCTTCAGATGAAGATATCTCGGTGGGTGCTATAGAGCTTAATAGCTCTGTCTCGGGATTCTCCTGACTGTCGGCCCCTTCCGCTGGCTCCACCACACTCTCGCCCGATTGTGGTGGAGCGCTCACCCTCTGGGACTCCGATAGGTTCTGCCTAACTATTGGGTCATCCCGTGAGGCTGTGAACGAGGTCGGGTCGTCTAGGTTGGTATTCGGATCCACAATCGTCGTCCCACACTTGTTCATCAACGTTAAGTCGATGAACGCCCTTCGGGACTTCTCGCTCTGGCTGTGTCAGCCAAGTCAGCCGATCAGTGCCAGCATATTCACTGACTGCAGATCTGACTGCTTCAAGTCAAGGGTTTGCATGGCCTCGTTGATATTCTCTTCGGGCTGCGTATACGCCCAATTGAGTATCGCAGTAGAAGTAAGATAAATTTTGAATAATGATATTATAGGAATCTTTTATGAAGACAGCGTAAAGATTCATACATGACACATTTTAGAAACAATACTATAACTAAGAATGACATCGTTGATAATTAAAAATACATATTTTTCGATTACACATATTGCAATTGCATATTAAAATACCTCCGTTTCTATTTTGCAACAATGAAACAAGCAGAAATTTTATGTGTAAAAATGATGTGTTATTAAATAATAAAATTATTTAATATAAATATTTAGTCACATAGTAAGAAAACATTACAGGGATCAATTTAATAACTTATTATTCTATCTATCTTTGATTAAGAAAATATAGGACTATTCCAAAAGAAACAAAATTAAAACAATTCCTAAACCTTCTAACCCTAACAAACGTATGAAAAATAATTTGACTGTAATTTTATGCAAAATCAAACTGTATTTGCCTACAGACAAATTGTTTGCACTTATAAAAGAAATTTTATGAAGAACAAATGAAAGAAATAATTCAGGTAGCTGTGTTCACATTGCTGAGATGAAATGGAATATATCAGTTCAGTCTTGTTCTAGCATGGTCATCCTCGTAACGGGATGGCTTTTGGGAGAAATTCCCGAAAAGCCACTGGCCAGCGATGCCCTAGAACACGGTGCCGCGGGTGTCAGACTAAAATGACTTGCCCTGCGATCAGCATCTGAACTCCCGAAACAACCCGAAGATCGTACGCGAACTTCGCTTTCCAACTTACTGTATCGCTGAGTGAAAAGCACGCGCTCGAAGAGTAAAGCGCGCGGCCGCTTTGCTCAGATACGAAAACGACCGACGGAGTCGTTCTTCCGCAGAGGCGTCGGCATCTGGGAGAAGAATGGGTTGTAATTAATAACGCGACGAGTAACGAGATATCACAGTATATTGTAACACTTCAAACATAGATGCACTACGCTAGTGCTGTTATTAACAAAAGGTTAGTTCGCGCGCGACGGTTATGATTTAAACGCACGAACGTTGTGGCATGCAGCGAAGCTGCTATACTCGCGCGCGGTGTTAAGCATGGTGGGTTGACACGCACCCGCGCGTACACGAAACAGAAAGCTTGCACGGGGCGATTTCCCTACAGGCCTTGTAGAATAATTACGCGAGAAGAGAGAAGTAGACTAATGTTGAAGGACCAGCCGGTGCATTCAACTCTCTCTCCGTCGCTCTCGCAGGAGTTGCGTCTCTCTCTCTCTCGCACTCGCTTGGTGGCTCAGCAGGTGGGCATGCTGCCGACTCCCCGCTCGCTGTCTTGCTTACGCTCGTGGCACATGCGGCGCGGACTCGCTCTCTCTCCTACTCTCACGCACTCACGTCGGCGCCTCTACTCCAAACACACACGGTATATAGCTAAAAAGGTTAATCGCGGGCATGATAAAACTATAGAGAGCGGCCCGACGATGTGCTCGGCATAGTAGTAAATACGAAGATTGCTGCCGCACAGTGTGGCATTTCGACTTGATTTGCGTCAAAATCATCTAACCTTTTATAAAAAATAGATAAAAATAAGAGGCAAACGGGATTTGACAGGTAATGTAATACTTAATAAAGAAAATATACTGTGGTCCATAAAAAAAGTTTTTAAACTTGAAAATGTAGGTCAAACTACCGATTTTTCGGAAAAAGTTTGCTTATCTCATTCTACAGTTTGATTAACATTGATTTTTCAAATTCTCTTAATTTTTTTAAATATAAGGTGGACGTAAAATGCATACTCAAATTTGGTAAGGCCCTATTTTGCGAATTTCAATGAAATATATTTTTGAGAAATAAATTCTTCGGCAAAATATTAAGATAAAAGTATCATACTTCGAAAATGGAAATTGACTGCGACCTTGACTTTGATATTTATAGCAATTTCACAATTTCTATTTATTGTTACTAAGATAAAGAGAAACAAAATATTAATTTCATATACATGGTTACAATTATTAGACAAATGCATTTCTCAAGGTCTTTTAATGTATCCTTTTTTTGCTTCCCCTTAGAGGAAGCTTTGATAGTAATTTTTTGAGTTATTGTAAAAACATGTTATAATTGTTTTTCGACGTGATAGGAATCAAAATACATGTTTTTTTATGCAGCGTGGCACCCTCCATTGTTAATTGATTTTAATAGGTAGGAATAATGGATCCTTTGAGGGCCAATGTCCAAGATGAAAATGAATTTCAGTCCATTTTTTATTTTGCGACGTTTCACCAGACGATTTTCTGGCCTCTTCAGGCTTTATTAAGAAAACATAGATAACAAACAACACAACGTTAAAAAATAGTTTAAAAAAAATATAATGAGTTATACAGAGAATACAACAGAAAATAATTACCAAAGTTTTTTAAAGTATCAGCTGATGGAGCAAACATAGCTTCGACCAACTTTGTTAACAGATTATCGCACGTGAACGCATACGCTGTACATTTATACAAGAGCAGTTTTGTTTACATTAACACGCAGGTTTCGTAAGAGGCCTTTATATATGGAATCAAATTTTGTGTATCTTCTATTTTATTGATCGTATTGTTATATGTATTAATGTGTAGCATTTCGGAAAGTATCCGTTTATTGTAATTACTTTTCTTATTTAAAATTTTAATATTATGCCAGTCTATTGTGTGTGACGGGTTTTTTCGTGTATTACTACTATTGACTTATTGTTTTTATCATTCTGATGTTCTTTTATCCTAGTTTTTAATGCTCCTTTTGTTTCGCCTATGTAGGTAGCTGGACAGGACGTACAATTAATTTTATAGACTACTTCACAATTGTCCATCTTTTCTAAATTATCGTTTCCTAGTTTAGTAATATTGCCAAGCTTTCTGTTAATAAGTGGTACAGTACCAATGTTATGTTTTGACAAAATACTTTTACATTTTGTATAGAAACTCTTTTCGTATGGTATTGAAATAATGGTTTTGTGTGTATTCGAATTGTTAGTGTGTATTGCCTTTGCTGAAAATTTTATTTTCCGTAATCTATTATTGATGCATGTGTTTATGAAGTTTTTTGGATAGTCATTTATCACTAAAAGTGGTTTGATTTTTTCCAGATTCTCGCGATGAAAACAATTATCCGATAACATGACTGCTCTATCTACTAAATTTGAGATAATATTTCATTTTTGTTGTGAAGTGTGGTTTGATTTGTAATTCAATAATCTTTCTGATGTCATAGGTTTTTGATACTAGTTTGTAATAATCTTATTGTTATGTTTTATAATTGAGTTATCAAGAAAATTTATAGCGTTGTTTGTTTCTATTTCGTGAGTGAATTTAAGGTGTTCGTTGTAATTGTTAAAAACTTGGAGAACTAAATCTATTTTATCTTTTTGTATGCACAGTATCGTATCGTCTACGTATCTATAGTAGAAAAGAGGCGTGCAATTGTATGTATTTTTTAATTCCATCAAACAGTCGTTTTCCAAGCGTATGCATTCACGTGCGATAATCTGTTGACAAAGTTGGTCGAAGCTATGTTTGCTCCATCAGCTGATACTGTAAAAAACTTTGGTAATTATTTTCTGTTGTATTCTCTGTATAACTCATTATATTTTTTGTCAACTGTTTTTTAACGTTATGTTGTTTGTTATCTACCTTTTCTTAATAAAGCCAGAAGAGGCCAGAAAATCGTCTGGCGAAACGTCGCAAAATAAAAAATGGACTGAAATTCATTTTCACCTTGGACATTGGCCCTCAAAGGATCCATTATTCCTACCTATTAAAATCAATCATAATGCATGGTTTTTGAAGAATATCTGTATGGATGGATGTGTGTGTGTATGTGTGCGTATGCGTGTGCGTGTGCGTGGGTGTGAGTACATAACGAATTTTAATCGTTCGCTCTAATTTTTTTTTTTATTACGGGTAAAAAATCCGTTTTTTGTTTCATAGACTCGTTTTTGTTTTAAGGGGAATTATCGATTTTCGAACAATTGATTTTTGCGTTTTTTTAATGATAGGATTGAGATATTGAAATCGGATAAAAGGCATTTTAAAGATCTATAAAGCAAATTTACATTAGCTATTACGATTCCTTTTTATTAACAAAAACGAGTTTTTCAAACTTCAAATCCCAAACTAAACAGTCAATTTTGTTAAAAAAAATCATGATAATGAAGAATATAAATAGATACAATTTTTAAAAATTTAAATTGATTCTATCGACCAGTTTTTCAGTAATAAACTAAACATTGAAGAAAATGAGTTTCCCATGTTGTATGATTACGGAAGTAAAATTGACTTAATCGCTTTGAATTTTATATATTAATGAATTTTCAAATCATTAAAAAAACATATAAAATAAATAAACATATTTTATATTTGTATATACTATAATTAATTTTGAGAATGCTACGTGCCAATGAATTGGTAGCGATTTTGATTTTGTTAAACCATTTTCGATTTGACGCTATTTTCTAGGTTGATAAGACTACTTTTTTAAACTTTTTTCTTTGCTAGAATCAATATAAAATATCTACTAAAAGATTCCAAAAATGTTACAATTTTTCATTTATTATTTTTTTTCTATTTTAATACGTAACTATCGTATATTATGTGTGTATTTGGATATCAAATGAAAATAAATGAAACCGTGAGTATAAAATATTTCTTTTGCATAAAAAGATATACGTATTACACATATTTCATGTTTGGCAACAGCGCCATCACCTCGGAGCCAAACTAACACAAAGAAGAAGATATTTCATGTTAAGATATTGTTTTTTGCGTCCACATATAATATTTAATTTACAGCTCCCAAAGATGCAAAAACATTTTGTAATACATGAAAATCAAAGAAAAAAGAAGACATTCAATTTGAGTTAATGATGGATCAAATCGGAAGCTCCTGTGTAAAATTATAAGCATTCTATTACGGTAAAAATTACAAAGAAATCAGAAAAATTTCAAAATTACGTAAAGTACCAATTTTTATGTTTTTTTTGTTATTTTCGAATGCTTATAGCTTTGCATTGGACCTTCCAAGTTTTTTGATCTTCAGCACAAGTTGAAGCCTTTTAACTTCTTTGATTTTCGTGTATTGTAAAATGTTTTTGCGCCTCTGAGAACTTTATATTGGGTAATTAAGAGTGACCCCTTTGCTAAAAAATTGATGTGCGGTAAAGCAGTGCCACGAAGCGTATTTCGAAGAGACATACATTTTTTTCGACTATTATTATTATTATTATTATTATTATTATTATTATTATTATTATTATTATTATTATTATTATTATTGTAACGGGCCCCCCGGGTTCTATCCAACGATAGCTGAGCATTTTTCTATGCTACCGGGCGCGTCCCCAGGTTGTGGATCGGGGAACGGCCAGCATAGTCTGGTCAGCCGTGAATATAATGAATAAGCGGTCGCGAACAAAGAAATCGTGAGAATGGCAGAATGAATGAGCGTTGTGCGAATGGGCTGCGGCCGACGGATTGTGGATATTCCTGCTAGACTAGCCAAAGGGAGAGTAGTAAACTCCCTAACCGGGGTGGCACGAGATGTCAGTACCTAACCTCTGCGTTTATTATTATTATTATTGATAAACGCATGTTCAATGTGGAAGGACCGCTCTAGTGCTCACTGACTGGAGCCAATGGTGGGGTTGAAGCAATCATTGTTGGGCGCAGGTCTGAAGGATTACCTGGTCAGTATTTCCTTATACCCGAAGTTGCGTAGGGCAAATCGCACACCGTCTAGCCCGAGGTTTGGGTCAGGTGTTGGGACGGACCCGACATCGCCCACTCGGTAGGGGTGACGTTAAACCTTTGTTTCATTATGGCGCGGGCCTATCCCGTAACCTTTTTTGTAGAGTCACGAGGTGCCGATAAGAGTGACCATCCGACAAACCGCCTCTCGGCTTCGGCATCCATAACTAGGGTTCCTTATAGGCGGGAATAGTAGCCACACCGAGGTGTGGCTCCCATAGTGGGCGAACCGTCTTAAACAACATATTCTATGCATGATGAATTCAAACACCCAACACAACCAACAAACTAAGGAGAAAGAAGGTGTATGCCAGACTGCGGTGGAGAAGGTGCTCGCAGAAATGCGAGCGCTCCTCAAGGTTATGGTGCAGGCGCTAAAAGCTCAGCCTAATATCAAAAACGATATTAAAAAGGGGTTGCCAGTTATGGTAGACCAACTGGAGCAGCTCGAAAGCGCCGTGAAAACGGAACTACGTGCTGCTAAGCAAGCCAGGGCTTACACACCAGCCAGGAGGCAAAGGACGATGTCCTTGGTAGAAAGTATGGGGACACCAACAGGGTCACTTGGCCCCGAGCCACTTGGCGGCACGAAGCGAGGCGCCTCTAGCCCACCTAGCCTGGATACGGGGGAAAAGCAAGTGAAGAAAAAAAAGGCGGATATCCCTAAGGAAGATTGGGTTGCTGTAAAAAGTAGAAAAGGGCGGAAGCAGCCGAAACAACAGCAGCAGTAGCCACAGAAACAGCAGCCGCAACAACAGCAGAGGAAGCAGAAGACAAAGAAGAAGGAAAAAAGGTAACAAAGCCGGATGCGATCGTGCTCAAACCGGCAGGCGGCAAGTCGTATGCGGACATTCTGTCCACCATACGTAAGGCTGTCAAGCCGGAAGAGAGTGGAGTAGAGATCCGATCCATCCGGCAAACAAGAGCAGGTCAGGTACTCCTCGAGCTCAAAGACGGCAATTCAGTAACAAGAACTGCCTTCTCAGAAGCACTCAGAGAAGCTACTGGAAACTACTGCACCGTTGTTAGGGAACTGATCTCCAGAGTCGTCCTGGAGATCAGAGATCTCGACAGTTGCACGTCCAGTGAGGAAGTAGTGGAGGCCTTAAAAAGAGACCTGCAGGACTACAAGGGGTTCCTGCAGTCTGTCTTGACTAGGCCAAATGCGAGGGCACAACGGATGGCCATAGTGACGGTGGACACACCGGCTGCGGAAAAGCTAATGGCCACCGCCCGCATAAAGATAGGCTGGGTCAACTGCAGGATCCGCAGGAGAGCCACGGTTACCCGTTGCTATAAATGTCTGGGCTTCGGCCATCTTAGCCCGGACTGCAAAGGGCCCGACCGCAGCAAGCGATGCTATCGCTGCGGGGCGGAAGGCCACATGATCGCAGGATGTAATGCCACCCCACGTTGCTTCCTGTGTCCAGAACAAGCGGACAAACCTGATTCCCGCAACCATACGGCGGGATCAGGAGCCTGTAGGGCCTTCCGAGAGGCACTTGCAAGTGCCAAGAAAAAATGGCGGTAGTTCTGCAGGGTAATATGCACAGGAGCAGGGCAGCTCACGACCTCCTGGAACAGATCTGTTTCGAGAAAAACGCTGATATTGTACTAATCAGCGAACAGTATCGAAACAGAGATGGTCCAGGATGGTTTGCCGATGACCTGGCCACCGCAGCCATCTGGAACCGTGACCCGCAGAATATCCACATTGCGGGTCATGGCGGCGGCAGCGGTTTTGTTTGGGTGAGGCACCAGCAAACTCACTACATAAGCGTATACCTCACTCCAAACCAGACCATCAGCGACTTTCAGGCCAAGCTGGAGGGCCTGGAGGATGCAACACTGGAGATGCAGGGTGAGCTGATTATCGCCGGGGACTTCAATGCTAAAGCCCCGGAGTGGGGGGAAGCTCGGTCGGATCGTAGGGGCCGCCTGGTTATAGATATGGCCAGTCGGCTAGACCTCGTGGTACTAAATAAAGGTACCACGTCGACCTTCAGACGACCGGGCTATAGGGAGACCATTATCGACGTCTCCCTGGCAAGCGAACGCCTAGCCGGGTGAATCCAGAGCTGGCATGTGATCGAGGACTATACAGGAAGCGATCACATGTATATCACGTTCCGTGTGCGTGATAGCAGACCGGCTCCGTTTCCGCACAAGCGCGCCCCCCCAGGTGGAACATCGCCAAGATGAACTACGAGAGGTTTGCCACGGCGATAGAACACGGACAGCGAACACTGCGTGAGATCCCGGAATCGCTGCCGCTACTGCGCGGGCAAAAATGGTGACCGACTACACCATGAAGGTCATCGAAAAGGCCTGCGCGGAGACGGTTCCCAGGAAATCAACACGTGGGTCAAGACGACCTGCTTACTGGTGGACGAACGACATCGCGGACCTTCGTAAGACGTGCCTGCAGTTGCGACGCAGAATGCAGAGGGTCAAAAAACGCGATCTCGACGCAACCCCCTTGGCCGCAGAGTACAAGGCGGCCAAGAAATCCCTAAAGAAGGCCATCAAGTCCAGCCGGCAGCGATGCTGGAAAGAGCTGGGGGAAGAGATGGATCACGATCCGTGGGGATTAGGGTACAAGATCGTTATGCGCAAGCTGGCGACCTTCGGTTCGTCAGTGCCGAAAGATGCGCAAACGATCACGAACATCGTACGTGCCCTTTTCCCCGAACACCCAAGGAGACCGGATGGCCCAGCAACATCCGGCCCGTTCAAAACTCCTCTGTTTACGAACATGGAGCTCTCCATCGCAATAAAATCTTTGCGTAATAAGAGAGCACCGGGGCCGGATGGATTACCAGCAGAGCTGCTGAAAGCCATCGGCGGCAGTCACCCGCGCCTCTTGCTGAACATGTACAACTCCTGCCTGAAGGCGGGCATTTTTCCTGCCCGCTGGAAGACAGCGAGACTTGTCCTCATCAGCAAGGACAAGGGTCCAGCAGACAGCCCGTCGGCCTACCGCCCACTGTGCATGCTAGACATGGCGGGAAAACTCCTGGAGAAACTGCTGAAACCTCGCCTCCAGGCAGCCATAAGTGCGTTCGGAGATCTGGCTCCGCGGCAGTATGGCTTCAGGCGAGATAAGTCAACCGTAGACGCAATCCAGGAGGTGGTAAATGCCGCCTTGTCAACGGAACAGGGCAACCATTTCTCTCGCCCTATTTGTCTGCTGGCCACCTTGGACGTTAAAAACGCGTTTAACTCAGTTAGGTGGGACAAGGCGCTTGAAGCTTTCGAGCGGGACTTCGTATCCCCGCATATCTTTGACGCATTCTTGGGAATTATCTGAGGGACCGCCCGATAACTTACGACACTGGGGATGGACCAATAAAGAGGGAAATAACATCTGGGGCAGCTCAGGGCTCCATGCTGGGTCCCGATATATGGAATGTATTCTATGACGGGATCCTGCGCATGGAAATGCCCGAGGGCACCTTCCTGGTTGGGTACGCTGACGACATAGCGGTAGTCATCGTAGCCAGAGTCGTTGACCTCGCTAGGCTGCTACTCAACCGGGTAATGCGTCGCGTTTTCTCCTGGCTGGAGGATCACGGGCTTGAATTAGCCACAAAGAAGACGGAGGTCGTGCTACTCACGAAGAGGCACATCAATACCATGTGCCCCTTTCAAGTAGGAGACGCGACGGTCCAGGCAAAGAGTGCGGTGAGGTACCTGGGGGTGACGCTTGATAACAAGCTCACCTTCAGGGAACACCTCACCATAGTGACGGAAAAGGCGGCAGCAGTAACAGCCTCGCTGAGTAGGCTCATGGCCAATACCGCCGGCCCCCGGCCTTGTAAAAGGCGCCTACTCATGCGTGCCGCCGAAGCCGTCATGCTGTACGGCGCGGAGGTCTGGGCCGATGCGCTGCGGAAAGACGTGCACAGGAAGCGTCTCGCCGCGGTGCAACGGAGAGCAGCACTCCGGATCGCGTGCTCTTACCGCACGGTCTCCGAGCCCGCGATATTAGTGGTCGCTGGGGTAATACCTATCGACCTTCTTGCACTGGAGAGACGCTTCGTCCATCAGCAGAAGCCTGCTCTTGGGGTAGTGGAGGCCCGCTGAACGGCCAGGGCCAATACCATCCAGGTTTGGCAGCATCGGTGGGAATCCTCCACTAAAGGGAGATGGACGGCCAGGCTGATCCCACAAGTGGACACCTGGCTGTTCCGAAAAGAGGGTGAGATAAATTACTACCTCACCCAATTCTTGACGGGGCACGGCCTGTTCCGCGCATACCTACATAAGATGGGTAAAGTCGCGGAGCCAGGCTGCGCCTATTGTGAGGGCCTCCCGGACAACGTGTTCCACACCTTCTTCGTATGCGGAAGGTGGACCGTCGAAAGGGGGGCACTAGAGAGGAACCTTGGCTGCATATCACCTGACAATATAGTCAGGCTGATGCACCAAGGTCCTCAACAATGGGCGAAAGTCGCCTCCTACGTGGAGGCGATCTTGCGCCAAAAAAGGGAAGAGGAGAACAGCAGATCAGCCGTCCGCAGGGCGCCGTAGCTGTTCACGGGAAAAAAAGACCCCTGCGGGTCTCAACGGCCAATCTGAAGTGAGAAGGTGCCGCTCAGGCGAAGCAAGCCCTCCCCTGAAGTAATGTGTAAAACGGTGCCGGGGGAGGTTCTGTACAGTAGTGCAGAGCAGAAAGGGTTAGTGTTTTTAGTGGGTAGGAATCCCACACGCCGTGGGAGTGCGGAGCCTCTTGCGGTGTCTCCTGGGCTGGCATGGATATACGGCCCAGGCGGTCCGGTGGAGCATTTGGTCCATCGGACTGATGCAAGATTTCACTGTTTCCCTCGTAAAAAAAAAAAAAAAAAAAAATCGTAACGGGCCCGGGTTCTATCCAACGATAGATGAGCATTTTTCTATGCTACCGGGCGCGTCCCGAGGTTGTGGATCGGGGAACGGCCAGCATAGTCTGGTCAGCCGTGAATATAATGAATAAGCGGTCGCGAACAAAGAAATCGTGAGAATGGCAGAATGAATGAGCATTGTGCGAATGGGCTGCGGCTGACGGATTGTGGATATTCCCGCTAGGCTAGCCAAAGGGAGAGTAGTAAACTCCGTAACCGGGGAGGCACGAGATGTCAGTACCTAACCCCTGCGTTTATTATTATTATTATTGATAAACGCATGTTCAATGTGGAAGGACCGCTCTAGTGCTCACTGACTGGAGCCAATGGTGGGGTTGAAGCAATCATTGTTGGGCGCAGGTCTGAAGGATTACCTGGTCAGTATTTCCTTATACCCGAAGTTGCGTGGGGCAAATCGCACACCGTCTAGCCCGAGGTTTGGGTCAGGTGTTGGGACGGACCCGACATTGCCCACTCGGTAGAGGTGACGTTAAACCTTTGTTTCATTATGGCGCGGGCCTATCCCGTAACCTTTTTTGTAGAGTCACTAGGTGCCGATAGGGGTGACCATCCGACAAACCGCCTCTCGGCTTCGGCATCCATAACTAGGGTTCCTTATAGGCGGGGATAGTAGCCACACCGAGGTGTGGCTCCCATAGTGGGCGAACCGTCTTAAACAACATATTCTATGCATGATGAATTCAAACACCCAACACAACCAACAAACTAAGGAGAAAGAAGGTGTATGCCAGACTGCGGTGGAGAAGGTGCTCGCAGAAATACGAGCGCTTCTCAAGGTTATGGTGCAGGCGCTAAAAGCTCAGCCTAATATCAAAAACGATATTAAAAAGGGGTTGCCAGTTATGGTAGACCAACTGGAGCAGCTCGAAAGCGCCGTGAAAACGGAACTACGTGCTGCTAAGCAAGCCAGGGTTTACACACCAGCCAGGAGGCAAAGGACGATGTCCTTGGCAAAAAGTATGGGGACACCAACAGGGACACTTGGCCCCGAGCCACTTGGCGGCACGAAGCGAGGCGCCTCTAGCCCACCTAGCCTGGATACGGGGAAAAAGCAAGTGAAGAAGAAAAAGGCGGATATCCCTAAGGAAGATTGGGTTGCTGTAAAAAGTAGAAAAGGGCGGAAGCAGCCGAAACAACAGCAGCAGCAGCCACAGAAACAGCAGCCGCAACAACAGCAGAGGAAGCAGAAGACAAAGAAGAAGGAAAAAAAGGTAACAAAGCCGGATGCGATCGTGCTCAAACCGGCAGGCGGGAAGTCGTATGCGGACATTCTGTCCACCATACGTAAGGCTGTCAAGCCGGAAGAGAGTGGAGTAGAGATCCGATCCTTCCGGCAAACAAGAGCAGGTCAGGTACTCCTCGAGCTGAAAGAAGGCAATTCAGTAACAAGAACTGCCTTCTCAGAAGCACTCAGAGAAGCTACTGGAAACGAGTGCACCGTTGTTAGGGAACTGATCCCTAGAGTCGTCCTGGAGATCAGAGACCTCGACAGTTGCACGTCCAGTGAGGAAGTAGTGGAGGCCTTAAAAAGAGACCTGCAGGACTACAAGGGGTTCCTGCAGTCTGTCTTGACTAGACCAAATGCGAGGGCACAACGGATGGCCATAGTGACGGTGGACACACCGGCTGCGGAAAAGCTAATGGCCACCGCCCGCATAAAGATAGGCTGGGTCAACTGCAGGATCCGCAGGAGAGCCACGGTTACCCGTTGCTATGAATGTCTGGGCTTCGGCCATCTTAACCCGGACTGCAAAGGGCCCGACCGCAGCAAGCGATGCTATCGCTGCGGGGCGGAAGGCCACATGATCGCAGGATGTAATGCCACCCCACGTTGCTTCCTGTGTCCAGAACAAGCGGACAAACCTGATTCCCGCAACCATACGGCCGGATCAGGAGCCTGTAGGGCCTTCCGAGAGGCACTTGCAAATGCCAAGAAAAAATGGCGGTAGTTCTGCAGGTTAATATGCACAGGAGCAGGGCAGCTCACGACCTCCTGGAACAGATCTGTTTCGAGAAAAACGCTGATATTGTACTAATCAGCGAACAGTATCGAAACAGAGATGGACCAGCATGGTTTGCCGATGACCTGGGCACCGCAGCCATCTGGAACAGTGACCCGCAGAATATCCACATTTCGGGTCATGGCGGCGGCAGCGGTTTTGTTTGGGTGAGGCACCAGCAAACTCACTACATAAGCGTATACCTCACTCCAAAGCAGACCATCAGCGACTTCCAGGCCAAGCTGGAGGGCCTGGAGGATGCCACACGGGAGATGCAGGGTGAGCTGATTATCGCCGGGGACTTCAATGCTAAAGCCCCGGAGTGGGGGGAAGCTCAGTCGGATCGTAGGGGCCGGCTGGTTATGGATATGGCTCCGCGGCAGTATGGCTTCAGGCGAGATAAGTCAACCGTAGACGCAATCCAGGAGGTGGTAAATGCCGCCAGGTCAACGGAACAGGGCAACCATTACTCTCGCCCTATTTGTCTGTTGGCCACCTTGGACGTTAAAAACGCGTTTAACTCAGTTAGGTGGGACAAGGCGCTGGAAGCTTTCGAGCGGGACTTTCGTATCCCCGCGTATCTTTTACGCATTCTTGGGGATTATCTGAGGGACCGCTCGATAACTTACGACACGGAGGATGGACCAATAAAGAGGGAAATAACATCTGGGGCAGCTCAGGGCTCCATGCTGGGTCCCGATATATGGAATGTATTCTGTGACGGGATCCTGCGCATGGAAATGCCCGAGGGCACCTTCCTGGTTGGGTACGCTGACAACATAGCGGTGGTCATCGTAGCCAGAGACGTTGACCTCGCTAGGCTGCTACTCAACCGGGTAATGCGTCGCGTTTTCTCCTGGCTGGAGGATCACGGGCTTGAATTAGCCACAAAGAAGACGGAGGTCGTGCTACTCACGAAGAGGCACTTCAATACCATGTGCCCCTTTCAAGTAGGAGACGCGACAGTCCAGGCAAAGAGTGCGGTGAGGTACCTGGGGGTGAAGCTCGATAACAAGCTCACCTTCAGGGAACACCTCACCATAGTGACGGAAAAGGCGGCAGCAGTAACATCCTCGCTGAGTAGGCTCATGGCCAATACCACCGGCCCCCGGCCTTGTAAAAGGCGCCTACTCATGCGTGCCGCTGAAGCCGTCATGCAGTACGGCGCGGAGGTCTGGGCCGATGCGCTGCGGAAAGACGTGCACAGGAAGCGTCTCGCCGCGGTGCAACGGAGAGCAGCACTCCGGATCGCGTGCTCTTACCGCACGGTCTCCGAGCCCGCGATATTAGTGGTCGCTGGGGTAATACCCAACGACCTTCTTGCACTGGAGAGACGCTTCGTCCATCAGCAGAAGCCTGCTCTTGGGGTAGTGGAGGCCCACCGAACGGCCAGGGCCAACACCATCCAGGCTTGGCAGCATCGGTGGGAATCCTCCACTAAAGGAAGATGGACGGCCAGGCTGATCCCACAAGTGGACACCTGGCTGTTCCGAAAAGAGGGTGGGGTAAATTACTACCTCAGCCAATTCTTGATGGGGCACGGCCTGTTCCGCGCATACCTACATAAGATGGGTAAAATCGCGGAGCCAGGCTGCGCCTATTGTGAGGGCCTCCCGGACGACGTGTTCCACACCTTCTTCGTATGCGGAAGGTGGACCGTCCAAAGGGGGGCACTAAAGAGGGAGCTTGGCTGCATATCACCTGACAATATAGTCAGGCTGATGCACCAAGGTCCTCAACAATGGGCGAAAGTCGCCTCCTACGTGGAGGCGATCTTGCGCCAAAAAAGGGAAGAGGAGAACAGCAGATCAGCCGTCCGCAGGGTGCCGTAGCTGTTCACGGGAAACAAAAAGACCCCTGCGGGTCTCAACTGCCGATCTGAAGTGAGAAGGTGCCGCTCAGGTGAAGCAAGCCCTCCCCTGAAGTAATGTGTAAAACGGTGCCGGGGGAGGGTCTGCACAGTAGTGCAGAGCAGAAAGGGTTAGTGTTTTTAGTGTGTAGGAATCCCACACGCCGTGGGAGTGCGGAGCCTCTTGCGGTGTCTCCTGGGCTGGCATGGATATGCGGCCCAGGCGGTCCGGTGGAGCATTTGGTCCACCGGACTGATGCAAGATTTCACTGTTTCCCTCGTAAAAAAAAAAAAAAAAAAAAAAAAAAAAAATTGTGAGGCCGGTTAGACTATTTCGGTTAAATCCGCAATCCGATCCCTAGAACTCGGTGCGGTCGGGTGCTGCTTCTACGTGGAGCATCCGGGGTTGTTGTTCTCTGGATCTTCGGTTACAAAGGTCGAGTTCGCGATTGAGCTCGACTTTTTCGAGTGTCGAAAAGGGTTAATACTCGCGCTAGCTAGACGCGAGGTACGGCCACTCAGAATGATCGTCGACTCAGAGCGATGATCGCGCGGAGGCGGCGGTATCCGGGAGAAGGTTAGGTTGGCTAAGTGAATAAAGAATAGCCTCATTTACATAAAGAAACAATAACAAGTTATATTCAAACAGTTCATACACAAAAATACGCGTCGCGTTGCGCGCAGACAAGAAGACGGGATCCGCCGCTCGACGCGGTCGGATCAATGTGATTGTTTTCGCAGGGCCGGTGAACGCAACACCGGCCGCTCGCCGTAGCGAGCCAAAAATACAATGAGTACGAGGACCGGTGCACGCAATACTGGTCGAACTCTTACTTTTGTCGTGAGGTAACACAGGGCTCGCGGTGTCAGTCGCTCGAACGCATGACCGTTGGCCAAACTGTGCGGAAGGAGTTGGGAAGCGTCCTTCCCAGTTTCAACTACTGCCAATCCGCACCCGTGCCGGAATACAAACGATAGCGCTGAGGGGTGATGATGCAGATCACGGAAATCGCTTCTGTCGTGGAGCCTGCTGGAATCGCGTGCGCGCTGGTTGACGGCCTGAGAGAATCTAATTCGAAAATGAATCGAGCGCGACGTTGCAACCGCCAAAGTCGCGCAGTCCCCGAGCACAGCTCGCGAATAGATCGTCAGAGCGATGTAAACAAATGCTCTAGATGCACGAATTCGCCGGAACGAAAGCAAAACGTGTTCGATAGAATACGGAGAACCGAGATTCTTATTTTCTCCGTATTTTATCCTGGAATCTCGTTATACTATTATTATTGTTATTATTATTATTTTTGTTATTACTATTATTATTATTATTATTATTATTATTATTATTATTTTTTTTTTTTTTTTTCGCGGTGGTAAAAAAAAACGGGCAATCTGCCTAAGCCAGACCATCAGCGAAACTAAGTTCGCCGGTGTGACAGGTTCCTCGACACACCCTCAGCCTGAGCCTCACGTGCGGATGCAAATGAAGCTGGGGCATCAGGCGATCGGGGGGACCGTCTAATCCGCCATGACTAGATCACGCATGCGTGCTCCAGACATGGAAATCCACCTTCTGTCCGTCCTACAACGTGGTACCACTTTCGTATTACTTCATCGTCGTAGGTCCTGTCCAAACGTTCGTTTCGTAGATTGTCTTAGTGGTCTCAGTCCAGCTCATTTATTCAATCATTCACGCCCATTCGCTCTCTCGTTCATACTTTCGGCGTTTGTCCGTCTTTCAGACATCCGTTCGCCTTGTTGCCCCTCAGGACGGTCTCCACAAAAGTCGCGATCATAGTCCAACTGTCTTTGTCTCGTAGCATCTTCGTCACTGTATTGTCGGGTGTGATGCCGCCCACTTTTGATTCCAGTTCTCGTTTGTCCCTGTCCCAGTGGCTGCACTCGTAAAATCTGTGCTCCGCATTGTCACGTTCATTCGTGCAAGTATTATCTGAAGTATCCATGGCCGGTCAGGAACTGGGTAAAGTAAAAATTTACCTCTCCGAATTCCCGCCCCATCCACGGCTTCAGGTCGTCGATCAGTCGTTTTGTCCATTTACCGGTCAAACTTGTCCTCCATCGTTCGTTCCAGTCCGTCATCGTCCTGTTCCGCTCCGCAGCGGCGGCTTCGGTTCTCCTTGTGTTACGGTCACGTTCGTATATTCGTTTCCGTTCCCTAGCGAGCAGATCTATCGGAATTACGCTGGCCATAACCAGAACAGCCTCAGCGGAGACCGTTCTGTAGGCTGACGCAATCCTTAGTGCCCCTTGTCTTTGTACGTTCGTCAGTCGTTTGCCGTACTTCTTTGCCTGCGAGCAGATCTATCGGGATTACGCCCGCCATAACCAGAACAGCCTCAGCGGAGACCGTTCTGTAGGCGGACTCAATCCTTAGTGCCCCTTGTCTTTGAAAGTTCGTCAGTCGTTTGCCGTACAACTTTGCCCGTAGCGCGTCAGCCCACACCTCCGTCCCGTAAAGCATGATCGAATGAGCCGTTGACATTAGCAATCGTCTTTTCCATTATGCCGGTCCGAAAGTGTTGGCCATCAGGCGGCTGACAGAGGAGACCTTCTCAGCCGCTCTGTTAGATGTTCCGTCTATGTGTGGCCAGTAAGTCAGTTTCGTGTCTACGGTCACCCCCAAGTACATGACCGTCGGTCTGGTCTCCGTCTGCACCTCACTCACCAACATCGGAATAAGGGTGTTAATCCTGCTTCCCGTCAGAAGGATCAGCTCAGTCTTGGCCAGGGCTAGGCTCAGTCCGTATCTAGTTATCCATCTGTTAATCTGTAATATCGCGCGGCTCAGCAGGAGCTGTACCAATTCCAGATTGCGTGCAGTTATCACGACAACTACGTCGTCAGCGTAAGCAACAAGCTGAACTCCCGTCGGCATTTGCAGTCTCAATAGTCCATCATACACCACGTTCCAGAATTCTGGACCAAAGATAGATCCTTGGGCGATACCCGCGGTGATGCGTCCCGTTTCGCGGTACGTCAAATGTCTCGTACGTAATCCATCTATCTCGTAGGTAGTCTCTTACAACACGCATTGGGTAAGGAGGTATCCCGAAGGCTTGTAGAGCCTCAAGGATGTCCATTCACCCGGCGAAGTTGAAGGCGTTTCTGACGTCCAGTGTCGCTAAAAGTACTAGTGGCCGCGCCCGGTGGCAGATACGTTTTGCCCGCAGAAAAGCGTCCGAGACTTCTAGTATTGCCCCTATTGTCGAGTGACCTCTTCGAAAACCGTGCTGGTTGTCTGACAGTACTCCGTTTGCTCTGATGGCGTCTGTTCGTACAATTTGCCCGCTGTATTTAAGAGACTCAGGGGCCTGTATGAAGACGGAACATCCGGTTCACTCTTATTATTATTATTATTATGGTTATCATTATCATTATCATTATCATTATCATTATCATTAACATTATTTTTTTTTTTCCGAGGTACTATGCGAATTTTCCGGGGCCTCCGTCCTTGCCTTCAGCAGGAAGAGGAGCCCGCTAAGACCATCATGAAGCGTCGGACTCCGCGGAGTGGGGGATTTCTACCCCCTAAATACCCAAAACCTTTCCCGCGGCGTTCACCGAAATCCGACCCGGAACTGTTATACACATTACTTCGGGCCGGTCGGCGTATCTATGTTCTGCGGCAATCTTGTATATCATGTCTGTTCTGTCTAGTCTTCGTCTTCGGTATCAGTTTTCAAGGCAATCGTCAGTCTTTTTGCCTTGTAGTACATGAGTCACGTAGCGTGCTATGTCGTGCCAGTTTCGTTTGCTTGATAGCATCAATGTCACGACGTTATCTGGTGTGATGTCACCTGTCTTCGCCTGTAGTCTGTGTCTCGCGACTATCCAGCGGGGGCACACGAAAAATGTGTGCTCCGCGTTATCTCTATTATGTCCGCAGTACCTGCAGGACGAGGCTCTTACCTTCCCCATCAAGTGCAAATACTGGCGGAAGTATCCGTATCCGGAAAGGAACTGGATCAGGTAACAGTTTACTTACCCACACGAAAAAAGCTATGGTATTCATTTTACACCATAAGCGTCTTAAAAATTCCCCACATTATTGTGGTGTAAAGAAATAACTTCGTAGAATAAAAATATTCCCATATTGGTGTATATTTTATGCCACAAAGCTGTGGTGACTACCAAACCCGTCCGTGGTGTGAAATCGCCACGACACTGAGACTTGCTCACTCGAAAAAGTATAGTGGGGCTAGATACACTCGCGCGAGGTGTGGAATCTCCCCCACGGCGGGACTTGCTCACTCTCACAATGTTGTGGGGCTCGACAGACTTCACGTGGTGTGGAATCTCCCCCATGGTGGGACTTGCTCACTCTCACAAAGTTGTGAGGCTCGACAGACTCGCGCGTGGAGTGAAATTGCCATCATCACACTGAGACTCGTTCGCTCTCGCGAAGTTGTCGGGATTGCACAAATAAGTTTGAGTTTTGACAAAAAGAATGTTTTTTTTACAAATATCCTTTTCTTATTAGTAAAAACTACATATTAGATAAGCCTTTTCTTAAAAACCTTTTTTATTGTCCCTGTCGTGGACATAACTTATTTCAAAAACCTTTCTGGAGATATTATTAAAATGTTTTCTTTTTTTCATGAAATATTTCAGAAATGTTCAGGAAATCTTTTATTAAATTTTGTTTAAAATATTTATATTATATTACGTTTCATAACCTTTTATAAATTCAAACGCAGGAATGCGTTTGTCACTTTCTAGTTTAACAAAGTTAACTATATTTATTTCATATTATTTGGTACCGATTCAATACGCGTACAGTTACAATAAATTTCAAAACTAATTTTTAAATTTGTTATTTTTGTAGGTCGAGAAGTTTTACATAAAGAAATACTAAAATTCATATTATCTTTAAACAATAAATCTAGTTAAATAATATAAAAGATAAAAAGATATTAAATGTTATACAACATATTTTAAAGAGAACAAATTTCAATTCCAATGAATTGAAACTTGTTAAAAGGAAAGTATACATATTGACCCTTTTGAATGTTAGGTTGAGTCAAAAAGTATATACAAATGTATGAATTTTACATAATAAGTTACGGAGCATATACCAGTTTATGCTCGGATAAAGCTATGGTATTTTTTTACACCACACGGTGGTCTTGAAAATTCACCACAGTATTGTGGCATAAAGAAATAACGTCGTGGAATAAAAATATTGCCAAATCGGTGTATATTTTACGCCACAAAGCCGTGGTGACTACCAAACCCGTCCGTGGTGTGAAATCTCCACCACACCGAGACTTGCTCACTCGCAAAAGTATAGTGGGGCTAGATAGACTCGCGCGTGGTGTGGAATCGCCCCCACGGCGGGACTTGCTCACTCTCACAATGTTGTGGGGCTTGACAGACTCACGCGTGGTGTGGAATCTCCCCCACGGTGGGACTTGCTCACTCTTACAACGTTGTGGGGATCGACAGACTCGCTCGCTCTCGCGAAGTTGTCGGGGTTGCACAAATAAGTTTGAGTTTTGGCAAAAAGAATATTTTTACAAATATCCTTTCCTTATTAGTAAAAACTACATATTGCATTTTTCAATTATTAAAATATCATGCGGGGGGAAGAGAACATTTCTTAAAATTATTTTTTACAAAAATCTTTCAAAAGACTTTTCTTAAAAAGCTTTTTTATAGTCCCTACCGCTGACATAACTTATTTCAAAAACCTTTCTGGAAATATTATTAAAATGTTTTCTTTTTTTTCATGAAACATTTCAGAAATTTTCAGGAAATCTTTTACGAAATTTTTTAGCATATTTATGTTATATTACGTTTCATAACGTTTTATCATAAAATCTAATTTTTAAATTTGGTATTTTTGTAAGTCGAGACATTTTACATAAAGAAATACTATAGTTCACATTATGCTTATACAATAAAACTTGTTAAATAATAAAAATATAAAAACGTATTCAATGTTATAAAACATATTTTAAAGAGAACAAATTTCAATTCCAATGAATATCGTAGATTTGAAACTTATGAAAAACAAAGTCGCCATGTTGACATTTTTGAATTTCAAGTTGAGTCAAAAAGTGTACAAAAATAAGTTATGGGAGTTGCACAAATATCACAGTGGTACAATTTCGTCACCCCAAGTTGGAGTTTGGCAAAAAAATGTTTTTTCACAAGTGTCATTCTATTTTATCATTTATTTATATTATATGTATTCAATATGTACTATTCTACAGCAAAACTGTTAATCATCAATCCAGTTTGAGTTTTGGCAAAAAAATGTTTTTTCACAAGTATCATTCTTTTTTATCATTTATTTATATTATATTTATTCAATATATATTATTCTATAGCAAAACTGTTATTCATCAATTTCCAGAAGTAAATACCACGAAAAAAGACAATAAAGAACATTTATTGTGTGTGCAGGTGCGAGCCCTCACTTGCGTATGTATGATATATACTATATATATTATTTATTTAATCTATATTAAATGTTAATGATTTAACATGTACAGACTCCCCGCGCCGGTCTGCCTATATGAAAATTCAAATATCCCACCGAATTTGAACTTGAATTTCTAGCGCCGCGCGCGCCGCCGGCCAGAGTCTAGTTCGCGCCCCGCCGCTAGTTGGCGCAGCCCCTCCCGGCGCGACTCCCGCAGCTAACCCGGCAAACCCGCGGGCATATATACGAGCTCCGACGCAGAAGCCGGCAGCCTTCTTCCACTCGACAATCACTCTCCCGTAGTTGGTCTCGGCACTTCCCCTAGTTTACGAGTGAATAAAGGAATTTTTTGTGAAAAATAATTGTGTTATTTTTATTTCCCAATTATATTTACGAGACAAAGGTTCGCCCTTTGTCTCGTTTTTGTTGTCTCCCTTCCATCTCCTATCCTTTCTCTCTCTCTATGAGAGTCACTCGGCACAACCAGCTTGCCGAGCTCCTCCTTTGCGATCTTTACCTCGCTCGATTCAATCGAGAGCGGATCGAGGAGAGGAGACGGAGGGTAAATCAACAAAAATTCGTATAAAACAGTCACCAGCAGAAATGGCATGTTTATCAAAGTACTTGGTCTTTATTGTAGGCGATTTAGTCCCAATTGAAAATGCGTATTGAAGGTTGTATTGCATATTAAGAAAAATAATTGGTATAGTTAGTTCACCAATGATAGTTAAGTCAGAGATTTACATGTTAAAAAATCTTATAGGCGAACACAATTCACAGTACTTCAGTCTATTTGGAGATTTGAAACTAAAGATGAACTTGATAACACATTATCCTCATTTAATATTAAAAAATGGCTCTTTAGTATGTTACTGGGACATGTGCTTTAAAAGAAAGAACAGACAGATGAAAATAATTGCAACTCGTACGTCATCATCAAAAAATTCACCAAAAACAATTGCGAGTTTCAATCAGATGCAATTATATTATTTAAAAGAGTGCTGCGAGAATTTTGAATTCGATTATGAGTTAGGAACCATACAAGAGATCGATGCAAAAGAAGAAATACGAAAACTTAGTATATTTAAGGTACAAAATTTACTTTTGTGTTAGTATTTTTTTTTAAATTATGTGTAATATATTTTTTTTAACTTTTTAATATATAAGTCTTTGTCTATAGATGGATAAAAGGAGGTCTTACGATTATGCGGGCGTAAAATAAGAATTCGCACGAGTAGAACTGAAAATGTTACGTGGTTCACAACGTGGGGTAATGATTTCTACACTTATGTCATCATTTTAGACAGATCTTTTTATTTTACGCTACTCGAGTATTCTCTCCAAATGGGGAATTTGGCCGAAGTAATCGTTTTATTGCTATGAAATAATTATCTATTTTTCATATATATTTTCTAATTTCGTAATTTCTGCCACGGTTTTTCGAGCACCGGAAAATCATATCAAAGTTGTAATTTTGAGGTTAGCGTGTTATAATATTATTTTGACAACATAAGTGTGGAAACCATTATTCCATCACGTTGTAAACAATATTTTTTTATGACAGTGAGTGGAAATTCTGTTCTTATTTTTCGTAGGGTGACTTCACCAGTGAAGGAACGAATAAGGAAATTGTAACTTTTGTTATATAATCATAAAAATTACAATAGTACTCATAAAATTACAATAGTACATGGCAAAATTTGTTAAAAATCTCGTAAAAAGTCCACTTTGGGCAGTCTGTGATAAAATTACAATAGGCTCTAGTAATTTTAACTAGAGAATTTCTCTCCGTGTACGAGGTAAAAATTTTGTGTTGATAAATCAATTATCCTCTTACAAACTTATATTCTAAAATATTAAAACAAAATTATTAACTTAAAGTATCTTTATGACGATCGCATTTCCTTGAACAACGAAGTCAGTTCGAAAACATGAAAAACGACATCATTGTACTAAATTTGAAGATGATTGGGTAATATTCACTCTTGCTATCGTTCGACAACGAAAACCCATTCATAATACAATTTTTTTTCAGAACAAATGGAGATAATCTCTTGAAATTTGGACACAATATAGTATTTAGAAGTATATAAGTTTTGAGAAATTAATAAAAGACTAAACAGAAAATTTTTGTTGATAACCAATGACAGGCTAAAGATAATTTAAAAATTGAAAATAAACAAGTGCTGGTAATTCAAAAACCTTTCGATAAAAGTTTATTATGTAATATTGCCTGTATCATATAAAGAAATCAAGAAAACGAAAAATTAAAAATCATTTTTTGTTTATAAAACAAAAGAAAATCAGTAATAACTCAAATAAGTTAGCGGCCTGAGAATTTCCATCGAGACGAAAAGAAAAAGCTGTGTCCGACTAAAATCGGTTAAATGGTTATCTGTTACATACTCACATACGAACACACACATACACACACAGGCACGCATGCACGTACGCATGCACACATACATACACTGTCAGATAACGTTAGTATACACAGATGTATTGTGTTTACATTTTGCGTTATAAATATATATATAACCACAGTTAGGGGTAATTTTCTGTAGAATTCAACATATACTAGGGTTAATTTGGCGCGCTACGCGCGCCCTTTCTTCGCTGTTTCTCGATTTCTTTCGAGTTTCGAGATCGATTCGAGATTTCGAGATACTTCGCAAAAACGCTTGAAAATCGAACGAATCTCAATCGCTTAATTTATATTAGGGATGTGTGTCTATGTGTGTACACACATGCAGGGGGGGAGAGGTGCACTCGTTGGAGACGAGAAATGTGTGTGTGTGCAGTTCACGCTTCGCGCCAGATCCTCAGATCGCTACCCTTTGTTATAAACAGAGAAGTAGGTAGGGAATCTCGGTTGCCTTGCGTAATGGCTCAAAATTTCAGCGGAGACCGCGTATAAGGCGTTATCTCCCTTGCTCTGGGAAGAGCGATTCAGGGATTTTACAGTGCCACTCTGCTCACTCAGGAGCAACTGAGGGTCCGTTTGAACGAGTGCGCAGACTCGAACGAACGTTAGAAGTGAGCGCTCTAGCCGGATTGGAGCGTTTCCAGGTGATCATTCGCTCAGGAACGAATCACCCGCGGAAGGTGCCAAGAGGCCTAATATGTGTGGCGACAGAAAAGCGCTACGCGCTTGAAGGGCAGAGCATGCCCTCAGAGGCGGAGCTCCCTCGTGGCCAGTCGCTGGAACTGTTGCCCTCCATCGTAGCTTCTTCGTTGGGTGTGGGAGGACACGGCACTAACTCCACACCTCGTTTGTACGTATGTGCAAACCTACAATACTCAAAGAGAATTTTCGAACTCGTTGCACTAGGCACATTGGTTCACCTAAAAATGAAGAAGGGAGGAGGAGCAGAGCGGAGCAGGTCTCTTCCCTTGACCTTGTGCTTTGTCGGGGTCAGTCCCCTTAAGAACCGACCCACTAAAAAATGTAGACTAGCGCGGAGCGCTTAGCCCCAACAGGTCCTCTTGCTTGAGGAGGAGCGAAGAGTACGTCGCTCACAATGCGAGGTTTGGCCCTCTTCCCAGGCCGGGCGGGAGCAGTACGCTTCCGCTTGGTGGGCGAGAGAGCTATGACGGCTCTTCGCTGATGAGGGCGTCGAGCGGCGATCGTCTGTATCACTATCTCTAGTGATGGACGAGGCGAAGATGCTTCCGCGAGCTCCAGAAAGCAGTAGGGGGAGGAAACAGCCCCCGGAGGGACTGTGGAGTCCGGCAGGTCGAAGACAGGCGGCTGCTCTGGAGCGTTGGCGTGCTCCGTAGAAGCGAGGTTTGCTGGACCGGCCGAGAGACAGCTCGGCAACTCGGCAAGTGGCTGCTCTGTCGCAACGACTGTCGCCGGAGTGACCGGGGCACAACTCGGCGACTCCGGTTCCGTCTGGGTCGAAGCCTCGATCCGGGTTTCCCACCGTCTCCTCTCAGCTCTCGATTGAATCGAGTGAGGTAAAGGTGGCAAAGGAGGAGCTCGGCAAGCTGGTTGTGCCGAGTGACTCAGAGAGAGAAAGAATAGGAGATGGAAGGGAGACAACAAAAACGAGACAAAGGGCGAACCCTTGTCTCGTAAATATTGTTATGTGTTCGTCTACCATCATCGAACATAAGAACAAAAGCGTTGCCAAGCGACTAGTTTGTTGTTCTCGATTCGAGTTAGTTAGTTGATTCGAGACGTTGTTGTTGATAACATGTTTTATTGTGTGTGTTTATGATCTTAAATAAAGTTATATGTTATTCTTTTGTAATTATTATTATTATTGGTTATTGTATGTGTGTGTGAGTGTAACATTTTGGGGGTTCCTCCGAAATTTTCGGGACGAAATGGGCAGATTTGAAAAATTAGCAACGGAAAAACGACGCATGTACCGCTGCGTGTGCCCTTCCGATCTAAGACCGGAGCACGGGCTGCTACCGAAGTTTCTGCTGCTGAAACTGCTGCGGCTAATACTACCGACACCGATTGATGGCATGCGCTTGGCGGCTGGTGGCGCACGCTTGGGGACTGATACACATATGATGAACAATGACTCATCGACGCTGACATCTCACCGACGGTTGGTGTACTCCAGCCTACTCTTCTTCATGAAACGCTCTTGGAGCTTTCAAATTAAACCAGATGAGTACAACCCTACATTCTAATACACAAACAACACCAATAACCTCCGTAGTCTACACGAGTGACAAGAACACACAGCGTATTAGGTTAGATGATAATTCATTTGGAAACACGAGATCACTTGTTGAAAATTCGGTAACACCAATCGATTTAAGGTTAGGTTATAACGTAAAATCTGATATTTATGATAACCAACTGATAGTACGTCGCTTTTGTCTGAGTATTTAAATCAGTTTAATTTAATTGCAATTGTGTATACGTATATATGCTTTCTCTTTAAGTTCACACCGATCAGGGTCGTAACTTTGACTCTAAACTAGTTAAAAAATTGTCAAACCTGCTAGAAATTCGAAAAACTAGGGCCACACCATTACACATATAACCGAATGATCAGATAAAAAGACAATAAGACGATACTCGAATACTTATCTAAATATGTATCAGATAACCAAGAATATTGGAATCGTTTGATTTCCTTGTGTATTTTTAGTTTACAGATCATCGGTACACTCAACAATTGAGGTCATTCCAGCGGACATGTACACCGGGACTGATTTGAGACTTCCTCTGGATTTTATTCGAGGATATCCTTCCGAAGGAGAAGAATATTCAAATTATGGAAGCTATGTTCGGAAACTGTCTGTTAAGAAGATCAATGATGTCGTTTTCTGCATCCAGAATACACCAAAACACAAAAAGAAGATCATTCATGTTGATCAATGACGATTTACCACGATAGGTAATTTCTTCTGCTCTGCTCACGGTTATTTTGAGCCGTGGTTTTTCCCGTGAGCCACAGGGCAAATGCCAGAGCAGGGACAGAGGTGAGGTACCACGGCATGCCAACTCCCCACTTGTGTCCAAGAATTCAAGATGGACCAATTCAAGAGACGGGCCCTTTGGCCGTGTGCGAAGGATCAGCCCGCTTGAAGATGATGCCATTTTGATTCGGTTTTTGGAAGAGGAGAACTATTCTTCAAGAGACGGGCCCTTTGGCCGTGTGCGAAGGATCAGCCCGCTTGAAGATGACGTCATCTCTTTCGTTTTATCTTAAGATTGTCGGGACGACAATCTAAAAGAATGGATAATAATGACACGATGATACCCAAAAATGACGATTCTATTTTTTAAGAGACGGGTCCTCTGTCCAGAAAAGTCACGGATCAACCCGCTTAAAAATAGATGATTTCAAGATGATTTCAAGATTATTTCAAGATGATTTCAAAATGATTTAAAGAATTCAAGATGGACCAATTCTGATTGTCGGTACGACAATCTGAAAGAAGGGGGAATAATGTTATGTGTTCGTCTACCATCATCGAACATAAGAACAAAAGCGTTGCCAAGCGACTAGGTTGTTGTTCTCGATTCGAGTTAGTTAGTTGATTCGAGACGTTGTTGTTGATAACATGTTTTATCGTGTGCGTTTATGATCTTAAATAAAGTTATATGTTATTCTTTTGTATGTAAGGGTTCGTAAGATAGGAGAGGGATGGATAGGTTAGGAGTCACCTTAAGTGCAATGGTGACTGATTCTGCAGATACGATGATCGTTCGTTGAAGATATCGATGCCGCTCGCTCTGCTACTGAGCTTTTCGGTTGTTAGATAAATGTATTATATTACATAATTATTTTCAAATATTAATTTTTATGGTGAATGAATTGTTCTAAATAATAGCAAGATTTATTATATTGCAGTCATTTAATAAGCAGAAAATAGTTAATAAAAATACTCAAAATAAAATAGCAAAATATGAAACAAAATTCAAATAGATTATTATTAATAATGATAATTGATAATTTATGCGCAAGGGAGAATGTCAGGAGATAGGAAACGGTGAGGAGAAAACGCCCAGGTTATAATTATAACAATAATAATTTGAATAAATTGCAGTTTATTAATACCCTTACTCGGGTAAATAAGAAAAATAAAAATATGTGATACAATGTAATTACATATCTCATTCAAAATAACAAAAAAAAATAGTCTGGTAAACTATGACGCTATATAATTACACTGAATTATAAAATACCAAAAGATAAAGTATATATGTTAAAATATTGAGGAAGAACTAATAGTTGATGTGTAACCGGGAGAACTAGTTCACACAGGCGCACACACACATATAAATGTATGTGTGTATATATGTATATATATATATATATGTTTTATGTTAGTTTCCAGGACATTCCAGATGTTTAACGTTCGTTTCGGGGACATTTGTTAGTTTTGGGGACAGTCCCTGAATCTACATATGTTTAACGTCAGTTTTGAGGACATCGGCCCCCATAAGAGACATTCTTTCTTTAGTCACGTATAGGTATGCAGTATATGGGGTCCTGGGAACTAACGTTATACAAGTTTATATATATATATATATATATATATATATATATATATATATATATATATATATATATATATATATATATCATAACTATGGGAATTGGTATATTTGAAGAGATATCAACGCATAGATCGGTACTTTTGAAGAGATGTCGGCATTTTGAAGAGACTCCTCAAATTTCTCAAAGCAAGAATCGCACTTTTGAGGAGAAATCTATACCCCCCTTTTCCAGAGTCGGTAATCTGAGGGTCATTATTTCTTTAGTCACATTGTCCGAACTCTGAGCGAAAGGTTCACATCTCCTCAAAAGTACCAATTTACAAACATATCATATATATATATATATATATATATATATATATATATATATATATAGTTAAAGGATAATTTACAATTTTTCGCACAGGCGCACACACACGTATAAATGTATTTCTGTTCACCGCTATGTTTCAGGATATTTGCATGTTTCCAGGACTGTACTGAATTAGGAATATTTTTACCGCTACCTTTCAGGACATTTTTGTATTATTCAGGACATTTAGGGTTTCTTTCACAACGTTTTTTCCGTAAAATTTTTCCGAAATCAACGTAAAATACTGCGGAACTGAAAGGGGGCGCCGCAGGCGTCGTGGTGTTAGTCAACACCCTGAGGGATATTATTTCTTTAGTCACTTATATACTGTTTAACGTTTTGTACCCACTTCTATTGCAGAAAACCTGTAGGTGTCCTGGAAGGTAGCGGTGTACTAAGTTATATATGTGTGTGTATATGTATGTATATACATATATATATATGTATGTGGGTATATGTATATATATTTATATATATAAATATAGTTAAAGGATAATTTACAATTTTTCGCGTCCAAATTTCAAGTATGTATATGCGGAGGAGAGAAGAAAAGAAAAAAAAATACATGTGTGAAAATAAAAATAAAGAAAACTGCTGGGCTTAAAAAAAAACTACTATGTGTAAGGCTCACCTATCTATCTCCGACGGGTATAACACAATTGTAGAGTATCGCGAGGAAACAAGAACAAAAAAAAATAATCTAAATATATGATACCAATCGCGTCGCGCCCGTTAATTTTTCTAAACTACGGCTTTTCCCTCGGATCGAGGAGCAACCCTGTCTCCCTTTGGTAGCTCTGACCTTGTGGTCCACTTAACCTTGGACCGGGAGAGAGGCTATGCCGTCCCTTTACTTTTACGCCCGACGTCCGAGTTCCTATACTACGAGGTCGCCGAGTTGGGCGAACCAACTCGACTTGGCCTAGTTTGTCCCGAAGGATTAATCCTAGGCCTCTTATCTAAAACTTACAAAAAGGAGAGTTGAGATTCCTACGTGCAAAGCTAGCTGCGACGTTTGATCAGCTCGTTGCTCCGTGACCTCGTGTGCCCTCTCTGGCAAGTCGCGCGTGAAACGCACATGCCTGCTCGAATGTCGCTGGATAGAGTGAGATGACTCGGCCAAGCTGCTGGCGGGCGTAGACTGTCTTGCGCTCATCACCTCGCTCGCAACCCGCGGTCGCGAGAGACACCTGTTTTTGGGGGGTTGCGCACGAACCCATTTTCGTAGCTTTCCGGGTAATTAGTGCGCACTCCCTGGTTGCTCCTTGCCCTCTTCCGCTCCTACCATGTGCGTCCGTCGTCCTCTCTTTGCCCCGCTCACCTATGAATTCTTCTTCCCCTTTTCGTGTCCTAGATTATTTATTCATTTATTGGACAATAGGCACGGGACAAATACACAGCATGCTCAATTATTAATTATTTAGAAAGCGAAATGTCATATTTCGTAATTCTGTGAAAAAGGGAACCGAATGAAAATTTTAATTAATGTTGATTGTAATAGATTAGTGTAACAGGTGGGTTCTATCAATATTAGACCATGTCTAATACATATACATAGCATGATTCCTGAAAAAATTCCTGCAATAATCGGTAATTATTGATAAGACGAATGTAATTGGTATCATGACGTATATTGCAGGATAACGGTTTAAGAATCATAATTTGATAAAAACATGTACAGACGTTCGCACTGAAAACTGTCACCCATCATGCTCGTTAGTTGGTTTCCTAGAATATATGTCGATAATGTTTATTAGAGGGAGAATTTGATTTCATGTTTAATTGATTAAATACTCGGTTATCGACTTAGATAAGTCGATAATCGGATGCGCGATAATGCCATTAGTAGAAAAATGATTTTGCTTTTTTTAAATATATGAATTTGACGAGGAGAATTAAATATTGATAGTACATATTTTTGTCTCACTCGTACTCACATAAAACGCGATAGCGCCGTTCTTGTACTATTTCATTAGTCAACCCACGGTGGCCTTGATAGCTATTATTATGGAGGAAGGCACAACATCGTCGTCACTGTATATCTAGTCAAGGACGCGAGACGATAGTTTATTCACACTCTTGGTGTGCGAAAATCAAATTCTCGCGGCTTGCCCTCTGATTATATAACTTCCGAGGTTTGTTAATGTTATTACACTAAACATATAGGATAACATTTATTTTATGTCGCTTGAACATGAATAAATGTTACCTTCATATACACATAAGGTAGGGAAATTAATAATCAGAATTCCCCTCAAAAAAACAGACTAAATATTCACCTTTGAAAATATATGCGTATATGTAAGGGCTTCATATCATATGCCCGTTACATTTACTCCTTCCCCATAAAGAATTCTGATTACATAGAAATATACATTCAAGGGTGACAAAGAAAAAAAAACCTTATTATATGAGAAAAAATACTTTTCTTTTCCTTATCAGGAGAATAATAAAAAAGGAAAATCAGAATCATGTCAATTAAACAAACAAAAAAAAATAATGTAACGTCTTGTCAGTCAAAGTCAAAACAAAAAAAAAATAAACAGGTAAAATAATAAAAAAATATAACGTCGAAGAAAGAAAAGAAAAAAAAAATATAAAATATGTCAAAATTTAATTTCTTCGTCGATGACGAGGATGTCCGGGTTTTGCCGGTCGCTGGATGGGTCCGTTGATGGGGACTTCGCCCTTATTCACGCCCCAGGGTTGTTCTTGATGAACCGCAGGACGTTCGCCCTTCGTTCCTCCAACGTTGACGGGACGGGTGGCTCTGGAGGTGGTGCCGCTTGAAAGTGGGTCCATACCCATGCCTCCGTTCTTTCTGCTCTTACGCAAGATCCTTCCATCTTCTTTACTAGTGCTTGGAAGTCGCTCGATTTTTTTCCGTGGAAGAGGGCCTTCAGCTCGCCTTCCCTCTTCACTACCCGGGTCTTAATCTCTGTTACCAAATTGTAAATGAGTTTTATAAGGTGGCAGATTTAATTTTCGAGCCGTCGCCTCAGCCGCCTCCGTTGATGTTTGGTCGCCATCCTGGATGTAAGGACGAAAATTAGCAGCATGAAAGAACCCGCGCACGTCATGTGTGTTAGGATGTGTTAGTTGGAAAGTACACGGGCCCCTTTTATCCGCGACTATGTACGGGCCTTCATATAATGCGAGAAACTTTGCGATTAAATTATCCGATGCGCTCGATAAGTTACATGCCTTCACGAGTACTAGGTCGCCTAATTTATAGCGAGTGCCGCGTGCGCGTGTATTTTCTTTTGCTGCGTGCTTCTCTCGTTTTCCCTTTATCCGGTTCCATGCCAGCATGAGTTTCGTATTTAAGGGTAACTCTAGCCTAGCTAAAGGCGCGAGCCACTTTTCCCAAAAACGTGTGGGCCTTGTTCCTAACTGTAATTCGATAGGGGTGAATTCAGTGGTTTCGTGGTGAATCTCGTTTAAACAACTTTCGACGAACGGGACCCAATGTGCTCACCCCCCATGTTTGTGACCGGTAAATGTCCTAAAAAAACGACCGATCTCTATATTTACTCTTTCGACTATGTTACTTTGAGGGTGGCGTATTGAGGAAAACGTGTGCTTCACGCCTTCCTTTCCTAATTGCCTTCCCCATGCTCTAGCCGTGAATTGGGACCCATGATCTGATTGAATACGCCGTGGCTTTCCATACTTTGGGACGTAATCCTCGAACACTTTCCGGATGGTCGTGCGCGTATCAGCTTTCCTCATAGGATATTGTTTAACGAACTTCTTAAAGGCATCTATGATTACTAAGATAAACCTAGTACCTGCTTTCGACATACGTAAAGGGCCTAAATAATCAATTGATAGTAAGTCCCCTGGTCCGGAGGGCACTATGGGGGCCGTTATAATTTCATTGGCGTACGTATATATTTTATTACGTTGACATGAGTCACATGTCCTAATTATTTTGGCTATATAACGTCCCGCTTTCGCCACCCAAACGGCTTCCTCGAATATTTTCCGACATTTGAATGTCCCGGCATGACCGTATAACTCATGGATTTCGCGAACCACTTGTGATGCGATTTACTCCGTTAAGACGAACCTTTCGTGTCCCTCTTTTCCTTTGATCAAGGTATTCCCTTTCAAATGAAAATCGCGATACTTAATTCCGGCTTTAATGCGGGCAATAATGCTATTAATGTTTCCATCCTTTCGCTGTTCGGAATCTATGTTTTTGAGCTTTCCTCGTAATTCTACATCCGGTTGTCGCGATAATATCAGAGCTATCGAAGCTTCGTCGGTATATTCATCCCGGTTGTTTAATTGTATCCTACTTAAAGCGTCCGCGATTTGGTTTCTCGTGCCCGGGATGTGAGTTATTTACAATGAGTAATCTTGTATGGCCAGTCTCCATCGGATTAATCATTGATTTAGAAATCGACATGACAATAAATACGTTAAAGCCTGGTGGTCCGTCTCGATTCTAACTGGGCTCCCGAGGACGTACGATCTGAACTTAAACTATTGCTAATGTTTCGAGTTCTGTGGTAAAATAATTCACCTCCGCGCCCCTTAATGATTGACTCGCCATACTAACGATCCGTAGTTAGTCTTGGTCATCCTTTTGGTATAGGAACGCACCTAATGAGGTCTTGCTTGCGTCTTTCATCATATAAAAGGGTCTGTCACGTGCGGGGTGGTATAAAATAGCTTCTACACAAAAAAGTTCCTTTACTCTTTTAAACACCCTCTCCATCTCATATTCCCATTTCCACTTTATTTCCCTTTTTGTCATGTTAAATAACCGTACCACTTCATGTACAAGTTCGTTTGTAAATTTCGAGCAAAATTTTATCAGCCCTAAAAATCCCTTCAAATGTCTTACGTTTCGCGGTGTTGGAAAACGGTGAATAGCCTCCACCTTATCCGGGTCGATTCGGATGCCCTCAGTAGTTAAAATGTGCCCGAGAAAATGCATTTCCTTACAGCAGAAATTTACCTTTTTAAAGTTTACCGTGACCTGTTCAAGATAAAATCTTTCAAATAAGATCTCAAGGTCCTCCAGATGAACCTCAAAATTTTCGGATATACATAACCAGTCGTCCACAAAATCGATAACAAAATCTGATAACCCCCTAAGTACAAATTCTGACGCTCGCGTTAGGGTAGCACTGCTAACCTTGGTATCAAAGGGCATGACCCTGTGCTGATATGTCATTCCGCGATGTAGGAAAGCCGTGTACTGTCGTGAGTCCGGGCTTAAACGTATCTGCCAAAAACTAGCCGTTAGGTCAAGACTTGTCATGACCTTTACCCTCGCGCATTTTCGTAGGACCTCGTCCATGCCTTCCGGCCCGTCATGGTCGTTTCAAGAGATTTAATTCGCGCGCGTCTAGACACAAGCGGACTGCTCCCGACTTCTTTATCACCGGCACGATTGGGTTTATGTACTGACTCCGCAATATTTCGATTATGCCATATTTCAGCATTCTTTCGATCTCCAGGTCAACCTTCTCGAGATGTTTTAAAGGCATGGGGTATGATCTAAAGAAATATGGTTTATCATCTTGGAACTCGAGCTTATATTCGAAAGAGTGGAAACGCCCGGGTGCTTTTCGGAAAATATCTTTATATTTATAGATGAGTTCACGCAAACGTTTTTTCTGTGCTTCTGTAATGTCGTCAACTTCCATAAGTTTATTTTCAATTTCTGCATCCGTAATCTCGTCCGTGGTGGGCGTAGGGCCCTTTTCCGAAAAGTCAGAGAAATCGTCTGGGTCATGTCGTTCGACTGTACTCCTATGTATTTCTCGTTTTGTAGCTAAAGACATGGTGTTTTTTACGACCGGGCCTGAAAGGTCTTCGAATGAAATTATTTGGCGGTCAAGGTCGATTATTAATTTCAATTTCAGATGAGCGTCTACTCCCAGGATACATTCTCGTACCAACTTAGGGATGATGAGGAAATCGAGCTCCCCTTTCCACGTCCCTAATGTCACTTGGGCCCGAAATTGTTTTTTTCCCCGGTGAAACCGCTTGCCTGAACCCCTACCAATGGAAATGAAGTACATGTTTTGAAATGATTGAAATACTTATTATAGATATTTTCAGAGATGCACGTGATTCGACTTCCCGTATCTATTAGAGCTAGTACTGGGCAATTTTCAATTGTTATCTCAACTTCCGGGCAATATATAGCTCTTGACTCTCCGATACTGTCACTATCTGCTTCTTCCTTTAATAAGAATTCACGGGTATTGTCAAAGATCGTGTTTACCTCGTAATTTGCAGTCGTATCAAGTTGTTGGTTATTTACCAATTCAATTTGGTTATTTATAGTGTCTGAGGCTCCTGCTACGACTGCTCCGCGTTTCCCGACTCACTTGTTTCCACGTCAATTTGGTGTATTCCCGGCGAGCTATTTCCCTGACGTACATTCGCCCCCCCCCCCTCTATAGGTTGGTTGTGCGTTACGTGTATTGTTTTGTCTATAAGGTTGATTTAGTTCGCGAGTTGGTTCGCGCCAATTTCCGCTAGTGTTCCTGGTTTGTGTCTGTCCGCCCGGGTTGTTTTGGTGCGATGGCGAGGGTTGATTAAAGTTTACGTTATTGCTATTATTATTACTGGGCCGTGGCGTCGACGCACGTACATCACCTGATCTAAATGACCCTTCAAATGATAAGTTTCTCTGTGCCTGGTAACGCGGTGGAGGTTGGCTAGTCATGGGTATACTTTGAACAGACCTATATGAATTTAAATCACCTATCTGATCCGAAGTATCCAATAACTCTATGAGACCGTTCATCGTGCGAATACCTCGTGACAAAACCGCGGCTTGTACGTGCTCGTCAAAATCTTAGAGAACTTGTTAATTATTGATAGCATACTAGGCATATCGTCAAGCATGCGTACGTCATTATACAAACTCAATACATATTCGCTTCGCGTCATACCTATCTCGCCCTGGTAATACCCGAATTCTAAATCCCGTCGGACGCGGGCTTGTAACGTGCTGTTCCAATATCTCCCCAAAAACCGAGTTTTAAACTGTTCTATGTTGCCTACCACTGATTCAATGTGCTCCCACCATTCGAGGGCCGACCATTGTAGTGCCTGGCTGATCACATGTTTGAAATTATTCTTGATGCATTGATCGCCCCTAAGTAGTCTGAAAATGACTTGATAAAACGCGCGGGCTTATCCCCGGGACCGGCTCTAAAAGTTGGCATTTCATACCTAATATTCTGGGAGGTGGGGACGGCTTGTGTTGGTCCGTATCGGATAATGTTTTCTATTTCGTACTGGTTGTTATCAATTTTCTGTTCGAGTCCCTGATATCGTTCTTCGAGCCCCATGATATTATCCTTGTTTCCTCGACACGATGACGCGACCTGACTAACCACTCTCTTATTTACATTTACTTGTCTACCGATTTCAACCATATCGTCCATAATGGTCATTACCGCCTCCTTGTTCTCCCTCATGTCTTCCCCATGTCTACGGATAACCGGGTTTAACGCGCTGAAACGTGTGCACAGTGTTTCTAACGTATCTAATTTTTTTTCATGTATATCGAGCTTAAGAGTATTTGAGTGTAATTCATAACGTAACTCGTTTAATTTCCGTCGGAAACGTAATTTGAAGTTGTCTCCCTCATCATTCTCACCCGCTACCTCGTTCCGAGCTATTTCCCCATCACTCATTGTTTGATCTGCGAATGGATCTACCAAACTAACACCCACCCGTTTATCTCTTTCACCAAAATCTAACGAACGCCTTACATCGGTCTCGAGGTTGTTCAGCTCAACCTGTTCTAATTTTTCCGTAAATTTACTGCGGATTATCCTATCTGTTGGTAATCTAACTGCAGCTCTTCGCGGTTTCTTTTTTAGAGCCCCCGTACGCTGGATGATTTTCCCTGCGGTACCTGATCGTTCGCGTTCGCCCCGTCGTTTCCTTTACATACCCCTGTGATTCTGCGTCGGACATGGTAGAGATAAGGGTAATGTTATATAAAATATACTCCTCTAACCCGTACCTCCCGTATGAAACCCGGAATAAAATGAAAATTTCTCAACTTACGGGGTTGTTTAATTAAGCTTGAGCTGACTAAACTCGCGAGGTGGCCCCTGATCACACCTTGTCGTTTTAATGCGATCCGGAGCTTCTCGAGTGTTAGGTCGCAATATTGTTCTAGTTCGCAATTATATCTCCGAAGGGCACCATATTTCTCCTCCATCTCAAATAGGCGATGGGCTAGTTGACACTCCTCACGCACGCGCGATACCTTCGGCACCATGATATCTACAGAATGAAATAATTCTTATAGGCGACATTTGATTTTTCTAACTAGGATTCCATACGACCTCAGGACCCCGAGAATTAAGCAGCAGTTTTATAACCGTATTCTATAATCGTCAATCCCGGATCACTCCATGAAAATGACCCCTTAATGTCACAAAAAACAATAACAAATATTTACGTAAATAAAGATGTTAGTAAGAGAAAGCGAAATTGTCGGTATAACCTCTATTCAAGTCGAAGCCGAGCCAAACTCGCTCTGAGGTGCTCGATGTCACCTTCAGTCTCCCCTAGCCGCCTCTCAATGCTTTTATATTTTCTAATGGTAAAATTGGTTATCTTTCCCAGATGTTTTCGAATGCCCTTCTGTTTTTTTTCGAACTTACGTAATTCGACGAGGTTGAATTGACAAAACCGATTTAATTGATCCGAATATTGTACTTGGTGCTCGTATAATTGCTCGAGCCGCTTAATTCTCTCTTTGAAGTCAATCTCTAAAAATACCCGTTGCAACATTCCCTAAATGAAAGAGAATCATATTGCTCTGAAACTTCTAAAACGGATAAGTATACCTATATATATACACATACATACAAGCAGCTATATACCCATGAGTGCGTATATCGAAGTATTCTAGATATTCAAATAAAACTTATTGTTGACATAGGCTACTCCAACATTTAATTAGGTTTTTATTTTTATTAATTACTAAATTATTATATAAGTCACTGGGCGTGATCCCTGCACCCTATCCCCACAAGGGATGCCAATGTAAGGGTTCGTAAGATAGGAGAGGGATGGAAAGGTTAGAAGTCACCTTAAGTGAAATAGTGACTGATTCTGCGGATAAGATGATCGTTCGTTGAAGATATCCATACCGCTCCCTCTGCTCTTCAGCTACGTGGTTGTTAGATAAATGTATTATATTACGTTGTTTTGTGTTGAATGTGATTGGATCGTGGATTGTAGAGGTTCAAAAAGAGTAGGCGTTTCGTGTGGAGACAAGAGACTTTATTAATGCGTGTCCGTTGTGCCTCGTAGCGTACATTGATGTTGCTGCTCTCTCTCTCGGCCGTCGCGCGTGATACCGTCTGAATGAGCCGGCCGGCGCGGCGAGGCACCGTCGGCAGGCGTCTTGGTAGATGGAGGGGCGGTAGAGAGAGACACGTGGAGAGCGCCGAGTGGCGCGACTCTCTCGCGTGTGTGTCTGTGGCCGGAATAGGGGACCACACGGACGTGGCCATCGCTCCCTGGGTGGATGGCTGTGATTTGTGCGATGGGCCACTTTGCTGGTGGCGTGAGCTCATTGCGAATGAGCACTAAATCCCCAATTGCGACGGAGGACTGAGGATGTTTCCACTTCTGACGGGATTGCAGGGACGTCAGGTAGTCCGTTGACCATCTCTTCCAGAAGTGCTGAGCCAGCTGACTGATCAAGAGCCAGCGCTTTCCTGCTGGAACGTTGTCGTTGGTGACATCTCCTTCAGGAACTATAAATGAAGATCTTTGTATGAGAAAGTGTGACGGTGATAGGAAGTCAAGGTCAGAAGGATCGTCAGTGAGAGCGGTTAAAGGTCTGGAGTTAAGGCATGCTTCAATGCGACACATAAGAGTAGCAAGTTCAGAGAAAGTGAGAACTTGATCCTCAATGACTCGGCGCATGTGATGTTTAGCCGATTTAACGGCTGCTTCCCAAATGCCTCCAAAATGGGGAGCACTGGGAGGATTGAAAATCCAGGAGGTTCCTTCTTTTGTAAGAGACCGAACAACTCGAGAAGAGAATTCTGACGAAGCATCTACCATCTGTCTTAGTTGAACATCTGCCCCGACGAAGTTAGTACCTTGGTCAGAGTATAACTCCTTGTAATGACCTCGACGAGCCGTGAAACGATGAAAAGCGGCGATGAACGCCTCACTTGAATAATCCTCAACTACCTCAATATGAAAGGCTCTGGTGGCCATACAAATGAAGATGGCAATATAACCTTTCATCGTGCCTTTACCTCTAGATTTAGTGAGACGCAGATGAATAGATCCGGCGTAATCGACGCCAGAGCGTTCGAAAGGTGACGACTGACAAACACGAGCTTTGGGTAATTCGCCCATTAATTGGGAGGGCACTCGCGCAGCATAGCGAGAGCAAGTAGTACATGCTCTGATGACTCTTTTAACTTCAGCTCGTCCCTTAACAATCCAGTATCGTCGTCTGAGTGTAGCAAGGGTTAACTGAACACCACCATGAAGCGTACGTTGGTGAGCGTCCCTGATTAATAAAGTAGTAAAGTGACACTTAGCAGGTAAAATAAGAGGATGCTTAGCATCTTCTTCGAGAAGAGAGTGAGAGAGTCGACCGCCCGCCCTGAGCAAATGATTTTTTATCATGGGGTTTAGCGGTGACAGAGGGCTTTTAGCCGAAAGTTTACCTGTCCTTGCTAACTGATAAATATCAAACTTAAAATAGGCTTTCTGAATTAGGTAGATCAAACAAAGTTTGCTGTTCTCAATCTCACTAGCGCTGACCTCTTTTGAACTCGAAGAGTCTTGGCATAGTAGGGATTGAAGAACAGAGATAAAGCTAACACCTAAATTTGAAGATGTCGCACGCTCCATTTTCGAGCAGACTCGATTAATGAAACGAAAGCAATACGAAGCCATCCGTAACAATTTATCTAACGAAGAGTAATTATTAATATGGCTCCAAATTTCTAGAGTGGTCTCAACAGAATTTGGAGTGCTCTTACTTGCGACTAGAGTGTAATTAGGTTGAAAATTCAAACTATTTACGGTAAAGTTGAGCTCGTCATGAGAGCTCGACCAAGGTTCATGATTATCAGAGAGCCAGGAGGGGCCTTGCCACCATAAGCGATGTGAAGCTAGTTTTGAAGGCTCAATACCTCGTGATATAACGTCAGCGGGGTTATCGGCTGATCGCACATGGTGCCAATAGGCTTCAGGTAATAGAGTGTGAATTTCCGAACACCTGTTAGCTACAAAAGCACCCCATCTAGATGGGTGATCCTTTAACCAAAAGAGGACATCTGCCGAGTCTGACCATAGATGAATACTTGCGATCTTAATAGGGAATGATTCGATGAAAGTTTGCACCAAACGAGCAAGTAGCAACGCAGCGCACAGTTCTAAGCGAGGTATGCTTAGAGTTTTAAGCGGGGCTACTCGCGTTTTAGCCACTTGAAGGGTGACAAGTACCTTTTGGTCTTGAATTAAGCGCAGGTAGACTACTGCACCATACGCAAATTTGGATGCGTCTGCGAATCCGTGTATTTCGAGAAGTTCACACTGAAGTTCATACTGAGGTGTGTATCCACTCCAGCGAGGGATTTTGATCTCTGAGATCGAAGGAAGATCTTGTAACCAGTTTTGCCAACGATTAGAAGTTTCCGAAGGAAGATCCTCATCCCAACTAACCTTTAGAATCCATAGCGATTGCATAATAATTTTTGCAGTGATCACTACAGGCGCTAACCATCCCAAAGGATCAAAGATCCGAGCAATTCTCGAAAGAACTGAACGTTTAGTAAATGGTAGTTCCAAGGGGGAATTCTCGATGTGAAAACTAAAATAGTCTGTGTTAGGTTGCCAATCTATACCTAGAATAGGTACAGATGTTTCTGAAGCAAATAAAGAGATCGTATCTGCAGCTATCATATTCGAGGGTAGGAAGGAAAGCACTTCAGAGTTATTCGAAGTCCACTTTCGTAGATTAAGATGACCCTGCTTAAAGAGTTGAACCAGCTCATCTTGTTTCTGCAGTGCTTCTTCAAGAGAGTGTGCACCAGACAACACATTATGAGAATACATTTCTGAACGAACAGCTTCAGCTGCGATCGGGTGATTTTTGCCATAATCTTCGGCTAATTTCAGTAGCGTGCGTATGGCTAGAAAAGGCGAACATGCCAAGCCATACGTCACTGTTGTCAATCGATAAGTTTGAATGGGTTCACTCTTGTCAAAACGCCATAAAATCGACTGAAAGGGTTGATCACATTGCTCGACACCAATCTGCCTGAACATTTTCTCCACGTCAGCTGATAGAGCGATCTTATACCTACGCCAGGCACAGATCAAAGCGACGGGATTTTGAAGTAGATTTGGTCCAACGTGTAGAGGATCGTTGACCGAGACACCTGACTTGGTTTTACTCGAGCCATTAAACACAGTACGTAATTTGGTAGTCGTACTAGTTTCCTTCCAAACACCATGATGTGGTAAGAAGGCTTGAGAGTTGTTCGAAAATGAATCAGAATTTGAAGAGAGAGACATGTGACCTAAGTCAATGTATTCCTTCATGAATTCTGTATAAGCTATTTTGAGTTTCTCGTCTTTAGCGAAGTTTGATTCTAGACGAGTGAGTGCGCGTAATGCGGCTGAATGAGATTTCTCGAGATGAGCAGAGCTCAACTGGTCACGATTTTTCCAGGGTAGGCTTACAATATATTGCCCTATTTCATCTTGACGAGTTGATTTTTGATAAAATTCCTCGCAGACTTGTTCGTCTGGCGAGTAAGATTTTTTGTCATTGACTATCTCCTCCGCCCTCCAAAAATCTTGTACGAGCTCCAATAGTTTGGCTTCTTGCTCGCAGGTATTTGAGCAATGAAGGGATATTGAATCTAGCCCTATTTCTGGAGTTGTGGATGCGAGATTACCTGTCAAGAGCCATCCAAGTTTGGAACTAAGTGCTATCGGCTGAAGACTTTGGCCCTTAACTATTTGATTTTCAATGATTTGCGCATAAACGCTAGCACCGAGTAGAATATCGATACGTGAAGGTTCGAGATACTTGGGGTCTGCTAGTTGCAGCCCTCTTAAGTATTCGAAATTTGTATTACCCCTTACGACGGGAGGCTTATACGACGAGAGTTTTGGCAAAACAATGCCATCAACTTCCAAGGAGAAAGTTGAATCGAAATGCGGTTGTATAGTAAGACGAGCAACTTTAGAAGAAACAGCAGCTGCCTTTTCACCTATACCTTGAATGTGCGTGTGACTGATTCTACAATTTAGAGATAGCAAGTTACACATAGCTTGTGTAACAAGTGAGATTTGAGATCCAGGGTCAATCAGCGCACGAAGTTGAAATTTGGTTCCGTTAGGACCAAGGGCGTTAACCCTAGCGGTAGCTAAAAGTACTCCTGTACAATTAGTACTGTCTCCACTATTGAGGGAGACTGCTTGAGAAGCAGGTTTATCATCAACTTTTGTGATGAATGCTTGAGAAGCAGGTTTATCATCAACTTTTGTGATGACGAAATTGCCACAGTTTGGGCTAGAGGTGCTGGTCGCTGAGTCAATCTGATCAGTCTGCAACGAACTGATTGCTTGATTGTTGTCAGAGTGCACCAGAGTGTGATGCTTAGCTTTACAAAGAAAGCATCGGTAGTTGGAAGTACAATTTTTAACGTTGTGCGTCCCTAGACAATTGTAACAAAGGTTTGAAGATTTAATTAATCCCTTTCGTTCAGGAACCGTTTTATTGAGAAACCGTTCACATCGATTTGTAAAATGAGATTGATTACAAAATGAACATTTCTTTTTTGAGGGATTCGTCGGAGAAGTCTGATGAGAATAAACCGACTGAGCATTGTCATGCTCTGATTTGCGAGGTTTTGAATTAGAGGTTTGAGCTTTGGGGTTAGTATTAGAAGACGATCTAGTACCTGCTTCGATGGCCTCTAAGGTGAGGGTTTGACTTCGAAGAAAGGCTTGAAGTTGTTCTATTGTGGGTGGATCGACGCTATCCCCTAAGTGTCTTTCCCATTCCTTTCTTGTATTTAAATCAAGCCGATTTAACGCAAAGTGAACGATTAAATCACTACCTAATTGAGCAACTCTGTTAAGAGAGGTTAAACTAGCAATGGGATTGAAGATTTCCCTATACATGCGTTTAACTTCTGATAAAGTATCTGACTTCATCGGCTTAACCGAGAAGATTTCTGATAAGTGAGAACTAACAATGCGACGTTGATTTTCGTAATATTCGATCAAAGCTGTCCAAGCACGTTCATAATTATCGCCCGAAATAGGGAGAGATTTAATTTTCTCAAGTGCTTCACTTGTAAGGTGAGTGCGAAGATAATGTAATTTCATAACCGGCATCAAATCCTCGCGACGATGAATGACTGAACGAAAAACATCCCTGAAGTTTTCCCAATCAGAGAATTTACCAGAAAATTTGGGCAAATCTATTTTTGGCAATGATTGAAACGAAACGTTAGTAGTTTGAGCAGTACTTGGAAGAGGCGCGATAGCGAGGTTAGAAGGTCCTGAAGAACTATTCTGCTCTTTAAGATCTTTTAAAAAGTTAAGAAAATCACCTTTCCTATCATAGAAACAATCTTCTACTATGTCAAAGAGGTAAGTTTTGAAATAATCATGATTCAGATCAACTGCTTTGAGATTCAGAATTTTATCGTGATTTTGCTTAAAGGTCGCGTAATTTTCCTCGAGTCCAGCTAAACGAGCCTCGGCATAACCCTGGGTCATTTGATCTTTACCTTTAGATTTAAAATTCAGAAAAGAATTATTAATTCTTGCTTGAAGTGACAACTGTCTAGTATGTAGTCCCTCCATTTTGAGATCAAGTTAATTAGACTAGTAACGAATTTGACTATTTGAGCTTAGGTTTAAGTAAACTACTCTTACCCACTCGAGAGTAAAGTAAGAAGTAGTGAGAGTAATTACATCTAAGTCTTAACCTAGGTTATAATACTTATGCTACAGTGAAAGTTGAGATGCGCTTGACGACGCGACGTTGACTGTGTCTGCTTTCGTTCCCACGATGAATCAGCTGATGATCCGTAACGTTGATGTGAAGAACTTGAAGTGAAGTTACTGCAGACGTTGTGATCGCAGCTAGCTCCGCAACGTAGTCAGCTGTTGAAGATGCGTCCAGGTGCGGGTCAACAGTCGAAGTTGCAGTCCAAATTTGAATCAACAGGCAGCAGTATAACTGCAAGGTGCAAGTAAAATAAGTATTTGCTAGGTCGAAATTGCATTCAATTTCTCAAGACTAGTTAGATATTACAATAAATTTTATAATAAACTCAAACTCAATCAAATTGTATTAATCTCAAATTAAATTTAAATTTTCATTAAATGAAAAAAAAAGCACTAATTTGACTAGACAATAGTTGAAAAGTATTTTTAAATAAACAAATTGGAACGATACGTGTGTCCAAGTATTAGGACGAAGTATCCAAGCGCAATCGGATCGACGATAGATGCGAAGAAGATGGACTCGTCCGAGAACAGCTCTGATCCGTTGATGTGCGCGACCCCTGTGGCGAAGTTGGACTCGTCCTCCTCCTAATCCTCTTGGTGAAGACGTATTCGATGTCCTGGACGTAGCGCGCCCTGATCTTCATCTTCTTGTATACGTCTCTCCTTCCCTCGTGGAAAGCTTGCTATATGCACGGCAAGCACCGCGCAGCTTGATGGAGAGGCAGCGAGCAGGCTCCACGTGGGTAGACCCTGACTTGATGTGTGTAAACCCCGTAGCGTGTACGCTGCACGCGGGTACTACGTGACTTGGCTTATGTGAGCCCCGTAGCGTGTACGCTGCACGCGGGTACTCCGTAGAGAAATGCTGTGGACCCCGAGCGTGTACAATGCACGCTGGTTGTCCGAGTCTTGTGGTCTGCCGGTCACCGTACGAGCGCGGTGACTCGAGAGCTGGCTTTACAGCGCACGCTCTTGGCTACAAGACAAGATGGCTGCCGGTCACCGTACGAACGCGGTGACTCGAGAGCTGGCTTTACAGCGTACGCTCTTGGCAATGTCTTGGAGTCACTAGCGACGCACTCCAAGGCGTTTTTAGAGATGGGGAGAATAGCAATTGAGAATGCTATTTCCCTAAGTAAGCCTTAGTAATAGGCTTACTCGCGCGCGATGGCGTGATAACGAGAGAGAGAGAGACAGCAACATACGCGCGAAGTCGGCATGCGGGCACATGCGACTTATTCGGCACTCACGACCACGAACACTTTTGATGCGTACCTGTATGGGAGAAAGGTAGCTTTCCCTATGCCACTCGAGAGTAGACATAGATGAAAGAGAGACTTTTCCTCCTTGATGTGGCCATTGCTGCAGATTTCCTCCCACGATCCAGCTCGAAGGACCAAATGTTTTGTGTTGAATGTGATTGGATCGTGGATTGTAGAGGTTCAAAAAGAGTAGGCGTTTCGTGTGGAGACAAGAGACTTTATTAATGCGTGTCCGTTGTGCCTCGTAGCGTACATTGATGTTGCTGCTCTCTCTCTCGGCCGTCGCGCGTGATACCGTCTGAATGAGCCGGCCGGCGCGGCGAGGCACCGTCGGCAGGCGTCTTGGTAGATGGAGGGGCGGTAGAGAGAGACACGTGGAGAGCGCCGAGTGGCGCGACTCTCTCGCGTGTGTGTCTGGGGCCGGAATAGGGGGGCGCTCTCGCTGAGTCGTGAACATACGTAATTATTTTCAAATATTAATTTTTATGGTGAATGAATTGTTCTAAATAATAGCAAGATTTATTATATTAAAGTCATTTAATAAGCAGAAAATAGTTAATAAAAATACTCAAAATAAAATAGCAAAAGATGAAACAAAATTCAAATAGATTATTATTAATAATGATAATTGATAATTTATGCGCAAGGGAGAATGTCAGGAGATAGGAAACGGTGAGGAGAAAATGCCCAGGTTATAATTATAACAATAATAATTTGGATAAATTGCAGTTAATTAATACCCTTCCTCGGGTAAATAAGAAAAATAAAAATTTGTGATAGAATGAAGTTACATATCTCGTTCAAAATAACAAAAAAAAAATAATCTCGTAAACTACGACGCTATGTAGTTAAACTGAATTATAAAATACCAAAAGATAAAGAATATATATATTAAAATATTAAGGAAGAACTAATAGTTGATGTGTAACCGAGAGAACTAGTTCACACAGGCGCACACACACATATAAATGTATATATATATATATATATATATATATATATATATATATATATATATATATATATATATATATATATATATATATATATATATATATATTGTAACGGCAGGCGCGTCTGTGTGTGTGTATGTGCGGGAACACGGAGCTCGGATCGAGCCGATCTCTGACACACGGTATACTCACAGGTAGTTGACCGAAAACATACCGCGGCCTTGCAGAAGGCAAGGCCGACAATTGCGGCATGAGGATTCGCAACTAGAGTCGGGCTGGTCCTCGTATTTCTCCGGGGGCTTGAGTGTGTGTGTGTAGTTGCTCGCACGTATAGCTGTGCGAAAAGTACCGAGCACAACTACGGCACACAATGAGCCCCGAAATGAAAACTCGCGACAACCTTGCGCGAGGAGGAAGGAGAGCGAGAGACAAAGCCCGGCAGTATCGCTTCTGCCGTAACTGAGGCAGCTGCTCGTCCCCCGTGCGCGACGACTTGGAGAGAGAGAGGAGAGAGAGAGAGAGAGAGAGAGAGAGAGAGAGAGAGAGAGAGAGAGAGAGAGAGAGAGAGTCGAAGTGAAGTGCACGAGGATCGTGGAGTAAGTGCAGTGTAGTGCACGAGAGTGAGAGAGAGAGACGCAGCACGGCTCCGAGAACCTCGTTCGCCGGTGGTTGAGGGAGAGGGAGAGAGAGCCACACTCGACCGAGGCAGAGAAAGAGCGAGAGAGAGCAGCGCGGCCGAGCTCACTCACGGGAGCGGGTGAGAGAGAGCATCGCGGCCGATACTCGCAGGAGCGAGAGAGAGAGAGAGAGAGAGAGAGACGAGGCCCGTAGCAGCGAAGAAGGAAAGAGAGAGAGACATAGCGACGCGCTGCAGCAGACACCGCCGACCGCGTTCAACCGCGCCTTCTCGCTGCAACTGAGGAGGTAAGTCCTGGCCAGGCGAGCGCGCGCTTCCCCCGCGGACGACGAGCGTCCAGGAAGCGGAGACGGGCGAGCGAGCGAGGCCGCCGACCCGCGCGGGAGCGCCGATCGTGCGCGGCGATCGGCCGGTCGGCGCGGGCCGCTTTTGCGCGTACGGGTGTGCGGCAGAGCACACACGTACTTCGCGTGCGCGGGCGCACCACCCGAATCGGCGCGAACCTAGAGTACGCGCCGCACGTGTAAATAGTGAACAGCCTCCAGAGGCAATAAAGATAATTCGTTGCTTTTACTTGTTCGCGTATTATTTCACGCATCCTACTTTCAATTCCCTATTCGGTGGCACGGTGAAGAATACCGCCGGCCTCCGCGGTCGCGAGTACGTAGTACTCGCGTGATAACTGAGCAGCTGGGGCAGGACGCTCGAGAGAGAGTGCGACGACCTAATTGCGCGTTGCAACGGGTCGAAAAGGCGCGGCTGCTGCTGAAAGCAGCCGACGGCGTGCAACAGCACGGAGCTGACGGGCCGCTAATCGTCGAGGGTTGGCACGAATAAGTGCTCGCGCCTATGAATTGCTGCGCCGTTCATCGGCAAGTCCGCGTTGAGATATAGCGCACCGAGGACAGCTTTTAGCCCGTTACAATATATATATATATATATATATATATATATATATATATATATATATATATATATATATATATATATATATATATATATATATATATATATACTTATCGGGGTTTATGTAGCCCATGACTGTATATTAGTACCTATAGCCCAGAGTTCTCTATGGCAAGTGACTAAAAAAATAATGGACCCTGGGGTTATAGACTCTAGGTCGGGCAGCATAAACCCCTATATTTAGAAATATTATGAAGCCCGGGCTGCAATATTATATATATATGATAGACATTTCTCGAAAGGGGTTTATAAAGCCCGTTTTTTTATATATAGGGGTTTATCGAGCCCGATTTTGATCATGGAGCCCGGGCTTCATAATATTTCTAAATATAGGGGTGTATGCGGCCCGACCTAGAGTCTATAACCCCAGGGTCCATTATTTCTTTATTATATATATATATATATTTGTTTTACCAGATTTATGGAGCCCTTTTATACACATGAGCATATTTATGGAGCCCGTTTTCTTTTATGGAGCCCGGGTCCCATAAAATATTCTTATACGGCGTTTATGGAGCCCGATCTAGAGTATCTATACCCAGAGAGGGATTATTTCTTTAGTCACTTGTATACGGGAACTTTGGGCGTAGGTACTAATATACAGGGATGGGCTCCATAGAGGGGTTAAGTGATAATTATATATATATATATATGTTCACCGCTATGTTTCAGGACATTTGCATGTTTTCAGGACTGTACTGAATTAGGAATATGTTTACCGCTACCTTTCAGGAGATTTTTGTATTATTCAGGACATTTAGGGTTTCTTTTACAACGTTTTTTTCCGTAAAATTTTTCCGAAATCAACGTAAAATAGTGCGGAACTGAAAGGGGGCGCCGCTGGCGTCGTGATGTTAGTCAACACCCTGAGGGATATTATTTCTTTAGTCACTTATATACTGTTTAACGTTTTATACCTACTTCTATTGCAGAAAACCTGTAGGTGTCCTGGAAGGTAGCGGTGTACTAAGTTATATATATATATATATATATTTATGTTTTATGTTAGTTTCCAGGACATTCCAGGTGTTTAACGTTGGTTTCGGGGACATTTGTTAGTTTTGGGGACAGTCCCTGAATCTACATATGTTTAACGTCAGTTTTGAGGACATCGGCCCCCATAAGAGATATTATTTCTTTAGTCACGTATAGGTATACAGTAACATGGGGTCCTGGGAACTAACGTTATACAAGTTTATATATATATATATATATTTTTTTTTGTAGCGAAGGAAGTTGGATGGACTGGGCTGGTTCTTTAAATAATAAACTTTCGTCTAAAGAAAAAGTGGTTTATTGCTGGAGCCGTCGTGCTGTGGAGCGTACAGTGGTTGTTGCTGTCTCTCCTGCCGTCGTGTGATGAACTGAGCTGCCGGCGTTGCGATGTGCCGTCGGCGTGCTTGGAAGTAGGGGCGGGCGGTATAGAGACGCGTGAAGAGCGCTGAATGGCAGCGCTTTCTCACGCGATCGCCACGCGAAACCTCAAACTCTCGCGAGGAAACTTGAAGAGTCAGCGAGGGAACTTGAAGCGCCCGCTAAGGAACTTGACGCGGCGGCGAGGGAACTTGAAGCGCCCGCAAAGGAACTTGAACATTCCGCCCACCTTCGCCAGACTGGCGAACGGACCTTAATTGATGGCAGGTAGGCGAACGACCTTGACAATGGGGCGACGAAGAGTTGTGGAGGCCGTACGCAGATCGACCACGCGAGTGATTCCATCACTCCCTGGATGAATAGCGGTGATGCGTGCGATGGGCCACTTGGCTGGAGGCGTAAGCTCGTTGCGAACGAGTACGAGCTCGCCCATGGTGACTGGTGGTCTCCACTTCATGCGGTATTGAAGAGACGTCAGATACTCGCTAGACCACCTGGCCCAGAAGTGTTGTATCAGCTGGCTGACCAAGAGCCAACGCTTTCCTGGAGGAACATTGAAGTTGGTGACATCCTCTTCCGGAACTATAAATGAAGAGCGTTGTATGAGAAAATGAGAAGGTGAAAGGAATTCAAGGTCAGAAGGATCATCGATGAGAGCAGTTAATGGTCTGGTGTTAAGGCAAGCCTCAATTCTGCACATAAGTGTCGCAAGCTCCGAAAATGTGAGAACTTGATCTCCAAGGACTCGGCGCATGTGATGTTTTGCCGATTTAACTGCGGCTTCCCAAATGCCCCCAAAATGAGGCGCACTGGGAGGATTGAAGATCCAAGACGCACCTTCTTGAGCAAGAGAGTTTACAATTTGAGTAGAGTAAGAAGATGAAGAACTAATCATCTGTTTTAACAGAGTATCAGCACCTAGAAAGTTTGTATCTTGATCGGAAAAGAGTTCTTTGCAGAAAACTCGACGTGCAGTAAATCGATGAAAGGCCGCGATAAACGCTTCACTAGTGTAGTCATCGACTACCTCGATGTAGACGGCTTTAGTAGCCATACAGATGAATATCGCGATATATCCTTTCAATGTACTCTTCCCTCGAGTTTTTGAAAGACGAACGTTGATAGGACCAGCGTAGTCAACATCAGCACGTTCAAACGGTAAAGAGGGGCGCACTCGGGCCTTGGGCAATTCACCCATTAATTGAGTAGGCACTCGAGCAGCATGGCGTGAGCATGCGAGGCAAGCTCTGATGACTTTCTTCACAGCGGATCGACCTTTCACTATCCAGTACTGACGTCTGAGTGTGGCAAGTGTTAATTGAACACCACCATGAAGAGTACGCTGATGAGCATCTCTTATTAATAAAGTTGTAAAGTGACAATCAGCTGGAAGGATAAGGGGATGCTTAGCATCTTCTTCTAAAAGAGAGTGAGAAAGACGACCGCCCACCCTGAGCAAATGATTTTGTACCATGGGGTTCAGAGATAAGAGTGTGCTTTTAGACGAAAGTTTTACTGCTCTAGATAGTTGTTAAAATTCAGACTTAAAATAAGCTGTCTGAATTAAGTGGATCAAACAAAGTTTGGTGTTTCCAATCTCTCTAGCACTAATCTCCTCAGAAGTCGGAGTGTGATGGCGTACTAGAGATTAAAGAACAGAAAGATGGCTAACGCCTAACTTTGACGACGTCGTACGCTCTATTTTCGAGCTGACTCGATTAATGAATCGAAAGCAATACGAAGCCATACGTAACAACTTATCTAACGATGAGTACTTATTTATAAGACTCCAAATTTCTGGAGTATTCTCCACAGAATTTGGAGCATTTTTACTAGCGACTAGAGTGTGACTAGGTTGAAGATTCGGACTATTTACAGTGAAATTGAGCTCGTCATGAGATCTGGACCAGGGTTCATAGCTATCGGAGAGCCATGCGGGACCTTTCCACCATAAGCTATGCGAAGCTAGTTTGGAGGGCTCAATACCTCGAGATATGACATCAGCAGGGTTGTCCGCTGATCGCACATGATGCCAATATGCGTCAGGTAATAGAGTGTGAATTTCCGAACACCTATTAGCTACGAACACTCCCAGAAGAGAACATCCGCTGTGTCTGACCATAGATGAATACTTTCAGCCTTAGCTGGGAATGACTCGATGAAAGAGTGAGTCAGTCTAACGAGTAGCAACGCAGCACAATGTTCTAAGCGATGCTTAGAGTCTTCAGTGGAGCTACTCGCATTTTGGCCACTTGAAGTGTGACTAGAGCATTTTGGCTTTGAATTAAGCGTAGATAGATTACTGCACCATATGCAAACTTGGAGGCATCGGCAAATCCGTGAACTTCAACTAGTTCACAATGAGGTGTGTATCCACTCCAGCGAGGGATTCTGATATGACTTATATGCTGAAGATCTTGCAACCAAGACTGCTACCGATTAGAGATGTCGAGAGGAAGTTCCTCGTCCCAACTAACCTTAAGAATCCACAGAGACTGCATAATAATCTTTGCGGTTATTACAACAGGAGCCAACCATCCCATGGAATCGAAGATTCGAGTAATTAGTGAAAGAACTGAACACTTGGTAAATGGCAAGTAAAGAGGAGTATCCTCCATATAAAAATAAAAATAGTCCTTGTTAGGTTGCCAATCTATGCCTAAAATCGGTACAGATGTCTCTGAGGCAAATAAAGTAATCGTTTCGGCAGCTAACATCTTCGACATAAAACCGTGAGTACTTCAGTATTGTTTGAAGTCCACTTTCGCAAATTGAGATGACCTTGCTTAAAGAGTTGAATTAACTCATCTTGTTTCTGCAAAGCTTCTTCAAAGGAGGGTGCACCAGAAAGCACATTGTCTGAATACATTTCTGTTCGGAGAGCTTCAGATGCAATTGGATAAGCCTTGCCATAGTCTTCGGCTAATTTCAAAAGAGTTCGTATGGCTAGAAATGGCGAACAGGCCAAACCATACGTCCCTGTGGTCAATCGATAGGTTTGAATGGGCTCACTCTTGTCAAAACGCCATAAAATCGACTGATAGGATTGATCAACTTGTTCGACACTAATCTGTCGGAACATTTTCTCCACGTCAGCTGAAAGAGCGATCTTGTACCTACGCTAGGCACAGATCAAAGCGACGGGATTTTGAAGAAGATTAGGTCCAATGTGAAGATCATTGTCCGAAACACCTGATTTAGACTTACTCGAGCCATTAAACACAGTACGTAACTTGGTTGTCGTACTTGTTTCTTTTCACACTCCATGATGTGGTAAGAAGGCTTGAGATTTGTTAGATGATGGATCAAATTTTGAAGAAAGTGACATATGACCAAGGTCAATGTACTCTTTCATGAAATCAGTATAAGCTATTTTGAGTTTCTCATCTTTAGCGAAGTTTGCTTCGAGACGAGTGAGTGCGCGTAATGCGGCAGAGTAAGAGTTCTCGAGATGAGCAGAGTTCAACTGGTCTCGACTTTTCCAGGGTAGACTTACAATATATTGTCCTGTTTCATCTTGACGAGTAGTTTTTTGATAAATTTCCTCGCAGGCTGGTTCGTCAGGCGAGTAAGATTTTTTGTCGACAGGTATTTCCTCCACCTTCCAAAAATCTTGTACGAGCTCCAAAAGTTTGCTTCATGCTCGCAGCTGTTCGAACAATGAAGAGATATTGATTCTAGCCCTATTTCTGAAGTTGTAGAAGAGAGATTACCTGTTAAGAGCCATCCAAGTTTGGAACTAAGTGCTATCGGCTGAAGACTTTGGCCCTTAACTATTTGATTTTCAATGATTTGCGCATAAACGCTAGCACCGAGTAGAATATCGATACGTGAAGGTTCGAGATACTTGAGGTCTGCTAGTTGCAGCCCTCTTAAGTATTCGAAATTTGTATTACCCCCTACAACAGGAGGCTTATACGACGAGAGTTTTGGCAAAACTATCGAGTCAACCTTCAGAGAGAAGGTTGAATCAAAATGAGGTTGTATAGAAAGACAAGCTACCTTAGAAGATATAGCAGCTGTCTTTTCGCCTATACCTTGAATGTGCGTATGACTGGTTCTAGAATCTAATGAGAGCAGGTTACACAAGGCTTGTGTAACAAGTGAGATTTGAGATCCGGGGTCGATGAGCTCACGAACTAGAATTTTGGTTCCGTTAGGACCAAGGGCGTTAACCCTAGCGGTAGCTAAAAGTACTCCAGTACTTTTAGTACTTACTCCACTATTAAGGGAGACTGACTGTGATGCAAGTTGAAAGTCATTGGAAACGACAACGTTGCTACAGTTTGGGTTGGTGGAGCTGGACACTGAGTCAATCTGATCAGTCTGCGGTGAACTGATTACTTGATTGCTGTCAGCGTGCACCAAAGTGTGATGCTTAGCTTTACAAAGAATGCATCGGTACGTGGAAGTACAATTTTTAGCATTGTGCTTCCCTAAACAATTGAAACAAAGATTAGAAGATTTGATCAACTCCTTTCGCTCAGGAATCGTTTTATTGAGAATTCGTTCACAACTGTTCGTAAAATGAGATTGATTGCAAATCGAACATCCCTTTTTTGTTGTGTTCGAAGATGAAGTTTGATGTGAAAAACCGACTGAGCATTGTCATGCTCTGGCTTACGTGATTTTGAGTTAGATGACTGAGTTTTCGGGTTATTATTCGAAGGCGATTTAGTGCCGCCTCGATGGCCTCTAGAGTGAGGGTTTGACTTCGAAGAAATGCTTGAAGTTGCTCCATTGTCGGTGGATCGACACTATCACCTAGATGCTTTTCCCATTCTTTACGAGTATTTAAATCAAGACAATTCAGCGTAAAATGAACAATTAAATCACTACCTAAAGAAGCCGCCCTATTTAGAGAGGTCAGACTAGCGATGGCATTGAAAATTTCCCTATGAATCCGTTTGATTTCCGACGAAGAATCTGCCTTCATTGATTTAACTGAGAAAATTTCTGAAATGTGAGAACTAACAATGCGACGTTGATTCTCGTAATATTCGATTAAAGCTGTCCACGCTCGGTCATAGTTGTCACCAGAAATGGGAAGAGATTTAATCTTCTCAAGTGCCTCACCTGTAAGGTGAGTGCGAAGATAATGCAATTTTAGAACAGGCGTTAAGTCTTCACGACGATGTATGACTGAGCGAAAGACATCTCTAAAATTCTCCCAGTCAGAGAATTTACCTGAAAATTTTGGCAAATCAATTTTTGGCAACGATTGAAACGAAACGTTCGTAGGTCGAGCAGTGCTGGTAGGCACTGGCTCAGCAGTCGAATTTGAAGATCCTTGAGCGGCATCTCTAGTTTCAAAAGTTTCTAAGTAATCAAGAAAGTCTCCTCTGCGGAGTTAAAAGCTATCCTCAACCAGATCAAAGAGATTAGTTGTAAAATAGGCATGATCTAGATCAATATCCTCAACGAGCATAAGTTTCTCGTGATTTACCCGAAACGACGTAAAATTAGTTTCAAGTTCGGTTAGACATGATTTTGCATAACTTTTCGTCATATTGTCTTTACCCTTAGATTTGAAATTTTTAAAGGAGTTTGTAATTTTAGCTTGGAGTGCCATCTGCTTAGCATGAAACGCCTCCATTTTGAGATCAAGTTAATTTAGACAAGTAGGAACTTCACTATTTAATCTGAATGAACTAGTGAGTTACTCTACTATTTCCCCGAAGGTAGTATTAGAGTAAAGGCAATTTCTTACAGCTAAGACTTAAGCTAAATTACAATACTTATGCTACTATGCGTAGAAAGGTGTGTCGCTGACTGTGGCTGCGGAAGCTATCACGGCGAATCAGATGATGATTCACCACGTTGACTGCTCGAAGAGAAGTAACTGCAGGCGATGAATTCAGCGACTCCCTGCAGAATAGTCTCCCTGCAGGTCTTGAGCAGCAGTCGAAGTTGCAGTCAAAATAAAGTATCGGCAGGCAGCAATACAACTGCAAGGTCAAGTCACATAAGTAAATTGCAATTATAAGTAATTGCACCCAAGTTCAAACTCGGCAGTGATGTAATTCCCAAGTTCACATACAAGTATTCCAAGTTCAAACTAAATAAAGTCAAGTTCACCAAGTTCAAGTGAGATAATCCCAAGTTTAGACTAAATAAGACCAAGTTCAAGCTTTCTAAGGTCAAGTTCACCAAGTTGAGAGACCACCACGGAGACCATTCTCCGGTATAAATACGCTCAGCGCAGTACGGAGAGTACGCATTTACTCACCGAGCAGCCACGGCACACGAGCTCTGCTCCGCCTTGCCTGCTCGCATGTATTATTATAAGCTGCGTCAATAAAGCCATTAATATTTGTAAATTCCCTTTTCATTTTTTAGGCACTACGGCTTCTTGGGAGAGCCTTATAATTTCACCAGAGCGAAAATTGTTTGACTTCAAAAACTAATAATTTGGTACAAGAAAAGTCTTTTACAGTCAAAATGAGTGCGTTTTAAGCGTTTTTTGTGATGTATGTATGCCTGTACGCCCGTATATACGCAAGTTCCTCGATTATCTCAATGAATTTTCAACCGATTCCATCGGGATCGCGGGAAAATACTCCTCTAATTATACCTAAGTCCTGGTTCTCAATTGAGGTAAATCGATGAAAAATTTTAAAAATGCGAGCACAAAGAAATATTTCAAAATATCGATTTTTAAGTTTAATGACTAGAAAAATTAATTTTAAGGTTATATCTACAGGTCTACGTGCTAAAATTAATTAAAATACACCTTTTTTCTGTTGGACACTTTTTTCTACGAGCAATATTTGCAAAGATAACTGCGAAAAACGATAAAAAAGGTAAAAAATGGACGATTTTCGGCTATAACTTGACAGGATTTGATTTTACACAAAAATGTTGAATTTAAAAGTAGTAAATTATAATAAAACAAAACTTTTTCCCATTTAACATTTTCATATAAAGTCAACTTCTGATGAGTTACACTTATAAAAACGATTTTAAACGCTAAAATATACATAAAATGGACGATTTTCGGCTATAACTTCACAGAATCTTTCTTCACACAAATTATAAATGTAACAATTGTAGACTATAACAAAACAAATCGTTTTCCTGTTTAACATTTCATGTACAATCAATTTCTAATGAGATAATGCGATAAAATCAATTTTAAACGCCTAAATAAACATAAAATCAACATGATGAAGTATTTTCGGCTATAGCATCTCAGGATGTAACTTAACAAAAATATGGTAATGTAAAAATCTAAAAATTGTTAATTATAATGTAAAACAAAACTTTTTCCCATTTAACATTTTCATGTACAATAATTTCTGAATCATCTAAACGTATAAACATGATTTTTTAAAGCTTCAATACACTTAATATAGTCAAGTTTCGCTTATTATTTAACAGAATACGATTTGGCACAAATATTAAGTACAGTAGCTGTAAATAAGATCTAAAAAATCAATAAAACATTCGAAAGTTCATATAATTATAAACAAGGATTTGACTTTCAATAAAACTGTTAAATACGAAGGATATATATAACGTTTAAATAAAACTTCTTCTCAATTGATATTTTTATGCACAGTCATATCTGGATCATGTAAACCTATAAACACGATTTTTAAGACCTCAATACAACTAGTATAGTGAATTTTCGCGTATTATTTAACAGAATTCGATTTGACACGGAAATATTCGCCACAGTAGCCGAAATAAGATCGGAAAAATCGACAAGACATTCCAAAGATAATATAATTACAAAAACATAATAATAAGATATAAAATTACATTTGATTACAATATTCAATGGGATCAACACATTGGAAGAATAATTGAAGAAACTAAAGATCTACTTTCCTTGTTTTAAAGAAAAGGAAAATATTATGCAAACTAAAACGTTTTTGATACTATATTACACTCCTTTGAATAACATTGAAAATTATGTGACAATATCTTAGGGTGGTTTATACATGAATAGTCTAAGACCATTACAAAATTTACAAAAATAGAATCTTTAAAATTAAAAAAAAAGATACTTTTGTCATTGAAAAATGCTCTAATATTGAATTATTTTGCGATGAGTCCGTTTTCTATGATTATGAAAAATGAAAAGTATAAGATATCAGAGACTAATAATTAATATCAAAAATAAAATTATACAGCTACCAATAAAAAAAAATAAAACAATAACTAACAAAAACTTCTACATAGAAGCTGTCAGAACTTATAATTCCTTGTCAAATGATTTAAAGAACTTAGTATGTAGTAGAATTAAAATTAGATAAATGTATAAAAATTGGGTTAGTAAATATATATAATTATGTTATCTTACTGTTTTGATAACAAATTTGAGAAATTTGATATAAGATTACACAGCTTAACCTGTTAACTATGTTCGCAGGACCTAAGCGATTAAACTAAAAGAATCAAAATTGTCTAATATTATATAAGAACATGTTAAAGTAATATCATATTTACAAAAAAAAAAACTTGTGTAATGTATGTGCTATAGATTTTGTAATATGGTAAATTTCAATGTATAAAGAATGCAATGTATCTAGCTGACTCTGTCAGTCTTAGTGTGGTAGAAAACTATTAAATAGGCAAGTGTCACTGAGAAGTCTGCGAAATACATAATGATGTATTTTAATACAACAGACACCCTGAGGCGAGTTCTTACACCCCGACCAAACTTAGAAATTACTCAGACGATCTAATATTACCAGCGACAACTACGTATCCGTATCACATTTAACCACACATTTAACACATTTAACACATTTATCACATTTAACCACACCCAGCACTTTCATGATATCCCCCAGTTCCGCATTACCTATACCTATCCCCTCACACTCTAGAGCACTAACACTCGAATGTCACTGATAGAGCTGCAGAAGTAGCAAAGTATGGCTGGACGGTCTAGGCTGGCACTACTCCACGGATGCTAGTCTGCTGAGAATCATCTAACTAACAGCCATCCACTATATCAGTAACTCCACCATCTGGGAGGAAAGTACTGGCAGAGACCGTCAATTGCGTCTCAATGTCAGGGACTGCCTCAGCCTACGAAGCACATTAATAGCAGATCGGCCACTACTCTGGAAGGCAAGTGAGAAGAGTTGGCACCTAAAAACCACATATGACTAGTAAATAAATGACACATTACCATAAAACATTACCATAAAGAAGAAACGTCTGCAGAAATGGTTGTAGTTCACTCGCTGCACCAGCTATCTGTAACAACCAGAGGGGAAGGACTAGTGGAAACCTTCACTCGTTTCACTGCTGGAAATAGCTCCAGACTGAGAGTCGCTGAAGACACAAGCAGCTAATTCAATGTAACATAGTCATCCGAATAAAAGCCAAACATGGAAAGTTAAGCACCTAAAAACTACATATAGCTAATAAATAGATGAGCCAGACAGCATTTCCACACCCAAGAAATAGTCTGTAGCAGTGCTCGTTGTTTATACTCCTCCTGCTGCCAGATACCTGCAACAAGAGAAAGTACTATCAGCTCACCCATCAGAGAGGTTAGGAACGAGAAAAGGCTTACTAATAAATCTGCTATGGCTGTTGACACACTGCATTCCTGTCTCCGACAAATTATCACCAACCGGCGATTGGCGAACATGATGAAAGGGACGAAATTCACCAGGACGGCATACTACAGCAGCCGCTGTCATCGCTGGAAACGCCGGGAGCTAGACGACGCGATTGTTGACATCACACACGTACCATGGACACACGCACGCACGCGCCACGCCGCAGTCCGTACTACTTACTATAGGGCTAGAGCAGTATCAGAAAGCGCGCGCGATCCATTATACCTATTCGCCTTGTTAAGACCATCTTCAGCCCCCCTCGCGGCCAAAATTCGAACTGCTTATTAAAGAATAAACGCAGCTGATTACCATGAGCGGTATACGAACCAAAGATTATTTAATTAAAAAATAAAATAAGTAGTGATCCGATGAACATCCTAAAATCATTTATTGATTTGTCTGATATTATCAGATATATTGGCAATGGAACAAGGCCTTATGTGGAAGGCGAAAGAGTTTATAAGGCTAATTATATAATATTTTGTGGGTTAGCCAAAGAAAGTAATGATTACTCAGCAGAAATAATAGCACTGTGCCTAAAAACGTCGGTTTTACAAGAATCTCCTCATGAAATAAGAGTAAAGATCTCTTCAAATGTATGTGCTGATGAAAATATCATTCATTGTGTGTGCTCTTCTAAAGCTGGTATTTTGGGAAAATGCAAACACTCTATTGCAGTTTTAATTCACCTTCACAAGTCAGTTCAAAATTATTGTTTTGTTTATTTTCTTAATGATGAGTAAATATTTAAAGCATTTACTTATAAAATGTGTTAATTCTTTTAAGAACTGCATTATGTATTATTCAAGATGCATCTTGCACGGATTTAAAACAACAGTGGGGTAAGCTAAAACAGATAGCTTCAAAAATATATGAAGCTGTAGAATTGAAGCATTTTTGCCACTTGAAGAAAACAGATTCCAAATTCCTCAAAGTGAAATGTTCTTGTAAACCCGACGTTTTTAGGCACAGTGCTATTATCTCTGCTGAGCAATCATTACTTTCTCTGGCTAACCCACAAAATATTATATGATTAGCCTTATAAACTCTTTCGCCTTCCACATAAGGCCTTGTTCCATTGTCAATATATCTGATAATATCAGACAAATCAATAAATGATATTAAGACGTTCATCGGATCACTACTTATTTTATTTTTTAATTAAATAATCTTTGGTTCGTATACTGCTCATGCAAATCAGCTGTGTTTATCCTTCAATAAGCAGTTCGAATTTTGGCCGCGGGGCGCGCTGACGCTGTTCTTAACAATGCGAACAGGTATAAATATGTCAATATATATCTTGGGTATATATACACAGGGAGCGCTCGCGGTCAAGCGGGTCGCATGCTTTTTCCAATGTCGCGCAGCCTATATAGTCGCGGTAGCCGTTATGGCTGCTGCAATAGTACTCATGCACGCAGCGCTATATGCCAGTCTGCCGTTGCCGAATGCATGAGTGTTGAGCTTTTTTCTTCTGTTTTTCTCCTTTTCGCGGTATTAGTGTATGTGTGCATGATGTGCCGCGAGTATTTTTTCGTAATTGAGATTGTAAAGGTATATGCAGTTAGGAACACCCGTGAGCAGCTATAAGAGTCCTCACCTTTCGTTAGAACAGTATGAAATTCAACTTTAATGTTTTTTTATTACCGAGCGCAATGAAACAATAGTTTTCCTCATATAATTCAACAGGATTTGACTATACACAAAAATTTTAAATACATAAGTTGGGGATAACATTGAAAAAAACTTTTTTTCTATTTAACGTTTTCATATAAAAATAAAAAGAATTTTATAATTTCGATATAAATTATGAAAAAAATTTTTTTAATTTTAAATATACCTGCAATCATAATACTTATATTCAATATTTCTATGTACACTTTAATCATATCAATTAATACATATTAAATTTATATACATCATAGACTATATTTAAAAATTTTTCTAAATATAGTTATACATGCAGAATTAAAACGTAAACCTTCTACAAAATAGAAGAAATGTGTAAAAGTAAATGGACAATTTTTATTTAAACTTTACTGTAGATGTATTTATGTTTATTTTAATGATGAAAATGATAAATAAAGTATTACAATTTTTGCAATAATGAAAGTAGAAGGTTCTTCTGAGCACTGCGGTCGTGTCTATTATGTAAAAACGAAGTTTTTACATAGGGAGGGGGCGGGCGACGAGCGAAGCGAGGAGCAGGTGTGTGTGGGGGCGTGGGGGATGGCGTGCCGAAGGCACACTGGGGGGCGCAGCCCCCTTAGTTTTGTAATAGAATCAAGTCCCCTCACCCTCTTTATCCACCTACACCTCTCCCAGGATCGAACAAACGGCTCGAAAGATCCGTTTGCGTAGATCCATCCTACCCCGACGGCTGAGTGGAGGAGCGCTTTGTGGCTCCCGACCATACACCTGTGTCTTCGGCTCTAACAGACGGCTCGAAAGATCCTTCCGCTTAGATCCGTATCCTCCAGCGGCTGAGTGGAAGGGCGCTTTGCGGCTCCCGACCATACACCCGCACATCCCTGGCTCGAACAGACAGCTCGAAAGATCCGTCTGCCTAGACCCGGCCTATACCTCCGCATACGTTTGCATGCCTTTTCAGAAGCGGAGCCTGTGTCCAATAAGAACCGACGTGCAGTAGTTGCAAGTAAATAATAAAATTTTTTGATTAACACAATAGAGTTACTCCCTGCACGTCACAAGTTTAGGCATAGTTTTGCGACTGATCTTAGACCGGCGTTGTACTGTATCGCGTCTTTATTTAAACTAATACCTTCATTGACCTCCGATTCTTTTACGTATTCGTCTTTATCTTGGTTGGTCAGACAGCCAGGTGGAAAACCAGACGCCATAGTTTTTTGCGCGAAAAACTCATTGATATATTCGGAAAATATTCCACCTTTGCCTTCTTTTTGATCATATTGCGTCATCCCGTATTGCCAGATCTCGTAAACGCGTTGAATTGTATATCCCAGTTTGCCAGCCTCTTTAACTTCCTCAGATACCCACGTTCCCCGTAAAATTCGATCATTTGGGTCTTGATGTGGACAATCTTCTTGGATCATTTGTTCACTACATGTGCTATATAAAGGAAATATTAGTTTACCATGCATTCTTACCGGTAATAAGTGGTGGTACAGGTTTTGCGGTGGAAGCACGTCACACATTAGTAAACCGTTCACTCGAGAAATGTCTTTCTATGTTCCTAAGAACTGACGACAATCTTCTTCGCCGACGTATATGTTGGGATGACCAACGGAAAATTTACCTCGTTAACAGATATACGGGTACAACGAGCATACATTGACGTACTTTATTTTTTCTTCACCTTTGCAATCGAACATTTTAACGGTGTTACCTGTTCGTCCAGCGAAAAAAGCATCTCGCGCATCAAAAAGTTTTCGTTTCACGTTATCGACGTTTTTTTGGACAAAGCGCTGAAGCTGATCATCTTGGGAGAGTTCAGTGTTAAACTCGCATTCCCATTTCTCAATTAATTTATAATTGTTTGACCTTGTCTTATCATTAGTAGCTACTGTTCTTTCGTATCAAACGTCCATTGAATCACCACTCGTCAAAACTGTATCTCTATTAATTCTGAAACAGAGAGGAAATCCGTGCCAAAAACAACTGTGAAATTGAAGTACTATGCCTCTGTGATTTTCGTCGGGCCACGATTGACTATAGCCATCTACCATCAGACCTTCGGGTAATCTTCTCTCTCTCGAATGTCCTGCATGTTCGATGAAGCAGTGAAGTATGCGTTTTTCTATTCAGCACAGCCAATAGACCACTTTTTGTGACTGATTGTCGCACCATCTGTAACCGGGAGGTGGAGCGATACCTATTTGATTCGTTTTTAAGAATTTTTTGTGAAACACACGCATACAAGTCGAAGCTATAGTTGTGCATTCGACAAATGGATCCACACCAAATTTTCGAAAGGCTAAGCAAGTTAATCTTAAAATTGTTACGTTCTGTTTACAATACTTCACAATTTCGTTTTGATTGAGCCCACAACCCCTTGTCGATTGCTCATTATACCACTCCAGAAAGCGTTTTCTTTCCTTGATGTTCATATGGTCTGGTGAGTACACGTCCAAAGGAGGGAGTGGTCCCTCGTACGATTGATTGTCAGGTGTATTAAACAAATGTGGAAAAGCACCTTTTCGATTTCATGTAACCCGTAGGCTTTTGGTAAACTACTTAACGGCATGTGAACATAATTTAGACTGTCTATAAATTTTACTTTCCCAATCTCGATTAAAATAATCTTTGATCCATTCATTATGACGGTTGGATCAACGCGTATACCTCTGTATTGTTCGACAATGTATTTGAATATAAATTGTGCGTCAAATCCTTGTGCGTTGTGAGCGATACAAACTATTTTTTAAATTGTTGTCTTGAAGCTAAAGCAAGATCAATCAACTGCTTCACTGGTTCATCTTTAAACACGTATTCTCGAACTCCACAATGATTGCATCTAATAGGAACGTCATTGATTTCAAGACAATGAGTACACGTTTGCTGCACAATGTACAAATTTGGAACATGGATTTTTCTTTCTTCGTCACCTACCATGGGTATCGTCTGTTGAGTCTCATAATCGTAGAATAAGAATAAAACATCTCTCACTCTTTCGTTCAATTTAATAGGTTGAATGTAACACAGATGACCAAGCGGTAATCTTAATTTGTATGTGTTACAATACGATACACCACACTCGTGTTTTACGCTTCGGCGATTTTTTTCGAGAACAATTTTGAAGCACTTTTGACATAATTTTATTTTATCACACACACTGTTATTCTTGTTATAAGACCCTCTCTTTAAATGATTTTCAAAACAATCTTCACTGAAAAAGGTCCTACAGCACAAGGTACACTTTCTAATATTTCCGAATGCAGCGCACGGCGGCGACATCATACATTTAGAACACTTATTTGTGTAACGATGGTCTTCGACATGCCAATGACTCTTATTACACGGTATGCAGTAACCACTGTTCCCGCTAGCACCAACCAAATTCGGAATAGGTTGATAGTGATTGGAATGTTCGTAGTACATAATTCGTAAAATGGTAGTAACGTACCCGTGTGTATCCATAACAAAGCGTGTGCCATCGTAAAGAGGCGGATAACCGTGGGCAAAATTTCTAAAAGAGTACATCACTAGAACTTTAGCGCTTGTAGCGTAAAAGATTTGAAAACGATGAATTGAAAACCTGAACATTTGCCAAGTTCAAAAGCTCCTCGGCTGCTCTCTTTTGAACGGGTCCATTGTTTCGTCGAATATGGTTCTAATATTCGTGCAATCGTCCCGTCCGTATTTGACCTCTGACGACATAGGCATAGGCTGTAACCAAGCTGCGTGGCAAACAAAGATTATCGTCATTTTTAATAGATAAGATGGACTTCTTCTTGAAATTTTCTTGAGTTAGTTGTTTGCGACCACGTCCTGCTACACCTCTCACAATTGCACAGCTGATTGACAATCTATCACTTATATCAAAATTATTTGCCCTTCGAATCGCACTTGATAGCAGCCACCATAGGTCTTCTACACTGAAATTACTAATCGGTCTAAATGAAAGCCATAAAGGACCATGATTGAAGCGTTCACTATTTATCGTTACTCCTATAAAGTCGTTAGTCTCCCCGCGGCTACAGAGTTGTTCATTTAAATTCTTTGAACACCCATCGAGTCACATATAAATGTTCGCATTTGCCGGTGAATCAGCTAGTCTTCCTCGTATCTCCAATCCTTGATAACGAAAACGGTGATAGCGTCGTGTTATTTCGCTTTCCACGAGAAAACACGGTCTCGATCGTTCAACATGCTGTAAGTAATTAGCTGTAAAATAATTATTTTCATTTTTTATTTTTTATTTTTGAAAATTATTAAAAATATTATACACCCTTACTTTCGTCATTTCTCTCTTCAGATGTTCTACTGCTACTGCTACTGGTACTACAACTGCTACTAGTACTGCTGCTACTAGAGTCAGAATCATATCCTTCCTGGACATGTTGCGTCATCGTTAAAATAGATAAATCAGCTTCTGTAACTAAATTATTGAGATCTATCAAAATGTATACATTGTAAAATATTATTTTAATACTTTCAATACTTACAATTACGTGTTTCCTCGTTTTCGCGATGTACATCATAGGTTACTGATTGTAAAGCTGAAATATTGAATCGTGCCTTAATAATATGAACATTATTATAACAGATTCAATACTTATGATTTGCTATATCTTCATTATGACGGTATGCATTGGCCGTTGATGGACCAGGTTGCATCGTCTTGATATTGACACTGCATAATGAATTCGTCACCTTCCGTATCGTCAAGTATTTGATCGGCCACTGTGGATAAATCGAGTTAATTTATTGAAGATAAAGAAAAGTATATGTCAAATTATGATTTTAATTTTAACAATCTCAATACTTACTATCATTCATGTTAGATTTTGAGGGTCCAGGCTGTTGATCGTCTTGAGTATTTATTTACATTAATATTTCATCGCCTTCTGTATCGTCGTGCATCTGATTAATTACTGAAAAATAATAACATTATCGGTTTAGAGTAAAAAGGAAAATCAATACATTTTTACACTACAATGAATCGATACTTACGATGACGGTGAATTATACGTTTAGCTAGAGGGCTTGTGTGATCATTGCGTTGCTTTACAGCCTTTACAACGATCGACAGCACATCTGGATTATGAAAAAGGCAAATACTATACATTTAATAGATGCTTGATATGTCACAATGCAAGAGAAGAAAATGCAATTTTTTGCATAATACCTCCAGCGACAACTTATCGAGGTCGCTAGCCCATACTCGTCAACACATTGTGCGTATATGCCAGTGCCGAGCATTTGCTATGCGTAAAACGTATGTCAAAATTTTAACTAAATGAGATATACTGGCTCTAATCATCTTGAAGTGTTGTGTTCCGCTCACTCAAACTGCACTGACTAGTCGTTGATTCCAGACCCCTCTTAAATATACAGCCAGACAATGCATTGTCACGTATGCCATCTCTCGCGATAAAACGACGTCGATGAGTCTTTGGGTACGCTATCCAATTTTAACTTCCTTTCCTCGAGAAAAAATTTTTTCCCTGTGTAATTCAATAGCAAAATAATATGCAGCTGCAACTCGATGTACGTTACATTTTCTCATTAATCAGCAAAATTCCACAGTGTCGTACGATTAAATAAAGGAGAAAAAACAATTTCATCTTCTTTTCCTCGAGACTTTCCTCAAGAAAAAATTTGTTCTCTATGTAATTCAATACTCAAAATAATGTGCAGCTGCAACTCGATGTACGTGACATTTTCTCACTAATCAACAAAATTTCAAAGTGTCGTACGATTAAATAAATAAAGAAGTAAAAATCGAGGCGTTTCTCATTCGGAAAACATGATGGGACACACGACAAGATATAATTTCGACGTCTGTAAGTTATGACTAATTCGAGGTAAGACGAAATAATTCGACAGCAGAGAGCCCACGTGCGATGAGATCATCCGTGGCAAAGACGAACGGTCGACTGGCTGTCAGTCGCGAATATTGTCTTGTCGCGTGAACATCTCCGTCGCAAAGCATCATGAGTGTATTGTGCGGATTCTGAAGTGCATCGTGTGTCTCTCTTGGGCCCCATACAAATGTTGTGCGTGAGTACGTTATGTAGATAGTGGTTCAATGCAGAAATTCGGGTACAGTTCCACGAGAGTGTCGCGGAAGTGTAATCTATCATGAAGCGGTCTTATGGGATGTCCATGAGGTTACAGTTATTCCATTTTTTCAAGCCATGCGCGCGTGAGTAGATACTACACGTGGATGTTGACCACTCGCTGCACGGTACAGAGAGGCTATACACAAAACGTGTAAAAAACTATAAAAAACCAAAGAATCTGAAATTTTTTTTGTGTAGGTACACTTGTTATGGTTCAGAGAGTATATACACAAAAGTTATAAAATACACCATAAAAACTTCATAGACACCCCATAAGACCATATATTCATGAGTCATATACCATTAGCTTCCAAAATCTGATAAAATATCGAAAACCCGCATGAAACCCCCCCATGAATCTAAAAATTTTTTATGTAGGTACACTTGCCATGGTGCAGAGGCTATACACAAAAGTTATAAAATACACCATAAAAACACCATAGACATCCCATAAGACCATATATTCATGAATCACATACCATTAGTTTCCAAAATCCGATAAAATGTCGAAAACCCCATAAAACCCCACGAATCTAAAAATTTGGTATGTAGGTACACTTGGCATGGTACAGAGAGGTTATAGGCAAAAGTTATAAAATACACCATAAAAACACCATAATACCACCCCATAAGACCATATATTCATGAATCATTTACTATTAACTTCCAAAATCCGATAAAATATCGAAAACCCCATAAAAACCCCATGAATCAGAAAATTTTTTAATCAGAAAATTTTTTATGTAGGTACATTTGCCATGATACAGAGAGAGGCTACTTAACTTGTCGGGTTGGGGCATGGTCACCCACTATTTCAGTCTTTGTCGAATTCGCAAAGTAATCGCGTGGATAATTCTCGCTCGTTAATGCTGTTTTCGTCCTTTAAAAATGATTTGCTGGGTAGTGGAGAGCTATAATAATGTGCAGCTGCAACTCGATGTACGTGACATTTTTTCATTAATCAGCAAAATTCCACAGTGTGGTACAATTAAATAAAAGAGAAAAACAATTTCAACTTCCTTCTCTCGAGACTTTTCTAGAGAAAAATTTTTTTGCTTCCTCCTAGAGGAAGCTTTGTGATAGTAAATTTTTGAGTTGTTGTAAAAACATGTTATAATTGTGTTCCGAGGTGTTAGGAATCAAAATACATGGTTTCTGAAAAATGTCTGGATGGATGTGTGTGTGTGTGTGTGTGTGTGTGTGTGTGTGTGTGTGTGTGTGTGTGTGTGTGTGTGTGTGTGTGTGTGTGTGTGTGTGTGTGTGTGTGTGTGTGTGCGTGCTTGCGTGCGTGCGCCTGGATCTCAGCTTCTACTCGGTCGATTTTGACCGGACAGGTCTCATTTTTTTGTTTTTTTTTGCGTGATGGCGGATCAAAAATCCGTTTTTTGATTGGGGCGATGCGTTTTTGATTTTTTTCAAATTTTCGATTTTCTCAAAACTGTTTTTTGATTTTTTTAAATGGTAGGATCGAGTTATTCGAATCTGATGTGCAGCGTTCAAAAGAGGATTAAAATACCTATATTTTCTAAAAAAAAAAAGTTTCTAGCTATCACGGCTCTTTTGTTATTAACAAAAACGTGTTTTTTTTTAGAAGCTTATAACTCCTAAACTTAATGGTCAATTTTTTTGAGAAAAATCGTGATAATACAAAATATAAATGTCTATAATCTGTTAAAATTTGAATACATTCTGTAGGCTAGATTTTGAGTAAAATATTGAAAAATGAAAAAAATCAGTTTTGTATGTCCAACGATTACAAGAGTAAAATTGACTTAATGGTTTCAAAATTCCTTCTAGAGGTAGATTTTTTATAGTTCTCGGTCGAGTTCTTTGGGCAAAATGATTGGTCCATAAATTTCAGAGATATTTGAGGTTATAAATTTTTTGACATTTTTTTAAAATCATAATTTCTCGAGAAAGGCTCTATGTATCTGAATGGAGTGGGTGGCATTCGAAAGAGAATTAAAATACCTATATTTTCTAAAAAAAATTAATTTTCTATCTATCACGGTTCTTTAGTTATCATTAAAAACAAAAACGTGTTTTTTTTTTTTTAACTCATAACTCCAATGATGTTATCATTAGTATATTATAAAAGTATATAGTATTGGCGTCAAAATGTAATATGTTTGAATTTTCAAGATTAAATTCTTGAGTTTAATTATTCAAAACTGATGAATAATTAAAATAGTATAAGAGTAGGTGGCGCTCCGATCGGGGTAGCGTGTAGTGCAGTATATATTCCGGCAGGGTCCAACAAGCTGTGGGTTAGTCACGAATCCCGCAGTACTGCATACAATGCATTATGAATGCATTATATTCCGCATTATTATAATTTATTTGTGAGTTGTGAACTTTAAAAAAAAACACGTTTTTGTTAATAACAAAAGAACAATGATAGCTATAAATTTTGCTTCTTCATAGAGGAAGCTTTGTAACGGTGAAAAAAAATTTCGAAAAAAAAATGTTCAAGAAGATGTTTTAAGGCGATATATCTGTATATTAGTTGATTTTGATCATTTTTGTTTTCGTGGGTGTATGTGTGTGTGTGTGTGTGTGTGTGTGTGTGTGTGTGTCTGTGTGCGTGTGTATTTGAACTCTTCATATCTCCGAGACGAATCGACCGATTTTCGTCGAGTAAAGCTTATTCTCTTTGTCTCGCGGGAAAAGAAAGGTACCCTGATGGATTTGAGTTTCTATTGATTTTTATTTGTTTTATAACCAAAAAACGATTTTGAATTTTTAGTTTTTCTGATTTTTTCATACCTTACAGTCATTATTACATAATATAATAAACTTTTCTTGAAAGGTATTTAAATTACCTATATTTTCCTTTTTTAAAATTTAAAATATCTTCACTCTGTCAATTGTTATTAAGGAAAACTTTTTTATATTTCATAAATTAATTTCTCAAAAAATAATTTATTTATCAACTTGAAATAAATAACCAGTTATTACACTAATTGAAGACTATATATGGTTAAAATTTCAAGAGATTATCTTCATTTGTTTTTTAGAAAAAAAATTATTTTAGAAAAAATTTGCGTTTTCGTTGTCGCACGATAACTAGAGCAAAAATTATCCAATCGTCCTGAAATTTGGCACAGATGTAGCTTTTATGTACCTTCAGCTCGAGTTCGTTGCCCAAAAAAATCGGTCCATTACGAAAAAAGATATTTGAGGTTAAAAATTTTTTAAAAAAATGTTTGACTCACATTTTCTCAGAGATTACTTGATTTAACGATTTAAAATTTTAACCACTTATTAAACTTATAGAAGACTATATTTGGTTAAAATTTCAAGAGATGATCTTCATTTGTTTTTTAGAAAAGAAGTATTTTAAAAAAAAATTTGCGTTTTCGTTGTCGCACGATAACTAGAGCAAAAATTATCCAATCGTCCTGAAATTTGGCAGAGATGTAGCTTTTATATATCTTCAGGTGGAGTTCGTTGCTAAAAAAAATCGGTCCATTACGAAAAAAGATATTTGAGGTAAAAAATTTTTTTTTTAAATTTTCGAATCACGTTTTCTTAAAAAATACTTGATTTATCGACTTAAAATTTTAACCACTTATTAAATTCATAGAAGACTATATTTGGTTAAAATTTCAGGAGATTATCTTCATTTGTTTTTTAGAAAAAAATTATTTTAGAAAAAATTTGCGTTTTCATTGTCGCACGATAACAGGAGCAAAAATTACCCAATCCCAATCCCAATGAAATTTGGAACAGATGTAGCTTTTATATATCTTCAGGTGGAGTTCGTTGCTCAAAAAAATCGGTCCATTACGAAAAAAGATATAACGCACAGTTTAAGCTGAATCCGGACCCATGACCCTCTCCTAGTTAGTCTAACCGTACAAGATAAAGTATTAAATTTTAAATATTAGAAGTAAAAATTAATTAAAGGGATCAATAAAGTAAGTTTGAGGAAGCTACGTGCCAATGAATTGGCAGCGGTTTTTCATATGTAATTTAATAGTCAAAATAATGTGGATGAGATCATCCGTGGCAAAGATGAACTGTCAACCAGCTGTCAGTCGCGAATATTGTCTTGTCGCGTGAACATCTCCGTCGCAAAGTATCATGAGTGTATTTTGCGGATTGTGAAGTGCGTCGTGTGTCTCTCTTGTGTCCCATACAAATGTTGTGTGCGAGAAAGTTATGTAGATAGTGGTTCAATCCAGAAATTCGGGTGTACAGTTCCATCAGAGTGTCGTGGAAGTGTGATCTATGATGAAGTGGTTTTATGAGATGTCCATGAGGTAACGGGTATTTCATTTTTTCAAGCCGTGCGCGCGTGATTAGATACTGTGCGTGGATATTGCCCGCTCACTGCATAGTACGGAGAGGCTATACACAAACGTTATAAAAGACATCATAAAAACACCATAGACACCCCATAAGACCATATATTCATGAATCATGTACTATTAGCTTCCAAAATCCGATAAAATATCGAAAACCCCATAAAAACCCCATGAATCTGAAAAATTTTTTATGTAGGTACACTTGCCATGGTGCAGAGAGGTTATACGCAAAAGTTATAAAATACACCATCAAAACCCCATGGATACCTCATAAGACCATATATTCATGAATCGTGTATCATATCTCTCTCTCTCTCTCTCTCTCTCTCTCTCTCTCTCTCTCTCTCTCTCTCTCTCTCTCTCTCTCTCTCTCTCTCTCGGTTCCCCCCCCTTCTCTTTCTCACACACACACACTGAAAAAAATTCGGCGCGCCTCCTAACCTTCAAATGGGGTAGCAGCAGTACCGCTATTCAGGGTAGTGTGCGCGCCGAATACGCGCAACTGTTGTACTTTCCACACGCTGTCTGCGAGATTAGATGGCGCGCCGACAGGCTGGCACTGTGGCTATACCGAATAAGAGTAGCTCCTACTCTTACAAGAGTACCAGCTACTCTTTTAGGAGTAGCAGTTACTCCGATGGAAAGTTTAGCCACTAATCCCTAAAATTGGCGCTGCATATACACCTGAAGAGTAGGTGGATGCCAAATTTTTTTCAGTGCACGTGTGCGTCGCATTCTCGCTCTCTCTCTCTCTCTCTCTCTCTCTCTCTCTCTCTCTCTCTCTCTCTCTCTCTCTCTCTCTCTCTCTCTCTCTCTCTCTCTCTCTCTCTCTCTCTCTCTCTCTCTCTCTCTCTCTGTTGGTCTCTCACACACACGTGTGCGTTGTGTTCTCTCTGTATATCTCTCTCTGCCTCTCTTTCACACACACACACGCACGCACGCACGCACGCACGCACACACGCGCGTATGCATCGCGCTTATCCCAGCGCTATGCGTCGTCATGCATTCTTGACCTTGACCACTGGCGCCTGTGGTTGAGGTCAGGTTTGTTGTGACGGCCCATAGCGCGGGATATACTACTTGTATAGAAACATCTTGTTTACCATGCACTTTCAAATAATTAATATGGAATTGATTCCGCTGACAAGAACAATTTTCTGAAATATTAATTTGATACGTAATAAAATTCCTATTTTAATCTGTGATAGTTTGATTACTTACTGTCCGCAAAGTGGACTTAGAATCTCTCAAATCTTTTTCGAACTTTTCAGACTCTTTTATTGTTTTAAGAGGTATACAATACAAGTATTTTTCAGATAAATGTTTGCAGTTAGATATGTCTGAATCCATCTCAAATCAGGTGGTCCGCGTATGCCTATGTCAACGATCATTTTGAAATTAAAGTATTTATGTTCTTCTCCAAAAATTATTCGCCACCTATTTTTTTATTTTTTGTTGCATCAAAATTTCATACGTTCAGCGATGCTGAAAAATTCCAAGAAAATTCTTACTCAGAAAAAAATGTGTTCAATGTCTGTTTCAAACAGCTACTGTTCCACCAGTTTCTTAAGCTTTTAAACATGTAACACATAATTTCACTCAGTTTTTAGCCCTCTTTCACGTCCTTTATGATATTTGAAAAAAAAAAATGCACAAGTTATGCACTTTTTACTGAAAAAGAGACTTTTTAGAAAAATGAATTTTTTTTGAAAATGTGGTTTTTTTGCTCACTCTTTTTGTTGTAATAGAGGACGTAAATATGTATTTGGACGTATATGTGAGATTCACTGGTTTTGAACTGGAAAAGCGATTACTAATGAGATAAACCAACAACTAATTTTTCGCGCTTAACGCTTATATATGCAATGATATAATCGTAAATATAAAGGTTTTTATCTGTGTGCGTACGTAAGTAATACACAGGTACACATAAGCACGCAGTATGTACAAAATTCGTGCACGTATACACGCACCTACTTGTATGCATTTATACGTTTTACGCTCCATGATTTTTTTTTTAAGTTTGTCTTTCAAATTTTTCATTTTTTTAACTAGCTTTGTTTTTCTGTTTCGTTATTCTTACTTCAGTAGGTGGACAATCATCGGCCTTTGCTGTAAAACAATGTACTATATCATTACATGTTTCTTCAATCCAATGAGTTTTTTGAATTCCATGATACTTAGGAGTAGTAAGCAAATTAACATTTTTTACTTTTCTAAATTGTTCTACGTCAAAGTATTGTAAATGTATTATTTTAATTGAATATGTATATTTTTGAACGTGCTCTATAAAATCATTAGCATTTTGAATGGATTCTTCATGGGGCTCTCGAAGATCATTCAAAAGTGCCGTAGCATTGTATAATCCAAAAGCCATAACGACAAAATGCCACAAACCATCACAAATTGAAAAAGCTGTCTTTTCTCTATCTTCTAGGCGAATCTTAACCTGCCAACACTCGCCTTTAAGATCTAGAGCCGAGAACCAAGACTTACCAGCTAACCTATCTAGAGTTCGGTCAATCCTAGATAACGGATATGAATCTATAATCGTCCTGTCATTCAATTTTCGGAAATCTACACAAAATCTTCAAGTCTCATCCTTTTTCTGTTTCAACACTACTGGAGAACACCAAGAACCAGAAGGTTCTTCGATAACCCCTTGTTTTTGCATGTCATTAATCATCTGATTAATCTGTGTTTGTAAATGAAAAGGAAGAGGACGAACCGGTTGTTTGATAGGACGAGGATCACTAAGTTCAATTTTGTGCTCAACGAGATTACACTTCCCTGCAACATCATCATCTTCGAAAATATCCTGGAAATGAACTAAAAGCTGGTAAAATTCTCTTTCTGTGGCGAATCTAAACTTCGGAAATTATCTTCGAAGACATCTTTTAACAAATCTGGTAATTCCTTAGCCCACTACATAATTCTACAACATTTCCGTTCGTCAGTATTACTGTCAACTGTGCTTGCGTTATTTTGGAAAATTTTGTTTATTGACTTTGTAATTCCAGTTTTACTCAAGAAATCACACCCAAGTATACAATCGTCAGCAATATCTGCAACAAAAATGATCATGTGAACTGAATGCTCGCCTAAACCAATTCGAACAACGGTTTTAAAATTGACAGGAACATCTTCACCAGTGGGATATTTCAAATTTGGTCCATCAAGGAGAATCTATTTTCAAAATACATGAGTTCTTATCTACACTGCCATCAAACTGGAAAGTCTTTAAATTTCGAAGAACCCTACACACACGTATGTTCGAATAATCAACAGCATTGTCATTAGAATCTTTTTCATTGAATGTCAAACTCGCTTCTGAAATTTTAACACGATTTAGTTTTCTTGATGCGGACATTGTGAACGAGTATGACTGTTTTATGACAATTCCAACATTCAAGGTTATTCAACCATTCTTGATGATTGAATGGTCGATCCTGTTTTTTAGCGTCTTTTCCATTATTGTGATTATTTTTTCTTAAAAAATTTTTATTGTTTTGACAATTTCTCGAATTTTGCGAAATTGAATACCTATTATATTCTTTAATCGATTTTACTTCTACGCGCGCAAAAGCCATTTTTAAAGAAGTGATTCGTTCTAGTTGAAGAATTTCCCTGATTCCTGTATGATAAATGACGATAATGAACTGAGTACATGCTATCTTATCTCATACCTCTATAGAACACTCAGTATACGCTAATGTTGCTAGCTTTTCTACATCAGCTGCTAACGTTAGAAGGTCCTCTCCAGGTTTTTGTCTCTTATTTTGAAACAAAGAATAATTATTCGCTCCCGAATTTTCCCTGAAGTCTGCCTCTAACTTTTCTAATAACCATGTTAGATTTAAAGTCTCAGTATCTTTAAAATTACTCAACACGATTTTCGCTTTATCGTGCAAAGAAGCAGCTAAAGCAATCATCTTTTTGTTATCATTCCGATTATTTGCCCTTGCAATTAAATTGATCTGATTTAAATACTCAGATAAAGAAACTATACCGTCATAAATATCGGGTTTGAGATTATTACCCAACTCCAAAACGACAGGTGTAACCATATTTGAGCTATCTCCTAACCTAATCTGTTCTGTATTTCAGTTATTTGTGTTTATGGTTTTAGTTATTGTCGCTGTTGTTTGTGTATTTAAAAGAGAAATCTGACTTATCTGGTTAAATTGTTATGGAAACCGGGTAAACTCTGGGCAAAGAGACTGTTGCTCTGCCTGAAGTTTTCCGATGGCACGTTGATGCTCGGTCACCTCTCCGCTACGCACACGCAGCTCCGCCCTAAGGCTCTATTTTTCAGCGTTGCGATGTTGTAGTGTTGTTTCTGGTTCCTGTCGAACTCGACGCTCGATCTCATAATCGGCTCGCAGTTCTTCTAATCCGTTGTTGGTAAACGTCTATTTGGCTCTTCGCTTCATTAAACTTCAGCAATGCTTCACGAAGAGCAGGTTGGGACGCTGCCACCGTCGATGAGTTATCAGTCATCGGACGTGAATTGCTTTCCGCCAAGCGTTTATCGTCAGGCGAATTTTCTAGATCGACAAAAATTGCATCAGTATATGTAAGGTTAACAGTACCTGGATTGTCAACATATTCAGTAGCGTCCCTTTCTTCTTAGTTGAAGTGGTTAGCAGTAGCTTCGGTTGCGGTCTGTGCTCTGGTCTTGAACATTGACTTGACTGGTGTGCATCGCATGTCTTTTCGTAATTTCAGACGAACCCCCAAAATGTACAGTATTACTACAGCTGCAGAGGGGCTGCAACGCCAGGGACATTACAGACGCAGTTGCAGCAGCGATGAGTACGGAATCTACAGTCTTGCAGCTCTCATCACAAGTAGCACTCGACGTAAGAGACATGGATCTAGACACAACCGCGGGCGAAGTACAGAAGGTGCTTGCTGAAGTTGCTGGGGTTCCAGTAGAAGCACTAAAGGTGAAGGCAGTGCGCTCCGCGTATGGCGGCATGTAGATGGTAATCGTGACAATGCCACGTGCGAATGCATAGTGAATCATCAAGAGCGGGAAGATAAGGGTCGGCTGGGTTATAGCCAGAATACGAGAAAAGATCACGGCCCCGAGGTATTTCAGATGCTTAGCTTTTGGGTACCACTCGCACAACTGCGATAAAGGGTACATCGTGACGAAGCCGTACTTCCTACGTGGGTCCTTGGTCCATTTTGCCGAGACCTGCGAGAACGAACCAAAGTGCAGCCAGTGCGGGGCGATATGAGTCGACCACAGACATCGACCTGAGAACGCAAACTGCACAGCCCTGGTGAAGGCGAAGGAGAGAAGATTGGAATTTAAGTGATATCGATGTGCCTATAGAAAAAGAAAATCACTATACTGTCAGTTTTACGTCGTTGTTAAGTAAACAAAGATAAATTTTTGATGTGATAATGAATAGTTTGAACGTCGTTAATAATTATACGAATAATAATAACAATACATGATTCTTTATTTATGGACCTGGTGGTAGCGGTAAAAGTTATATATATGGGGCGTTTCACGTCAACTGTCCCAGCGCGCGGCGCGCGAGCACCAAAATCTGCTATTTCTAACTCATGTTTATGATACTAAAAAGTACTTTAAAAAATTGTTTGATATGCGTTTTCGACGTATTTTTTCCTCAGCTTTCCAATGATGTTGGTAATTTTTTCAAAATTTTCCATTTTCATCTTCAAAAACTCTTTTGCATTCTATTTCTCGCAAAAAACATCTCGGGCACTTTTTGGAAAATATCCTTTCCTATGTCAAAAATGCTCAGCTTTCGATCTAGAGGGTCAAAAAAAATATTAAAAATACACTTTTTGAGATATAACATGTTTTGTACTTTTTGAAGGTGAAAATTGAAAATTTCGGAAAAACTGCTTACGCCATTGGAAAGCTGAGGAAAAAATACGTCGAAACGCTTATCAAACAATTTTTTTAAATATATTTTAGTATCATAAACGTAAGTTAGATATAGCACGATGTGGGGCTCCAGCGGCACGCGCTGGGACAGTTGACGTGAAACGCCTTATATATTGAATTCAATTATTACCCAATTAAATCGAAAAAAAAAATTTTGTTATTGCCTGTAGCCTGGACAGGCATAGCCGCGAAATTTATTAATAAATGGTAGAACATTACATGTAGCTTTTAAATTAGCGCTTGTAACGCGTGCGCGAGGTAGGTAATTCGAGATTCGAATTACCCGCGCCGAGCAGGCATGCTCACCGGGGGCGCGAGCGCGCGAGCATCCTGATCAGATTAGAACGGTCTCGCGACGCGTAATATGCCGCGTCGCGTACCCGCGAAGCTGCTACGGCTTTATGCGAATCACAGCAGCCATCTTCGTGTCTGCCATCGTGCCGAGAACTTCTCTCCAGCGTGTCTCTCAAAAGTTAGCTCGTCCGTGCCGTCCTAGCTTTTTATAGTTACCGCGAGTGTAGTGGAGGCACCGGGTGTGTACGTGCGAAAGAGAGACAGAGAGAGCGATCCCGAGCCGCGTGAGCTGCACGAGACTGCGAGCGAGGAGCCGGCAGCCAGCCCGCCTGCGGACTCAATACAGCGAGCAAGAGAGAGAGAGAAAGAGAGCGCAACTGCTGTGCGAGCGACAGAGAGCGAGAGAGAGCCGAGTGCACCGGCTGCTCCTTCTTAACGTAAGTTTTCTACTCTCCTCTCGCGGGTTTATTGTAAAGGCTCGCACGGACATCGCCCCGTGCAAGCTTTCTGTGCCGTGTACGAGCGGGTGCGTGTCAGCCCGCCGTACTTTAACACCGCGCGCGAGATTAGCAGCTTCGCCGCGCGCCGTATCGTTCGCGCGTTTGAATATTAATGGTCGCGCGCGAACTAACTCATAATTGTTTAACAAGCACGTGCGTTGTGCATGTAATCGTTATTGATTTTAATATACTGTGATATCTAGTTACTCGTCGCGTTGTTCATTACAACCTGTCCTTCTCCCGGATACCGCCGCCTCCGCGGGAAAACGACTCCGCCGGCCGTTTTCATATCTGAGCGTAGCGGCCGCGCGCTTTACTCTTCGAGCGCGCGCTTTTCACTCAGCCATCCAATTAGTTGGAAAGCGAAGTTCGCGTGCGATCTTCGCGTTGTTTTCGGGATTCCAGGAGCAGATCCCCGGGCAAGTCATTTTAGTCTGACATCCGCGGCACCGTGTTTTAGGGCATCACTGGCCTGTGGCTTGTTGGGATTTTCCCCCACTAGCCATCCCGTTACAACTGGCGCCACAACGTTTTGGGGGTGGAGAAGGATCCGCGGCGCGTAACTGATTAGCGGCGAAGCTTGACGCGAAGAAGCTCAGCAGCGTAGCTGAGCGTAAGCTGCAAAGGAAGGCTCTTCGTGCCGCAGCACGTAGGCGCGTGTGTGCGTGTGCGTGACACAGCTGTGCTGTTGCGAGAGTGCGGTCGAGAGGTTAGGCGAGCGATAGCCAATACGCCTCGACCTAGAGTGCCGAGGAGGAGAGATCTTGATCGCGAAATTTTTGTGCGTTAGGAAATTGTTTTTAACAATTAAAATTTTTTTAATAACAATTAACTTTTTTAACGACAAAAATTTTTTTATTAAGCGATAATTAGTTTTTTATAATTAATTTTTTTCTAAAATTTTTTTTTCTCCTCTCGTATTTTCGATACGAATTATTTTTTAGTGGACGAAAAATAAAATTTTTTTTTGTTTTCTCGTGCTGTTAGTAGAAAATCGAGAGAAAGTCGGCAGGCACTCTCGGAACAAAAAGTTAACTGTGCGTCCGAGTAAAAACTCGAGCGCAAAAATCCCCTCGAACTTTAAAATTGTTTTTTATTTTTTTTAGGTGAAAATTGTATTTATTTTTTTGTGTTTTTTGTGATATTGTCCGTTTTGACTCATATATATATATATATATATATATATATATATATATATATATATATATATATATATATATATATATATATATATATATATATATATATATATATATATATATATATATATATATATATATATATATATATATATATATATATATATATATATATATATATATATATATATATATATATATATATATATATATATATATATATATATATATATATATATATATATATATATATATATATATATATATATATATATATATATATATATATATATATATATACCGGGTGTCCCATTTTAAAACCACCAGGCAAATATCTCGAAAACTAAGGGAGATGGAAAAAAACTTTTAATACAAAAGTTGTAGGGTTCAGAGTGGCCCAACTGATTGTGACCTTGGTTATGACCTTGAGGTCAATGATCAAGGTCATTTGAAGGTCAAATCGATTTTTTCAAGTGGGAACCCCCACTTTTGACCTCGTAAATGGAAAGAGCGGAAAATTTTACGTTCAGATATGTCCTTGAGTCAAGGTCATGGTCATGGTCATGGTCATGTTTAAAATCAAAATCAATCAACGCATCAAAACATTCTCATAATTAGGCATAAGAGACAAATTGTTAAATACAAAAGTTGTAGGGTTCAGAAGGGCCCAACTGATCGTAACCTTGGTTATGATCTTGTGGTCAATGATCAAGGTCACTTGAAGGTCAAATCGATTTTTTCAAATGGGAACCCCCATTTTTGTCCTCGTAAATGGAAAGAGCGGAAAATTTTACGTTCAGATATGTCCTTGAGTCAGGGCCATGGTCATGGTCATGGTCATGTTTAAAATCAAAATCAATCAACGCATCCAAACATTCCCATAATTACGCATACGAGTGTTAAATACAGAATTTGTAGGATTTGGAGCGGCCCAACTGATCGTGACCTTGGTTATGACCTTGCGGTCAATGATCAAGGTCATTTGAAGGTCAAATCGATTTTTTCAAATGGGAACCCCTATTTTTGACCTCGTAAATGGAAAGAGCGGAAAATTTTACTATTTTTACTATTATCAATATTTACGAGGGTTAACCACTTATATCAAATAATAACAAAAGTTAATAAGTGTTGACCACCTGTATCCAATAGTGACCGGTAGTATTCAGCATTGATCGGTAATAGTCAATAATTATTACTGTTTACATCAAATTGTTTTCAAATTGAGTACACTTATATTGGCACAGAAAATTGAACTTTTTCGTTTTAAAATATTGTATAGTATAATAACATATTATTTCTTTTGTGGTGTGTTATGATAAATAATTGCATTGACAACTAAAAAAGAATGCCTGACTATTCTGCTAATGAAATAGTTGACATTCTTCTTATTTTAGGAGAATGTCGACGAAACTATCGAGAGGCAAGCAGATTGTATCGTGCTCGGTTCCCTCAACGACAACATCCTGATCATACGGTAATACGTGACATTGATCTGCGCGGTCGACAAGGAAACTTCGTTCGAAGAAGAAGGACACTGAATGAACACGATTATGAAAATAATCCTCGCTTTCTTGCTGTTCTAGCCATGGTACATTTAAATGTTCATGTCAGTTTACGCGAAATCGAGTTAACAATGGGTATTCCAAGATCTACGGCCAGTAGATATTTACGATATGCGCGTTACCATCCTTACCACAATACTCTAAATCAAGCTTTAACTGTGGAAGATTATCGACGGAGAATAACATTTTGCCAATGGGCAACACAACAAATTACTGATGATGAGAATTTCTTTAGCAATGTTCTTTTTAGCGACGAGGCTACATTTCAGAATACTGGCATGTTGAATCGCCATAATTGCCACTACTGGTCTCCTGTTAATCCTCATTGGATGCGAGAAGTTGATCATCAGCATCGCTGGAATGTAACGGTATGGTATGGTATTATTAACGGATGTCTGATTGGACCTTATTTTTTTCAAGGTCACGTAACTCAACATACTTATTTACAGTTGCTGAGAGACGAGCTGCCACTTTTTCTAGAAAACGTTGATTTCCATACAAGGGCCAGAATGTGGCTACACCAAGATGGTGCTCCTCCACATTATGCCAGAATTGTCAGAGATTTTCTTAATGAAAGGTTTAACGGTCGATGGATTGGTAGAGGAGGTCCCGTAACATGGCCACCAAGATCTCCATATCTGACATCTCCAGATTTTTATTTATGGGGCTTCCTAAAAAATACAGTCTACCGCAACAGGCCAACTACAAGAGATGACATGATTCAAAGGGTTACACAAATCTTCTTAAGTATTCCACGTCAAGTATTATTAAATACTGTTAGAAACTTTAAAACGAGAATAGAATGTTGTCAACAAGTAAATGGTGCAACTTTTGAGCATCTTCTTCAGTAAATGCTGACCGAAACACTTGGATCCTATGACTAAATACACATGAACGTGGAATTTTCCAATGAATTTTTAGCTGGCCTGATCATCCCCGACCTTGCCTTAACTGGCCGGGTCATCTCCGACCTTGCCTTAACTGACCGGGTCATCTCCGACCTTGCCTTAACTGGCTGGGTGATCTCCGACCTTGCGTTAACTGGCCGGGTCATCTCCGACCTTGCCTTAACTGGCCGGGTCATCTCCGACCTTGCCTTAACTGGCCCGGTAATCTCCGACCTTGCCTTAGGCGACCGGGTCATCTCCGACTTTGCTCTTAACTGCACGGAAACTGACCATAACTTTGACCATGACCTTGACCCAAGGTCATATCAGAATTTTTCGGTTTTTCTATTTACGAGGTCAAAAGTGAGGGTTGCCGTTAAACAAAATTGATTTAACCTTCAAACGACATCATCCTTGACCTCAAGTTCATGGTCAAGGTCACGATCAGTTGGGCCCCTCCAAACACTACAACTTCTGTATTTAACACTCGTATGCATAATTATGGGAATGTTTGGATGCGTTGATTGATTTTGATTTTAAACATGACCATGACCATGACCATGGCCTTGACTCAAGGACACATCTAAACGTAAAATTTTCCGCTCTTTCCATTTACGAGGTCAAAAGTGGTGGTTCCTATTTGAAAAAATCGATTTGACCTTCAAATGACCTTGATCATTGACCTAAGGTCATAACCAAGGTTACGATCAGTTGGGCCCCTCTAAACCCTACAACTTTTGTATTTAACAATTTGTCTCGTATACCTAATTATGGGAATGTTTTGATGCGTTTATTGATTTTGATTTTAAACATGACCATGACCATGACCATGACCTTGACTCAAGGACATGTCTGAACGTAAAATTTTCCGCTCTTCCCATTTACGAGGTCAAAAGTGGGGGTTGCCATTTGAAAAAATCGATTTGACCTTCAAATGAACTTGATCATTGATCTCAAGGTCATAACCAAGGTCACGATCAGTTGGGCCCCTCTGAACCTTACAACTTTTGTATTAAAAGTTTTTTTCCATCTCCCGTAGTTTTCGAGATATTTGCCTGGTGGCTTTAAAATGGGACACCCGGTATATATATATATATTGTTTTTTCACATATATTTATTTTAAAATTACAAGTGCGAGTAGTTGAGCTTAATTAATTATGATGAGTCAAGACGACTCGTGCCGCGCATTGGTACAGATGACATGGTGGTTGTTTCAAATAAACTGCAGCTCGATGACTTCGTAGAACGGCCAATAGCGAGCGGTGGTGACTGCGCTTGCAGCTGCGCACAAGGGTATAGGTGCGAATGTGCTTATTCACGAGCGCGGCAGATGAATACAGAGGTTGTGGCTGTTGTTGATCACACCATCCTCAGTCAGTTTCAAGCTGGACGTGTCCCTGAGGCGTTCTATGACTTCCTTCTCAATAGAGACGCTTTTGTTGCTGCTGTTATTACTGCTGTTGTTACTGCTGCTGTTGCTCTCTACGGTGTCATTGCTGCTGCTTTTTTCAACAATCTTCGACACAGACGCACTGGGCTCCCGATTCGCCTAAGCCTTTACAGCCGTCACTCTCTTTGCGGTGGCCGACGCCTTTGTGGCGGCAACCGGGTGAACAAGCATCGAGGCATGGAGAGAGGACATCGATAGTTGCTCCTGTGAGTTACATACCCCATTGTTCGCTGTTGAATGTTCCAGTTTTGCGGATCGCTCGAAACTTTTGCAAATCTGACATATGTGTAGTGTAATTGGGCTCGTGGATCTTCGCACTAGAGTGATCTGTCGACATACTGCATGAAATGACTTTCTGCATTTGTAACAGCGTATAATAGTGGCATCTTCCCTAGGTACTTTTCTGCAGATATAGCATGATTTGGGTACCTGTTTTAGGTGCCATTCCGCAAGTCTGGAGGCAGCACAGGCAAGGAATCTTGATACTAAGAAGTGTGTGTTTGAAATTCGAAGAATATACAAAAGTGGCGAATGAGCTTAGTGCATCATTCTGCGAGAGCTGCAGACAAAAAACTCTCGTAAGCCATTGTATATAAGTGCTGGTAGTTGTTGATGAAAGCTATCGGTACTATCGTCTTCATCTTGCAGGTGTGTATGACTGGCACAGTTGGTTGCTGCGTTATTAGCTAAATCAAATTTGTTTATTAAATACCTGCAAGACGGGGTAGGTGGCGCGACATTTAATAATAAATTCAATACAAATTCCGTTTCGACAGTTGATGTGACCTATTGGTGATCTATTTGTGAGCCGCCAGTGTATATACAATACAGTACTGCCAAAATCCTCAGTGATGCAGATGATGTAATCGATGAAAGCACTGGTGTGGAGACTGACAAGGAAAGCGGGGCAGACGAAAAGCTCCGTACTGCTGATAGTGTCAGGATGGTGATTTGCACTTATCGTCTCTCCAGAGCAGTCATCAGTCACCAAACAGGCGTATACCAATGCACTGACTTTGCTGGCTTAGATAACAACATTCGCTTAAGATCTCGTCACACAATCGTTGAAAATCAGCCGAAAATACGTAAAAAATGCGGAGCCAAACTCGCGGGCATCCATCCACTACGCACCACCTGGCGGATCATTGCCCATGAATATTAACTTTTGCGGGTAAATAGATTATAACTTTATTAAATATCTGACCTTGAGATTAATTTATTGGCATTGCATAACCTAATCTAAACGGAAATTCATGTCTTTCAAATGCGCCCGTCGCGTCATGAAGTTGCCACTTGTTTTACATGTATACACTGAGAGAAAAAAAAGCTAAGTTAGCAGAAGTCAGGCATGCCGGCATAGCCGAAATACATTAAGCTAAAATCGCCGAAGATTTCGGCAGTTGCTGCTGGAGAGTCAGGGAGAGCCGGGTAGAAACAACATAAGCAAAGGTCACGTGACCTTTGGCACTTGAGCACTTAGACTGTTTTTACAGGGGCGCTTGGGCAATTTTAACCTTTTCTGTCCTACCCGACGACTCAAGCTATTTTGACTGGAGTTTTCAGCAGTTCTAACCACAGACCATCGACCACAGACAGTTAAACTTTTGATATAATAGGAGATTTTCCAATTGTGAAAGGTGATTAAATTTCGCGTGATGTGTACGTTTCCAACCTTGAATTAATGGACATTTAAATATTAATTTTGATATAGTTTTGGAAAAAGTGAGCACTATAGATATAGAACTTTTTGTCAAGAAAGAGTACTTAATTACTTAAGAGTACAATTTGTACTAATTTTTAAATTTGAAATCATAAATATTGCTGCTTCAATAGCCTATAGGGCCTAGGAAATTTGGAATTGAGTATCAAAATACACAAAAATATTTGCCAACTTGCACCGTTATTTATGTCCAATTTATTTATTGTTATACTTTATTGTTAAACTTTAAACTGTTATTACTGAAGTTAAAGTTAATATATTTCAAATTCAATGTAAATATAAGCTGGAACATTATACTTTCATTGTCGTTAGTAGTATACCCCGCGCTATCGGCCGTCACAGGAAACTTGACCTCAACCACAGGCACCAGCTGGGGTCAAGGTCAACAAGTTACGACGGGTGCGCATACGTGTGCGTGCGTGTGTGTGCGTGTGTGTCTGTGTAGAGCACTACGGTGCACCAAGATAAGTTATGCCTTCAGGGACAATTCGCTTTGACGCTGCATAGTGCCACATCATCAAATTCTTTGAATATAAAACTCTCTCGCTCTATTTCTTTCTCTCTCGCACACTTGCGCTCTCACGTACATTCTCTTTCACATACTCTTCTAAAATTTTTCGAAAATTTTCCAACAGTTTTAATTTTAAAACATAGAAATGTCATAAATTATAAAAGTCAACAAACTCTGCCCTCCAAGGCCAGTGCTACGGCACACCAAAATAAACCTGGCCTTGCAGGGCAGAGTTTGTTTACTTTTATAATTTATGAAATTTTGGTATTTTAAACATTAAAAAATGTTCGAAATTTTAAAAGTGTGTGTTAAAATTTAACTTAGAAATTAAATTAAAATTTAAAATTTTTTACTTTTATAATTTATGAAATTTTTATATTATAAAAATTAGAAAATGTTCGAAAAAATTCGAAAGTTTTGGAAGTCTGAATACGGATTTTAAAATTTATATATATAGCAGTTTATAAATTTACCATTAATGATCTGGGCAGCATAATAATAATATACGTGGGGTCGATCCACATTCAACACCCCTTGTAGAATAACCATTTTGTTTTCTTCTGATTGTAATATCGTCTCTTGCACAATTCCCAAAAGACTTTTCTTGTGATTTCCCATGTCGGCGGTAGCATTAACTTCGGTAAAAACTGTTGTTCAGCCTGCCTTATTAGTTTTTTAATAATTTCACTACTTTCGCTCTTTATAGCGTTATTCGAAAAACCGCGAAGCGGACGGTCGCTGCTGCTGATCCGTCTGCCGGCACCATGCAGCCCCAAGCGCCCACGCGTTAATCGTTTCTATACGCTCCTTATGGTGGCGTATTTCTTTCGCCGGCCTATCTGCTCTTATATGTCTAATAGGCGCAGATACAATCGACCATTGAACGAATTATGCTTTCATCACTAGAATCTGTATCTGATGTGTAATAACTCGAAACTTCACTGTCACTGTCACTGGTCAATACACCATAAGACACGACCATATCAGTTGAAAATTGTACATCAGCTTGTATAATGTTTCTCTCGTTCAACAAATTGATGAGATCCACCTCGGTGTCGGACACGGGAGCGTTCTTATCTGGTAAAGATACACTTGCAAAACACTTTTCGATGACACGCATGCTGATAAGGTTAGCCAAACACTGTCGACCGTGTCGGCATCACGCACATCTTACACGTGTACTTTTGAAATGCTGATGCGCGAATTCTTACTCTCAGCATTTCTCGCGCTGTGATAAGTAACCCTCACTGAAGAGCAGGGCTTACACGTGTAGGAATGAACTGACTTAGTAATTCATCTCCAAGAGCAAAGCATAACTAGGCGATCCGTGCAATATCATCACAGTTCGTCAAGCGAGATATACAATCCACGATTATGTGTTTGGATGTCAGCTTATGACAATATAACGTCGCCTTACAAGCTGTACATGTAATGTAATCCACCCATAAGCGAGAACAGCTAGTCGGTCAGTTGCCCAGGGCATTTTTATCGACATGACATCACGGGTTTAGTATTTTAAAGCGAGATTAATTATTTAAAAAAATTGAAGTTTTGCAAGCTGGATATGGTAAAGATCTCGTATGCGCGCTTCTCATTATAACAATCGATGTGATTTACATTAATTAAAATGAAAAATGCCAAAAAGTAATTTAAATTATTTTTAACAATTTTTGAGATTTGTGAGATTTTTGCATTATTTTCAAAAATTAGCTGTATTTTCACACGATGAATACAACGATGGCACCAAATCATCCAAAAAACCAAAATTGAAAGAATTATTTTGTATTTTTATCTACTGCTGCAGGGTAGATAAGAGTCATGTAACACCTCGCTTGATTATTTTAATTCCCGCTTCTTCTTTCCTTTTCATTCGTAGCTTTTGCATCTGTAAAATTGTTTAAATTATTTATAATTTGTTAATTTTTTCATATATTCTAATGCGGAACCCTCATGTTCGCTTGTGTTACGTGCCAATATTTTAATTATTAATTTATTAATTTTTAATTTTATCAATTTATTGTTAAAGCCGCAACGAGTGTTAAATTCATTGTAGCTTGCCATTGCGCAAAGACAATTAGGAAATAAGAATTGCGCGATGACCAGGAATCGCTGCGCTAGCAGGACAATGGCACTGATCCGGCGCGACGACCGCGAGGAAACGCATACGAGCGCAAGGAGAACAGGCGCTGCACTGGATCGGTGGCAGCACCTCCCGGCCATCTCTCGCGCTTCCTGCCTTACCTGCGCCGATAGCCGGTACAGGAGCGAGAGAGACAGCGAACGGTTGTAGTGGGAGAGAATTTTCGCGGGTCCGAGGTGTCCTGCCCGCGAAAATCTCTCTGCCCCGGCAGTCGAAAATTATTAGCGAAAAGAATAAATTGACTCGCTCCTGATTGCGATCACCAGGATAGTTTTAAATCAATAGAGACCAACCTATCAATCGAAATACAAGGAGAAATATTAGCGCAGCAAAATATAGACACATATGCGTATTTGGATACTATTGGACGAATAATATTGTAAAAGGGAATTTGGATCCTCTTTGTAAACACGAGGCCTCAATAAAAAGGATAAAACGCATTCTTTATAACCGAAATAACTCAAAGAAATTATTTTAATAATACCCCTAACTATTCCCGATCAAGCAGGACCAGAAAAGGTAAGAGGGTTTGACGTATATTTTATGACTGTGAATTTCGTGTTACAATTATACTTCGTCTCGGGACTATAATAGTTGCACCACGTGGCGATAAGTTATTATGAGTTAACTATTTTACCGGGGAGGTGGTCGTAATGGTTTCTTTAAATGAGAATTAAAAGTTCGAATAAAATACATAATGAACTGATATTAACTATCTGAATAGTAAATCGGTATTGGTTAGTCGGTAATTTAGTATAATAATAATCCATTAATTCAAATGCGGTTTCCTGATAAACATTAATTAATATTATATTAAATAATTAATTATTTATTGAATTTTCGTGCAATTACTGGAGACGTTCTTTTTCTATTGGATTAATATCTTAAGGTTAGCCCGAATTGGGATAAATTTATTTAAGCTTATATTAAATTTTCATTTGTTTATTTATTAACAATCTTAATTAACAATTTTTCCCTCGGAATATAATTATAAGCAAGTTAATGTACGTACGCATCTATTATTATTAATTTAATTGATCACTAACTATATATATATATATATATATATATATATATATATATATATATATATATATATATATATATAATTGTTGGGGCCTTACACCTAATCTGAATCTTGTATTACTATCACCGTTTGAATTTCGCGCGCTTTCACGGTTGAATTTCGCCCGTTCTCGGGAGTCAGAAACGTATACAGTAGTCGCCGGTACCCGCGCCGATAGTCAGTGCCGTGACAGTGAAAAGTCTGCGGGGACGCCTTGCCGTTTCCTTAAATTCTTTAGGAATGTTAATGGATTAGTAAAACCTAATTTTCGACGGGTCGTACGCTTCGATATTCAGTGGTTTTGACAATGCATGCTACAATGTATCCTCCCAACTACCTACTGCACGAAGTGAAACCCGGACTATATATATATATATATATATATATATATATATATATATATATATATATATATATATATAGTCCGGGTTTCACTTCGTGCAGTAGGTAGTTGGGAGGATACATTGTAGCATGCATTGTCAAAACCACTGAATATCGAAGCGTACGACCCGTCGAAAATTAGGTTTTACTAATCCATTAACATTCCTAAAGAATTTAAGGAAACGGCAAGGCGTCCCCGCAGACTTTTCACTGTCACGGCACTGACTATCGGCGCGGGTACCGGCGACTACTGTATACGTTTCTGACTCCCGAGAACGGGCGAAATTCAACCGTGGAAGCGCGCGAAATTCAAACGGTGATAGTAATACATATATATATATATATATATATATATATATATAGTCCGGGTTTCACTTCGTGCAGTAGGTAGTTGGGAGGATACATTGTAGCATGCATTGTCAAAACCACTGAATATCGAAGCGTACGACCCGTCGAAAATTAGGTTTTACTAATCCATTAACATTCCTAAAGAATTTAAGGAAACGGCAAGGCGTCCCCGCAGACTTTTCACTGTCACGGCACTGACTATCGGCGCGGGTACCGGCGACTACTGTATACGTTTCTGACTCCCGAGAACGGGCGAAATTCAACCGTGGAAGCGCGCGAAATTCAAACGGTGATAGTAATACAAGATTCAGATTAGGTGTAAGGCCCCAACAATTTTACGGAAGGGTCTCGATACGTTCAAAACGCCCCCTTCCTAGTTAATAGATAATATTTGCTGGCCCTATTTAAATATTTAACAGTACATAATATATGAAATTCTCTAAATACCGTTTATTAATCGCCTCGTCGGTTTATCAGGTCAGATATTCCAAATATTTATGAATCTTCCGCCCTCGTACCAACCCTTCACGGTAGATAGAGATGCCCCGCGCGATTCCAGAGTTAAAGGCAATTTATCGATCCTAGGTAGGGAATGATAGACATCCCAGAGCGACGACCAAAATTTTTATGTTTGCCATTACGTAGAGGCTAACCTAAAGACCTCTCACGTAACAGCTTGTCATATATGCTTTATTTTACTTTCAGTGTAAAATCGGGCAATCAAAATGAAAGAATACCAAAAAGAAATTTTAATTTGTTTTAAAAACTTTTTCAATTTTAAGATATTTGCATAATTTCCACAAATTAGCTGTGTTCTAATACAATGAATACAATGATAGTATCCAAAATATCAAAAATAAAAACTTGTTTCTGTATTTTGTTATCAATTCCACAGAGCAGATAAGTGTCATGTAACACTTTGCCCGATTGACTTATTGAATTCCCCCAACTTTCCATTGTTTTTCCTTAGCCTAAGCAGTTGAGAAACATATTAAAATTCTTTATGACACAGTCTTTCTGTTGCGGATAGAAATGGAAATTAATACATTTAGACATAAAATGCGGGATTCAATTAGGAAACCAATAAACTCAAGGATGTAAATATAGGAAAATATTGTGAAGTATAGAAAAATCAGTATTGTAAAAAGAATAGTCATTGTTCGTAAAACTACTTAGAATTTACTGACCGAGTTGCAAAGGTGAACAGACAGTTAATTTGCAGCGTATCACCGAATTTATAATAGAATAAATTTAAAGTAAAACATTATTTGAAAACGCATTAGCGTGTAAGATAAGACGAAAAAAAAAGCAAAGGTCAGAAATTCCTAGGAGTCACAGCAATTACTCGGTGGGAAGAGGAGAGAGCGCCCGAATCACGTTGAGAGCCCGAGATCGCTCGAGTGGCGTAACGCGCCGGTGTGATGGCAGACACGCCGGGAGTGGGGAGCACACACGATGCGCGGAAACTCGCGGGCCGTATGCGCAATCGCGCGCGATCTCCGGTTGAGTCAACAGCGATCACGTGGAAGTTACACATGATTATAGTTGTGAGCTCATGCGTGACCCAGTATAGTAGGGCGGTATGGATTGAAGAATAAGAGGTGTTGCGAGGAGATGATCGGGCAGTGCTGGTAGTGGGATCACTAGGGTTCCACGATGACGACGATCCAGGTATTCCGCAATAGGGATCCATGAGATCACAGCAATGTTGCACCACCGGATAATAGTCGCCGGCTCAAAACCGGGACCGGCCACATGGAACAACAATAGAGATTGCAATTACGTCATAGCACGGTGCCTGTCGGATTCGGATAAATTAACGGATGCGTGGAAATTAATACGTTTCCCAGCGTCTAAGGCAAGATCTGTCCGCACTATTCGTTACTGATGAGTCCAGCGGGCAGATCCGGAACCAAACGCTATTTATTCGAAAAAGCAAACATTAGTGGGATCGTATAAGGTTCGCGTTTGGTCTTGAAAGGTTGAGGAATTCATATCGCTTTACGTGCAGTACAGCCCATTCTTATTTCCGCGTGTTACAAAACTATTGCCGCTTCTAATCGCGATTTGTGTACAAGAAACTAAAGTGCCATTCGAATATATTAATTCTCCATTCAGACCTTTACACTTTCTAATGATACAAATAATATATGCGATTATAAAATGAGAAAAAAAAAATGAGAAAAAGTCACACACGTGAAATGCTGACATCTGAGTCAGATAAAACAAAACATCAGCGCTTCTTTAGTTTTGTCTTTACCGTAATCATTAAAAAACATCTTTATTACGTTTCGTAGAGAGTATGCGGTTACCGGATAAGTAAGAAGACATATTATTTTAGTAAGGTCTAGATTACATTAACGTGAAAAGAATTTCGCTACGTTAATGAAATCAGCAAAATCTCTTATAGCACTGTTTATTGCTAGATGACACGTGTTTGCTAACCCGAGAGAAATGTCACGTACGAAAGGCGGAACAAAGTGTAACTGTATATTTTTTAATTGAATTCGTACATGTAGCGCCAGTATATTTAAGGAGTATAGTGGCGTGACTCGTCAGTGCGCTTTGGTCAGTTGACTCCAAGAGACCAGCCAGTAAAAATGGTTAGAGCTAGTGTTAGTCACCTTGTGAAAATTTTGCGACTTGCTTTACGCATCGCAAGAAACCGCAAACCATATATTCGTACAATATACGTTTATGTACCGCGAAACCAACTGATAAACGGCCAAATCAAGTTCCAATCGTGTCGTTGTAATGACTACAAAAACGCGTTATCCTTTTAGCCGAAAAGAGGCTACCGTCTTGGCAGCATTATACCATTTTAACAAAGAACAGCGAAAAGCAGATTTATGCAACGCTGACGCAAAATTGGTTCGTCATATTTGCGAGTGCGCTTTAAACGTATTGATAGGTAACGTTCCGTTAAGTAAAGCTCATAAGGATCGTTTGCGTAAGCAAGCAAAAGTTCTGCGAAAGCTAGCATCACCGGATATCATTTTACAGCGAAGAAAAAACATTACAGTGCAATGTGGTGGTTTTTTGCCTGCTCTGCTAGTACCTCTGATTGGCACACTTCTTGCTAATCTGGTGAATAAATAAAGATAGTACAAGCGAGAAACATGATTCTCCTACCGCAAGAGGGCGTTGAACGTTTGTAGACCACGCTCGGAAAAGATAAGGTAAAGTCTGTGCAAACATCGGGATCGGTAACGAGTAGACTCGATGCTGAAATGAACGAAATATTAAACTCGCCAACATACAAAGACGAGCATGAAAAGTGGAATCTCTACCGTCAAGTTTTATAGCGATTTACTTTAAAGGAACTGAAGGAGGAGATAAGTATAAAAAAGAACAAAAGAATGACAGTGTCAGCGAATCTAATACAGTGGACGATAATGAGCAGGAGGAGGAGGAAACCGATGAGCGCCCCGAAAATGTACAAAACGAGAGATAAAAAACTTGTGCGCCGCTTGTGAGCTGGTGATAAAGTAGTGTAGAATGCCAACCGGGCCGCAACAATAGATGGCACGATTGCGCCCGGAGCTAACATTAGGCCAGTCAAATTAGTCTTTTTTTTGCCTGTTTTGAAACCTAATTGTAAGCCGACCTTATCAAGCGGGTTATGATTGGGGAGGTCATCAGGAACAATAACCGGGTGAATGAGTATAAAAATTTACATCGGAAATGTTTTTAATTAACAATTGAATGCTCGGAAAAACAGTTTTTCCACTGCTACAAAAAAACTACTGACTTTACAGAAAAAAGTTCAAAGTAAACTTTGTAGATATTAAAAAGATCTATCAAACGCAATTTACAGATTTAAATTTAGTTAATTTGTCTATCTGAAAATCGCAAAAAACCGCTTAAAAAGGCCATTTTTACGATTGTTTATTACTCTGTTAAAAATGTCGCTAGGTGCTTGATAACTCGTTTAAGTATAGCTCTTATAGCACTTAATAAGCAGTTAAAATTTTAGCTAAAAATATTTAATAGTTTTTGCATAATTCCATTTATTTTTTAGATTTTGGTCATTTTTGCGTGATTTTTCCCAAGCCGTGGGACGTCGTACGAGGATGCAGTACACGGATTTTGAAAGCTTAACATCTCTACTTTCACGAACAATGAATATCTATGCGATTTTTTCAAATTTAATTGTTTAAAATCGCAAAATAAAAAGAAGTCATTTTTTTTGTTATAAATAAAAGCAATTGCGGCTCGAGTATTGGTCATAGATAATCGAGGTTCGTTGGAAAGCTGGCATTTTTTCACAAATTTTAAGGGGTCTACGAACTTTCTAAGTGCTCTGGGAGCCGAGATAATTTTTTTTTTTTGTAAAAATCGCTGTGCCTTCAATTATTAATATTAAGAAATGAGACAGGGACGAAAAATCGAATTAATAGTTGTACTAACAGAAAAAAAATATTTCGTCACATTTATTGCAAAATTACATTGTTATAAATAATCACGAAGGCGCGGGTCTAAATTGGAGAAGGCTACAAGTGTCACGCGCAAAAACTGAGCGTAGGAACTTCAAATCCGACGCGCTCGAAATTTTTTTCATATCTCAGTATATAATTGACTCAGTATATAAACCCTTCATTTTTTTTTATTTTGGGGTAGCTCGCCAAAATATTAACATACAGCCTACTCATTTCCCCGAAAAAGTTTATTTAACAATACTTAATTAACAACAATTATTTTTATTAACTTTTTTCTGTTTTTTTTTCATAAATAAAGATGAATTAGGTATGGATTGCTGGGGTGTCTACTACTAGTTAATGAAATAATAAAAAAATAATGTATTTGTTTTGAAAAAATCATTTATTGCAGATTTAACACTTAAATGGTTATTTTACGTTTTTTTGCGTTTGTTGGGCGTGATACTGACTCATTCAGTTCTTGATTATGTTCTTCTATTTCTTCTTCTTCATCTTCTTGATCTTCTTCATGATTTGTTTCTTGTGTACTTGGCGGAACTTCGCATTCGGTTTCGAATTGCTCATCATATTCTGCATCATCATACATGATATCTGCCATATCAATAATCATTTCTTCCACATTTGTGCAGGTTTCACCATGGCATGATGAGCATATATTTGAGCATCGCAAGCCATGCTTTCGGCAGCTGCATGTCTTTTTCTTGCAGCCCGTTTCACATCTACAGCTAATTTTCCGCAGTACTTCGTCTGGGATGAGCGGCTCTAGTGTGGGAACGGGGTGTAAAACATCAAGTCGCTCTTTCCAACCCCAATCCGTCGGATTTTTTGTGAAACCTTCCCACTGCTGCACTTGAAGATATGTGCGAAATGCATGCTGCATTGTGGCACCTTCAGTAGGCGGCAAATTTTCAAGTTTTGCGGAACCTTTTAACGCAGACTTTTGGAAGTTTAGATATCGCTGCTCATGTAAACTTTTTTTTATCTTTTTTGGTTCCATATAATCGGCTAACAATTTCATATGCACTCGCATCTAAAGCTTCAGGCGTCGCATTGGGATCATAAAAGCGTTGAGCCTGTTGTTGGAGAGCGTTGTCGTTTAATAAAATATTGATAATTTTATTTTTGCCTTGCTTAAAAAAGCAAGACGTAGTATCACATCCTGTGAATGCGTGAAGGAACGTGAGCAAATACTGTTATTTTTCATGTTTAAAACTATTGCTGTCGTAAATACTGTCCTGTATATTTCCTTTGCCGGGTTTTAAAAAGTAGATGGCGTTATACGGTTTGTGTTTGTTTAATATTACCAGTAAATCTATGTCTTCCCCAACGATCCACGTTCTCCACGTAAGGCTGCATTTTTCCGCCGTGGTGACTATAAGAAAATCTGCATCCTCCTCGGCGACTAAAGTGGTGCAATTTTCTTTTTTGAACTGTTCGCACAATAATGTTATTTAATTTTTTATTTTTGTTTTGACTTAAAAATTTGTCCTGTGAAATTGAAATAACAGTTTGTCTATTAAATTCAATTTCACGGCCCAAATTTTTATTTTCTCTCCGTGACCTCTCAGCGGCCTTTGTACTTTTTGTGCTAAGTCCGTCGGGATAACCATCGAAAACTATAGTACAGTTTCTACTATAATTATTGATAGCGTAATTAACGTAGTGCTGTACTATAAATTCGATGGAATTATTCGTATCCCAACGAACTTTATGCAGAAGAAATCCGCCATCGATTACATAGTAATCCTGCTCATTTCGTGGAAGCTCTGTTATTTTACTAAAATTGTCGTAGAAAGAAGACTTGCGTCCTTTCCGCATACCACCCTCGTCAAAAAGTGGGAGCGGATAAGGAGCAAGCTCATATTGTAAGAATTTTCGCATGTCTGATTTGCTTTCAATATTTAGCGATATTCTTTGAAATAACAATGTAGGATCGATCGCTACTACTTCATTGTCTATCTTTATCGATGAAGTGACTGTCTTCAAAGATAATACCTTGTCTTTTTTTTTTCAATTTGATCGATCCAAAGTTCCCGCCGACAATTTTCTTAATACATTCTAAACCTACCTCGTATGCTTTGTGGGAGTTTATTTTATCGCCACCTACTATTCCACTACTAATCGATATTATATTGTGCGTTACAGGAAATGGATTGTGGTTCTGAAAAAATTCTGTTAACTTATTAAAGTCTTTCAAATCTCTCTTAATACGAGAATTACTTGCGTCAACATGTTGATCAGACGTTGCGTAAGTAATATTACAGAAATTCTCCACAGTATCTGTAACTTGGATTAAAACGATCGTTGATAAAACCCACTTACATAATGTACTGTCAGTTATGCCGCGTCCATGTGTTAAGCCGCCACTTACTTTCATTGGCCGCATCAACATTTGTTCAATGATCATATCAGACCTAAACGACTGAATTTATCAAACTCTATTACGTCCATTATATTTTCAAGATTGTACATATCTTGTAAATATAAGTGGGCACTTTTGGCGTACAAATTATGACTGCTAGCGTGGAAATAAGGCAACATTTTCTGTACACACTCGAGGTGCATGTTCCAGTCACCACTTCTTTCTACTTGAATAAATTGTTTTGCAAGATCTATCATTTTAAAATACTGAATCCACAATCGGCTGTTGGTCCGTTCTCTTTAATCAAATTTAATTTATCTACAAATTTTTTTCTTATTTCTTCAATATCATTTTGTTCAAGCAACGTGTGAAATTCCGATTTTCCTACATACTCGAGCAAATTCTTTAGAACAAATACTTCTGATTCCGATAGATTCATAGAAAAAATGATATGTGATAAAGCATTGTGGATTAAAATGTGTCCTCTGATTGCTCTGGAATACGCGTGGCCACTTAATGCTTTTTCAGCTGAAACTTCAGCGTACAACTGGCAAAAAGCATCTTTTAATCCACTGCCGTCCATCACATATCCGACTGCGCCAAGATATGACATGAGCATATGAAATCCTCCAAGCCTCACAACGATTTTATTAATTTTTATTTCATTTGGAGTTCCCTTACAGCATTCTACAATTTCACGAGCTTTTTGATAAAGCGGTTGATCAAAGGTTACAAAAACATGTTTTTGATTTTGGGCTATACACTTTTCGTTAGCTTCGATTAAAACTGTAAAAATTGTGTCTTAACTACTGGGCGGGGCGTTTACGAACGGGACCGGAATTATTTTCGATATGTTGAAAGGTTTTACCTGCGTACATTGCTCCATAAAACTGTTCTAACCGCTCAAGTTTTCTCGCCGTATGTAATTCCCATAAAACCATAATCAATCTGTCGGCTCTACATGATTTTGCGTTATTGGATTGTTTATAGTTACATCTTCAATCACAATATTTTTAAGCCCCGCGTGCACTCCTCTTTGAAAGTTTTGAAGAGGGACGAAACCAAAAGCGCCTACGTTATTAGCCGAAGGAATACGAGCTAAGCGTTCTATTTTAGTATTTGTTGATATTTCGGAGGCAGAAGTTGCACAGATAATACCATCCATCGCATGGAAAGTATTCCGACCATCTATTGTGCACGTGTTGTGGTCGGCATTATCGTATACAAACTGAAAATAAGCTGCACCGGAGTCATAAGTTTCGGGCTGACAAACTATAGAAGATTCAAAAAGCTGCGTTTTATAATAGGAAGTACACAATCCAAGATAAGCCAATGAATCTATGAGATTTTTCAATGCATGCTTTTTATACATCATAGTTGACAAACCCAATAAAATCGGGGATAAAAATGACCGAGGTCTTACGGAGGATATAATAATATGACAAACTGTCATGACTCTTTTATCCCACATTTCATTTTTTCTTTTGTTACTTCTCATCAAAATATCGAAAAACGATTGTAACGTCGGTGGTATGTCATCTTTGATGTTATCAAAAACATGATCAGGCGCAGGATGATTAACTGTATCATAATACTTCGATGTTATATCTTCAAGAAGCAATTCCGCTGCTGTATCAATAATCCGTTTGCGTTCGGCTTTAACATCTGAGTTTTTATTGTTGTACCATTCCGCAGAAAGAATCTTATTTCTTACAAACGCGAAACAAACAACTAAATCTTTTTTTACTTTATAAACGGAAATTGCGTCACCAAAATATTCTACTAGTTTATTGCGAATCGTGTCAAGTTTGCAAGGAAGTTCTTCTTCTTCTTCTTTGTATTCGCTTAAAATACTTGCAATGGAAAATTGACAGTCCTCATCACTAAACTCGCATAAATAAGAGATAATATAGTTCACAACGTCAGATGTATCTTTACGCATAGGTCGACCGGTTTTATGAGACAGTCTAAAAATTGAAAATTTTCGTATGCAAAAATCATGGTAACGGGCGCCCCGTTCTACCAAATCTACGTTTTCAATAAGTTTGTTTAAAACTGTACATTCTTCTCGAAGGTTATCTCGTAAAGTTTCATCGTTCTGGCGTGAAGTAATTTTTTCTAGAATATTGCCCTTTAAAGTGTCGCTACTAACAATTCTGACTTTCGAAAGATTCGCGTTAGGATATTTTTCCCTTTTAGCATTGTACTCGTGCGACGCTTCTTCCCCGCAAAAAATACAATATTTGCTAAAATCAAACTGCTGTAGAGCAGTAGTATTTTGTCTCGCAGTTATTTTTAAAATACTTGCTTGTTTTTGGGCAGCTTTTATACTTGACTGTTTAACATAATTACTATGACAATTGGTATGAATTGTTAATGCTTGACACTTTTGGAGTTTTTTATGTTTGTTGTCCTTCCTCTTTAAACTTGCATCAATTAAGGTTGCTATAGCCTTCTCTTTGAGAACTCGAGCCTGCTCGGGGTTGACTAGTTTGTCACACAGCAAACAGATGTTCGCGCCGTCAGTTTCCATTTTCAAGAAAACTTCAACCTGCACAAAAATAATGTATTGTATCAATAAATTTTGTAATTATTGAAACTTAATTAACTATAACATATAATTAACAAAAAAAATATATCAATAAATCTGATTTTAAAAATGTATTCATAATTAAACTGTATTTGACTATAAATATTAAAAAAAAAAAATTATAATTTATAATAAATAGTATCTTTAATGTATGTATGTATGTATGTATGTATGTATTATTATTATTATTATCATTATTATTATTAGTGTACAATTTAAAACGAAGAAAATATTTACATTTATTTACATATGTTTAATATGTTTACTTTATGCAATGTATACGTAAAATCGTGTTCTTTGAAATGATATAGAATATGTCTAGAGAATATATACAAAGAATACGGTTTAACACGAATTATAGATAACTAAAGTGTGTAAAAATTGTTATACTTTGAGTATAACACTATACACACTGCACCCATACTAGAGCCCTCATTCTAGTAAGAAGAAAATAGCCAAAATAATAATCTCGAACGATGAATAAAACGTTTGAAAAACTTTATTACGAAACACATCAGCTTTCGGCGTAGGCTAGTGCTGATATACTTTTACGAGCTACGCGTAAAAAATACGATCGTCAAAGTGTTATTGAATGGCTTGAGAGTCAAGACGCTTAGGACTTGCATGGACCAGTACGACATTGTTTTCCTAGACGTAATTATAACGTGCGTAATTTCGACGACGTGTGGGAAACTGATTTGATGGAAATGAGATCTATAAAATCTTACATCGATGACTACAGATATGTTTTAACTGTTATCGATGTCCTTTGTAAATCCGCATGGGTTGAACCTGTCAAGGACAAAACTTCGAGAAACGTCACTGATGCTTTTGTGCGTATTTTGTCGAGAACTAACGGATGGAAACCAATATGTCTTCAAATTGATAAATGTAAAGAATTTATCAGCGAAGCCCTGCAGAGGAATCTCTCAAAGTACGGTATAGCGTGTAAAGTGATACGCAGTCCAGATGTAAAAGCGGTCTTTGTGGAAAGATCAATAAGAACTATAAAAGAAAGAACATCGCGGTATTTTACTCATAAAAATACTCGAAGGTTTGTTGATGTTTTGCAGAAGATCATAGAGGCGTACAATCATACCAAACATTCGGCCACAAAAATGGTTTCAGCAATCGTAACACTGTACAATGCAGCCAAAACTCGTTAAAATTTACAACATACATAAGGCAATCGTGTTTTCAAAACCGTTAAATACTACGTGGATGACTTGGAGCTCGTCAGTAGTGCAAAGAACGTTTTCGCTAAAGGATATGAGAGTGGTTGGACACTAGAGATTTTTAAAATTACACGAATCTCATCGACGCGTCCGACTGCAGTTTATTATTTAGAAGACTTGGCAGGTGAGAAAATTGACAGGTTTTTCTACGCCAAAGAATTGTGCAGAGTGCGTAAAAATTTAACTACAGACGTTTTTGAAATTTATAAAATTTCGAAAACTAGAGGCAAAGGATCGTCTAAAGTATATTTTGTAAAGTGGAGAGGATGCGGCGATAAGTTCAATTCCTGGGTAAGAAGAATTTCTCCCCACCCATGTACATACCTTTATTATTCAACTCATTTCAGACAATCAAAATCGATATAAGGGGTCAAACTGACCGTGCGATTCGATTCGACTACGGTACATTGACGGTGACACTTCATTTCAAGAAACTTGACTAGAACTCATTTTTAATACAGTGATGGATCGTTACCAAGAATACTTCAACATGCAAGTTGGCAGTGGATATGGCGGAGGGGAGGTGTTTGGTGTGGATCAACGGATTAATAGTGGGGTTGGACATATTTACGTTGGATCCCCCTACCAAAGGTGTCACGGCGGTATTGGTTCATTTTTGGTTGGAATTTTCCGGCGCGTTCTTCCACTTTTCACCCGTGGAGCCAAGGGTGTTGGAAAGGACGCTGTGCGTACTGGTATGAACATTATGTCTGATGTTACCACGCGAAACACTCCGTTTAAAGAGTCGATTTGCAAACGCTTTAAAGAATTTGGCGAAGTTCTCAAACGAAGAGCAGAGGTGAAATTGGATAAACTAATGGAGGGGTCGGGATATAAATTACCACGCTACGGCTTATCACTTCAGTTGCGAATGGGCGCTGGCTCTGATACAAATCACAGAGCTAAAAAGAAGAAAAGAAGTTCTACAAAAAGGAAAACAAGAAAACGCAAGTCTAATAGTTAAAAAAAAGACAAGGCTAAGAGAAAGGCTTGTGCCTCTAGTCGGAGTTGCTTCTTTTTGAAATTCCTCCTACTCAAACAATGATAAAAAATTCATACTGGATACAATATAATCCACTATCGTCTTCAACTGATGACTGATGTGTTATCTGGCAATGGTGAATAATATATTAATCTTGTTCACACAAAGCTTATTCTGCGTGTAAATCTACAAACTACGATTGACGTGCCGCAAGCCTGTACAGCCCAGGTACCCAAAGTCGGACCTGTCAATAATTTTATGGATTCTTTATTTAATCAAGCAGGTGTATTTTTTAATCAAAACCCGGTATTACCACCAAAAAATGATTACAACAGAGCGTACCTTGAAACTTTATTGAATTATGGGCCTGCTGCCAAAAATTAGCATTTGACGAGTGTACTGTGGTACAGCGATACTGTTGAAAAAATGAACGATGGTCAAGATGCAAATGCAGGCCTTCTGCAACGTCACAAATTACTGTCGGTAACAAAATCAGTTGACATGATTGGCCATCTTCACTGTGACGTGTTCAATCAAGAAAAATTATTAATAAATGGTGTCGAGGTGCGAGTGCGATTAGTAAGGTCTCTCGATAGTTTTTGTCTCATGGATCCTACGGGCTGTTACTCTGTACATATCGACGAAGCTAATCTTTTAGTTAGGCGCGTAAAAATTAGCTCCGATATATTACTAGCACACGTCCAATCACTTTTAAAGATAACTGCCAAATATCCTCTCACGAGGGTTGAGGCTAAAGCTGTAACAATGTATAGAAGTATTCACGATGAAACTTTGGATAATATAATATTAGGTCAACTGCCAAAACGAATTATAATTGGGTTTGTTAACAATAAGGCTTTCAATGGCGATCAAGCTCTAAATCCGTTTAACTTAGAATATTTTAATATAATTTTCTACGCGTATATGTTAACAGTGTACAAATACCTTCTAAACCACTACAGCATAATTTCGGAGCTAGCAAATTATACATTGACTCTTATCATATGTTATTTTCTGGAACAGGTGTACATTTTCTGCACGAGGATATCCAAATCTTACATGAATCGTATCCTAATGGCTATTATCTTTTCGCGTTTGATTTATCTCCCGATCTATCGGCTATCGAATGCACTCATTGGAAGTTGGTTAAGCACGGTATCGTCAGATTAGATGTATGATTCGCTGAAGCATTAGCCAATACTGTAAATTGTATTTTCTATGCTGAGTACGATAATATTTTTGAAGTAGACGCATCACGTCAAGCTATTGTACTTATTGACTTTAGTGGTTACAATAACTAAGTGCAGATGGCGCTGTTGTACTACATATAAGTGGAAGATTTGTTTCTTGGTAGCCAGTACGTTTCGAGTCGTGATCGGCATTGCAAACTACATAAAGAACGATGGGTTTAGCTATAGATATTCAGTGTTTCATAGATACTGACAATAACAATGCACTAAAGGAAACCGCTGTTGTTGCTCTTAATGGTGATTTTCACGGTCATTGGTTAGTGGCTCCGACGGCTCAGGTAGATGATTTGAGCGGTGAAATTAGAAGACAAAATATTGTAATTAGTTAACTCGGCATTGTCATGGCATTAATTACTTGGGTTATAAATATCGATGTGTGTTAAATCACGCTTATCGTTTGAAAAGCTACTTATCTTTGCACCTTGGTTATCTAAATAAAAATTTAATCGATCTTCACAATCGACAGCCTTCAAATATTGAGGATCCTTTCACTAATCCAGTCGCATATTGTAGGCGTATTCCCAGCCGATCATATCCCGCGAGTATGGACCAAACCGACTGTGTTCATCGTCAACACTGACGATCATACCAAACCTGCTATGCATGGGGTTGTGTTCTACGTCGATAGATCTTCTAACGGTCTATACTTTGATAGTTTTGTCAAAATGACACATCCGATATATGTGGTCAATATTGTATTATGTTCTTAAGTTATATGAGTAATGGCTTAGGTTTCGAGAAGTTTCTGGATAATTTTTTGTCAACTTGGAGAAAAATAATAACGTGGTTAGGCGCCATGTGCGCTATAAGAAGACTGACGGAAATTTCATTGGTAACGGTGAAGGCTTCGTCAGATATTTACAAAACTCTCGCTCTAAAATGACTTTGTTATAATTGTCAACATTTCTATTATCACGCGAAAGAAGTTTTGATGTAAGACAATACAACGTGAGGCAAGGAAATTTAACCGTTTCGACTACATATGCGTCATTGTTTAACCTTGTTCGTCTCATTTTTTACTTTTTAAACGTCTGCACTTTTTTAACCGTATGCGTGGTTTAAAGAGCTTTATTTAAAGGATCGCTTCTGAGTCTTTCGCATCAGTCACTTTCTACTCGTAAGGATACGCGGATCGCTATGCCGGACCTACCACGAGCAGCACAACACCCACACCAAGGCTTTTTACATTGTACGCCTTAAATAAATTGTTTACCAAGAAGGTAATTGTTGGTTTCGAATAAGACGAGCTCGTCAATAAGTTCGGCGACGAGTACTACAAACCTGTGAATCGACTATTATCGAATGACTTTGATGGTGTTGTTGGTTTTTGAACAAGTTTCAACGACATTGATAAATATTTTCGTGGCCTTGATAATAGTTTCAAGGACAAGAAAATTTACGATAACCGTTGGACTTTAAAATTCACCACAAGTCACCAAGACAAAGCAATTGAAATTGAAGAAGACAGGAGGCCTTGTGTTGGTCGAATCAAGCTGTTTCGTCACAGTTTAGTAATGAAAAAGGTAACTTTTGATTGTTTCAAAGAATTTATTGTAAAGTGCATCAATACATATTTGGATATTTTTTGAAAATTATTTTTAAATTATTTAATTAAAAGAATAAAAATTAGTTGAAATTAGATACTAATAAATATTTTTCATATGCTGTCGCAATCATGCTGACGCAATATGTAATTTGATTACGTATGTATATCAACTAACCGACTGAAACATACACACACACACGCATACACACACCAGTGTCTGTATGTGACCTCTTGTCCTTGACCCCCAGCTGGCGCCTGCGGTTAAGGTCGAGCTTGTGACGACACATAGCGCGGGGTATACTACTGCCGTTATTTCAAAGTTATATAGGAAATTTCCAAACCAGTCCATTTTTCCTCATGCACAAGCTTTGGGCAACATTTTCTTAAACTTGATATCTAAATTATTATACAATAAATTAAATTTTCTGAACGATTGCACTACCATGCCTTTTTCGCATTTAATATCTTGAGACTGTGCTTTCTTCTGTTTATGCAGCAAAAGACATGATTTTGAATTTTAGATACATTAATTACTCAAATATATAGGGCACACTTTTTTGCGAGTAAAAAGTGTCCAACATATCATAAATGGCCGAATCCATCTCAAATCCAGTGGTCCGCGAATACCTATGTCACCTATCATTTTGAAATTAAAATATTTATGTTATTCTCCAAAAATTATTTGACGCATATTTCTTAATTTTTTTGTTTCATCAAAATTTCATCCGTTCAGCGATTCCGAAAAATTCCGAGAAAATTCTAAGAAAAAAACTTTCAATGTAATTTTCAAACTGCTACGGTTTCACTAGTTTTTTAAGCTTTTAAGCGTGAAACAGATAATTTCACTCAACTTTGAGCCCTCTTTTACGTTCTTTATGTTATTTAAAAAAAAATGCACGAGATATGCTCTTTTTACTGAAAAATGCACTTTCTAGAAAAATGCATTTTTCTCGAAAAAAACAATTTTTTTGCTCAATTTTCTTTTATCGTGATAGAGGACGTAAATATCTATCTAGACGTATTAGATAGCGATCACTAATGAGATAACACACAAAGTTTTCACGCTTAAGGCTTATATATAGTGATATAGCAATGATATAACAGTCAATAAAAAGATGTTTATCTTTGTGCGTACATAAGTAATACACGTGTACATGCGCCTACTTGTATGAATTTCTGTACTAATACATTTGTCCGCTAGATGGCGATTGTTTGACTTAACACTTACCAAAAAAAGTTCGATTTCTGCTAATTATTATACTTCTAGTCTTTTTTAAAACTATCATCTTTTGGAAAATTATTACATATTTATACGTTAGCAACTCAACTACGATGTCTCAATATTACTCAATGGAGAGAAACAAATGTGCAGATTTTTTACATGGGCACAAAAAAATCTGTTACAAATCTAGTTCCGTATGTTCAAACAACTTGAGGATCTTGCTCATCCATTGAAGCACCTCTATCCTTTGCCTTTGTCATTTACCTTTGATACCCTCTAAATATCTGTGTAAAGATTGTTAGAATCCTACTCTAGAATTGGTGAGTAGCACTGACATTGAATTTACAACGGATAATGAAGTTAGCGACAATGTAGTCGATAAAGATGAAGATTTTTTACCTAGTACTCCAGAACGCATCGAAGAATTTAATAATGAAATAAGTACATATTTCTTAAATTCTGTATCACCTCTTAATAGAAGAAATCTTATGCGTGAAAAATCAATTGAAAATTACGTAAAAAAGAAGAAAAAAATATACTTTCAACATTATCTAATATCTTCGATGTGAAGTTGAGCAATGATGTTTTTATAGAAGCAAACGAATCAACTGTATGTCGTTGTACAGAATGGGTACAAAAGGTTGGTTTAGCCGTGCAAAAGTGTGCTACGGTATCAGAAAAAAAAATTTTGACTTAACTGCCCTCATCCTTAACGAAAAATGAAATTTCATCCTTATTTCCAGACATAACAATATACATGATAGAAAAAGCGAAAAATCCTGCTGAAGAAAAGGGAGTTTATTCAGAACCAGAAGCATAAGCAGGCCGTTCAATTGATAAAAGGACCGAAAAAATTGTTATGGAATATTATATAAATGACGATTTTAATTGTTCAAGACAGAGTCCTAATAAGAGTGACGTTATTACCGTTAAAATAAATGATAAAAAAGAGAAGAAAGTTAAACGTTTTCTTACTCGAAGTCTGAAAGCAACATATAAAGCATTTAAAAATAATTATCCCCAATTGAGAATTGGTAAATCGAAGTTTTATAGTTTGGAACCAAATATGTCTTATTTAGGCCCATCATAGAAGTTTGTCTCTCTACCTATTGCGCGAATTATGATTGATTATTTACGAGCTTAATTAATTTCAGAGGGAGTAACGTTACAGAGTTGGATGAATTTCGGTCACAAATAATAAACGCAACAATGTGTTCTGAGCCATCTGATTTATGTTATTTACAAAAATGTAAAATTTTCCAGGCATTAACGGAATTACATTTCATGTTCTAAAACTGCAAGTATAGAAGGCACAGAAGAAATTACATATACTTTGTGAGATAATAGAAACTTGATTAAAAAAACACTGTCAATTTCTGCGTTTAAAGATGAACATTCGGTTTGGATCATAAAGGTTAGTACTCATATGTATGTAAAAAATATACAACGCAATGCTGTAAAAGCAGAAAGAGAAAATGTTAAAAAAGGTCCAAATAATTTAGTTCTTCAAATAAACTTCGCTGAAAACTGGGTTGTGATTCATAATAAAGCTGTTCAAGGAAATCATTGGGTTAATGATCAAATTTCTATTTTCACAGCAGTATCTTATCAAGGAGATTCGACGCGAAGTTTCGCAGTCATAAGTGATGACCGAAAACATGAATCAGCGTATGCTTTGCTGGCAGTAGAAAAAATTATAACCTACTTGAAAGAAAATTGTTGTGATTCAATAAGAAAAATTACCATTGTATCAAACGGCGCTGCTAGGCACTTTAAAAATTGCTTTCAATTATATGAATTAAAACGAGCACCATATGATATAAAATGGCTGTTCTCTGCTACTCTGCACGAGAAAGGAGCTGAGGTGGTGTGGGTGGACATATAAAGCATTATGCTACTTCGCATAATCTTCGAGAGCCCCCTGAAAAATCCATTCAAAATGCTAATGATGTCGTAGAGCACGTAAAAAAATATACAGATGCAATTAAAATAACACATTTACAAGACGTTGAAGTAGAAGAGTTTAGAAAAGTAAAAAATGTTGATTGGCTTGCTACTTCTAAATATCCTGGAATTCAAAAGACTCATTTATGGAATAAAGAAACATGTAATGATTAAGTACATTGTTTGACAGCAAAGACCGCTAATCGTCCGCTTACTGAAGTAAAACCAATGAAACAGAAAAATAAAGGTAGTTATAAAAATAAAAAATCTAAAAGACAAAAATAAAAAATAAAATAAATACTTATGTGTACCTGGATATTACTTACGCACAAAGATAAACATCTTTATATTGGCTGTTATATTATTGACTCTATATAAGCGTTAAGCGTGAAAAATTTGTTTGTGTGTTATCTCATTAGTGATCGCTATCCCAGCGCAAAACCCATGAATCTTACAAATACGTCAAGACAGGTATTTACGTCCTCTATGACGATAAAGAAAAATTGAGCAAAAAAATTGGTTTTTTCGAGAAAAATGCATTTTTCTAAAAAGTGCATTTTTCAGTAAAAAGTGCATAGCTCGTGCATTTTTTGAAAATAACATAAAGGACGTGAAAGAGGTCTCAAAACTGAGGGAAATTATGTGTTTCACGCTTAAAAGCTTAAAAAACTACTGAAACAGTAGCAGTTTGAAAATTACATGAAAACAAATTTTTTCTAAGAATTTTCTCGAAATTTTTCGGCATCGCTGAATGCATGAAATTTTGATGAAACAAAGAAATTAAAGAATACCTGTCAAATAATTTTTAAAGAAGAACATAAATATTTTAATTTCAAAATGATAGGTGACATAGGCATACGCGGACCACCTGATGTGAGATGGATTCGGATATATATCAGCAATTTTCTAGATCTTTTAACTTTTGCAGTACTGTAACATATCTTATGGTTCTCAGATATTTAGCTATCTAAGTCAAGAAAATATTTAACATGTTCCATTACATAGAACTCTCTTTTAAATAAGGACAAGCTTAATGGTTAATCGGAAAAAGCCTAAATTTAGAGGTTTTGCCTGCGTACCTTAGGAAATTTTCATCATTATTACATCGCGAAAAAAAAGTCTTTTATAAATGCTTTACCAACTTTCTTATGATATTATCTCTTGTTTAGTATTCGAAAATATGTTGTCGGATTGAATGAGCCTACCTTTAAAAAAAAGTGCGTAGCATTATATCTGTGACGCTGAATTTTGGTAAAGATAAAAAATAAACTTTATTTGTCAATTAAAAAAAAACTTTGTTTTTTAAACTTTCTGGTGCTTAAATTACTCGTCTTGGAAAGACGAACAAAATCTGATTTCGGTTATAAGTGTGCCTCTTATGGAAAGTGAATTATGATCTACTAAAGCACACGGTGTCGAGGCGCCCCTCGCCTAAAAAGTTATCATTTTTTAGCGGCACACATAGACAATGATAAATAGGCCTAATTTGAGTATTGTTCTTTCCTCTATATACATTTTCTTGAACTAATTCACTGGGTGTCTCACGAAATTCGGACTAATTTTTAAAAAAATTAACAAAGAAAATGATTGTAATGCAGTTTTACATGCATTCACTCACGCTTATTCGTACGTGCATAAGTATACAATATTAAAAAACTATGTTTAAAAATGAGGGACGCACCCTTTTTATTGTTATGTGAGGTACCTAGAACAGAAAAAAATGAGTTTTGTGAATGTGCTTCAACATTAAATTTTGAAATTTCTATTTAGCTAAAGGTTAAAAGTTCCAGAGAAATACCCATATACTAATTATATTACTTTTCAAATAATTATAATTGTAAAACTTCTGTATTATTAGGTGTGCAATAATCTGAACAAATGCCATTGTGACCATAGCTGGAGTGGGCCTGATTGTTCTTTACAACAAGAATTACCAGTAGAACCTATTACAAGTAGTACCGACGCATCTCTATTACCATCATCGAAAAATAAAATGGAAAAAAAAGAAACCCCCTACGGTAAGTTATTGATCATAAAATAATAGTGTATTTGATATTCTAACATAATTTTGAAATACTTTAATAACTTTATTGATTTCTTTTCAAAGATATTTGTTTACAAATGGAATATTACATTTTGACACGGGTGCGGAAGGTGATCATTTCGCTCATGTAATGTTTTTCGCACGAGCGAAGCGAGTGAGAAAAGTCACATATGCTAAAAATCTTCTTACGGACCAGTTTCGAACCGTATTTTATAGGACGAGAGCCGAATAATCATATTGAAGTTATGGATTTGAGATTAGAGTGGTATCAAATTATTTTTTAACACTCTGTGCACAAAGCCCAGTTTCGCTCACGCTTGAATAAAAAAAACATGCGCTAAATCAAGCTTTGTATGTATCGTGTCAAAAAATACTGTTCGATACACGAGCGAGAAGGTAATTTAGTCTTGTGTGACCTTTTCACCCTCGCTTCGCTCGGACGCAATGTCCACACGAGGGTAAAATTGCTTTCATGCACTAGCATTGAAATGTACTATTTTTTAACGGAGTGTACGAAACTCGCCTTTTCATGCTTGTTTTGTATGCGCGAAGTAGCTGTTTTATACACGGCGTGCGCGATGTACGCGCATACGTAAATCAGTTTACTTCACGCACGATTGTAAAATCTTTTTTGCTCGTTTTCGTATCATAAATACTTGCAATGTACTAGTCAATAGAAGGGAAATAATTTGTTGATGAAATTGAGTGTACTTGAGATTAGATTGCCTATATCTGAAGAAAAAGGGCCTATGAGGTGGAATTAGGAACACTGAGCTTCATTTCTACATACCAGAAATCGAATCTCAAATGCCCGCTGAAATCCAGAGGGTTTGAACTCTCCTTTTCAAAGCAAACAGTTAACACACTGATAGTACAAAATGCGAGAAGCACACACTCTGCGTACATACATAGGCATTGATAATCTATTTGCGCACACGTTTAGGAAAATAGTAGCCAACGCGTGCTCGTAGGTGCTTCCCACACTTCTTGCTTTGCGCACTCAGTATGCAAAGTAATTTACTTTGTGCACTGAGTGTGTAAAGCAAGTACATTGCAGTCTGCGAGTTCGAAATGCGAAAAAACCCACACTCTGCGTACGCTACAGAGGTATAGAAAATTCATTTACGCAAACGTTAAGAAAATTACGTCACCTACTTTACGCACTTGTTGCGCAATGTAGTATTACTTCCAAGGGTATTTTTTATGCAATAGTAACATTGGAGTACATAAAAATAATGCTAATTCACACAAATGAGAGTAATATGGGCGTCAAATACGATATGCGCTTTCTTCGCCCTTGCCAATTTGGTTGGATCATTGCCGAGAGTCATACCAATCATAAGATAGAATGTAACCTGCGGACAAGCAAAGAAGACATTGTTGGTGATGTCCACAGGCATGGGTAAACGCATAAACGCAAGAGACAAGATTAGGAGTGTGTCAGAGAGAAACCATGTGTGTGACAGAGAAACCATGTGTCCGAGCGCCTATGTTTGTTATGCCCTATCAAGCACATAAGAACGGGCAAAAAGAGAATTCACTTGTGAGGCTGTGAGTGTGCAGGATGTGTTCATGTAAGAGAGAGAACGCCACCAGTGCGCTGCAAAAACGGGTTAAGGTGTGTGTGTAAGCATAGAACTTAACCTGTTTTGCTCTGAGCCAAACAATTATCAGTCTAAAAAAAACTGAAAAACACATACTTGTTGAAAAAGCAGTCCTAGTTAAATTGATTAAAACTCTGGGAAATTCTCAAAGTTTTACCAATTTAACTGGGACCACTTTTCTATTTGTTTTTTTTCTTTTAGTTGCTGTTCAGCTTTACCACATTCTTTTTTAAAAAAATATTTACTTTTTATTTTACAGTCACTTAGAACATTGTAACTTTTCAGCTGGATCAATTTTAATTCTTTCGAACTCATGTTTTTTTGTTTTCAATCAAATATTAAACTTAAAATATAATGTTTCATTTTTGTTGTTCGATTGTCATATTCAAATATTGTCTTCCGCTATCAACGTTTCACAAATAATAGAAGAAGCTACATTGTAAGCTCTAGTATGATCTCCATATAATCTTAGAAAGTCTTCTGATAATACATCTTGAAAATTTTCTCAAAGTTCGTCTGGATGACAATGGATTCATAGATTGACAATGCATCAAAATATAAACAAATGGCAGACGCATTCTACCTGGCATCATCCAACTTAAAACTCCTGCATAACTCGACTCCATTCCTCATCATCATCATCTGTAAGACCTAACGCTAAGCAAGCTGCCGAAAACGTTACTGAATACTCCGTTTACAATTTTTAATTCATCAAAAATCTTTGTGCCTCTACAATTTAATAAAAGTAATTTTAATAGAAATAACTCTACCTGACTTGGACTTACGGAATACATAAGTCCAATACAATTATAATGAGATTTCCGTTTTTACCATCTATAAACTTTATTACCATTTTCATTATGTTGTTTAAAAATATAATGAGCCAGAAATTCAGTATAAGTCTATTGTCTAGCTGAAAAATCTTGTTTATTCAAATCAAAATAAGCTAATAATATACTGCTTCGATTTAATGCAGCCTCCACTGCTACATCATCATTAATATCATAAATTATAATTGACTGTTGTTGAAGTAAATGAACTGCTAAATGTATGATACTATGATAAAGTATTTCAAAATTGAAAACAAAAATATATACGTCTGATTAATTTGTATAACGCGGACCATTGTTAAATTTTAAACATCATTCTATCATCGGAACACGAAAATAGCAGAAGCTTTCGCGCTTGGCAGCGATAATAAATTGTTTTATAAGTGGTAAAATGAAATTTATAAAAAAAATTTGTGTGTGGAATAAACAATATATTTGTAAAATTTTATTAAGAAATATTATCTATTAATTATACAAAATATCACAGTAAAATAATTTGGAGGTAATATTAATTATAAAAAGGGTTTTTATATATCGTGAATTGAATGTGTATTAGTTGCGTTCCAAGTAGGTAGGTTATTTTGTATTATTTATATCTTAACATAAACACTTTTGTGTTGACACATTATTAATTGCATCTAATAAATGATTTAAAGAAGCGATTAAGTCAATTTTACTTCCAAAATCGCTAGACATACAAAGCTCAATTTTTTTCATTTATTAATTTTACTAAAAATATTTTAACCTCAAATATCTGAAATTTATGGACCAATCATATTGCCCCAAGAAATCGACATAAAAATCTAAAAAATACACCTCTACAAGAAATTTTGAAGCGAATAAGTCAATTCCAGCAATCGTTGCACATACAAAACTCATTTTTTTTATTTTTTCATTTTTCAATGCTTACGTTTTTTTTGTATAATAACAGAACACCCTATAAAAGAAATTTTTTTTTTTTAGGAAATATAGCTATTTTAATTCTATTTCGAATGCTACCCATTCCCTTCGAATACATAGAGCTATTCTCGAGAAATTACGATTTGAAAAAAGGTTAAAAATATTTTAACCTCAAATATATCTTAAATCTATGTACCAATCATTTTGCCCAAATAACTCGACCGAAGACTATACAAAATCCACCTCTACGAGGAATTTTGAAGCGATTAAGTCAATTTTTACTTCCGCAATGGCTAGACATACCAAACTCATTTTTTTCCATTTTTCTATGTTTACGTTTTTATTAATAACAAAAGAACCGTGATAGCTAGAAAAATAATTTTTTTAGAAAATATAGGTATTTAAATTCGTTTTCGAATGCCACCTTTCCGATTCAGATACATAGAGCCGTTTTCGAGAAATTTCGATTTGAAAAAAAGGTTAAAAAAATTTTAACCTCAAATATCTCAGAAATTTATGGACCGATCATGTAGCCCAAAGAACTTAGCCGAGATCTATCCAAAATCTATCTCTATAAGAAATTACAAAGCGATTAATCCAGGTTTACTCCATAAAACGTACGACATAAACAACACATTTTTTGCATTTTTTAATTTTCTTCTCAAAAACTAACCAACAGAATGGATTAAAATTTTCACACGTTATAGCAATTTATATTCTACATTATCGTGAATTTTCTCCAAAAAATTGACCGTTTAGTTTAGGAGTTATTAGCTTTAAAAAAAAAACACGTTTTTGTTAATAACAAGAGAACCGTGATAGCTAGATAATTTTTTTTTGAAATTATAGGTTTTTTTATGCTCTTTCGAATGCGACCCATCCGATTCAAATATTTAAATCCGATCATTAAAAAAAATCAAAAATAAATTTTTCGAAAATCAAATTTGAAATAAAACAAAAACGAATGAGTAAATCATCAAAAATTATTTTCTTCCCGAATTCGGAATAAAAAAACAAAAAAAATGAGAATCTGATGATTAAAATCGACCCCGTAGATCCGGAGATAAAGCGGTATATACATACATACACACACATCCATACAGACATTTTCTAAAATCATATGAAACAAACTTCTAACACCTCTAATGATGTTTATAGAGAGTTTTAACGAAGTTAAAAATTTTACTATTACAAAACTTCCTCTAGGAGAAAGCAAAAAATTGAGTAAAAAAATGGCGTTTTCGAGAAAAATGCATTTTTCCAAAAAGTACTTTTTTCAATAAAAAGTGCATAACACGTGCATTTTTTATTTTTTTCTTTAAATAACATGAAGAACGTGAAAGAGAGCTCAACACTGAGTGAAATTATGTGTTACACGCTTAAAAGCTTTAAAAACTGGTGAAACAATAGCATTTAATTTGAAAATTAAATTGAAAATTTTTTTTTCTAAGTAAGGATTTTCTCGGAATTTTTGCAGAAGAACTTAAATATTTTAATTTCAAAATGATTGGTGATATATGCATACGCGGACCACCTGATTTGAGATGAATTCGGCCAAAGACAGAATCTTGGATTGTATTTCAGGGCTGACTGATGCGGCGCAAATGGTGTCTGAAAGGGCGGGGAACTTAGGCTTGAATCTCAATGCTGGCAAAACTAAAGCAACTATATTTGTGTCAAAGAAAAATGTTCATGGTATAAATTCATTAAGTTTGCCAGATATGGGATGAAGAATGGAGTGCTCATCCCCCTTTGTAGGGACGTTGTGAGTCTCGGTGATATACTGGATAGTAAGATCACGTGGAAACCGCATATTGACCATGTCACTAAGAAGGTGAGTGCATAACAATTGGAAAGCGATTTTAACTGGGCTTTGAGAATCGATTTCTGGTGCCTAAGAAGAACCCCAGTACCAGTAATTAGCTCTCATAGGCCCTTCTTCTCAAAATATAGGTTTCCTTATCTTAAAAATTCGTTATATCCTAAAAATTATGTCGTTTCTATTGATTGCCACATTGCAAGTATTTATGATACGAAAACAAGCAAAAAAGATTATAAAAGTTGACAGAAAGAGCTGAAATTTAAGCTCCGTCTCATTGAAAAATATTCATTTTTCAGAAAATTACAAGTAATCAAGGATAGCGTAAGAAAATGGTTAAAAATACAATATATTAAATCATTTAAAAAGAAGACAAATTTTAAGACGGTCTTACACCTATAGGCATTTCTGGAAAAAATTACCTAAAAAAATGATAAAAAATATTATTATAATAAAATAATCAAAATATATTGTAAACATAAGTTGTTTTGAATAAAATGAGCCAAGGCAGAGGTCCTTAAACTCATTTTATCCTCAGTTATAGCATTTTGAAGGAAAACAGTTTGTCGTAAACTTTCTCTGAGACCGCATGATGGATTTTCATGGGACAAAGTGCAAATTGTTCGTAATTTATGTAGTTATGGGCATAAGAGTTGCTATTTTAAGGTTTTTATGTATAAGTATCTTTTCCATGCTAAAAACCCTAAAAGTTAAAAAAAAATGGAAAAAATTATTACAAAAAATCAGTTTTTGCCAAACTCGCCCCAAGGTGGACTGGACCTTTTGTTGTATTGGACAAATGCAGCAATGACATTTTCATCATCGAACGACCAGGGCGTGGGAATATAAATCTTCATGTCAGCGCCCTAAAAAGGCTGCCCCAGCTGTCACTCGCTAAGGCCGCGGACGCAGACCAGCAACCGAACGACACGCCGCGCGGTGCCCAGCCGCGTCCGTCGCTGCCTTGCGCCCTAGGTGAAAAGAATCATCTTCAGGGCGTGCTGACAGCCCAGGTGCCTATGACCACGACCTCTCTTACTGCGTCGGTACCAGAGCCGATACGAGTAAAGAGCCCTCCAGTAGACATCCAGACCACGTCAGGGGACCCGCCAAAGCAAGCTCCTGCAGAGAGAGATAATTCGTTGTCGTCAACCGACGGTCAGCCAACCGCGCGCGTGGTATTACCGACCGTGCCTTGGCTGATCGCCGCGTCGGGAACTTCGCCGCAGTCGCGCCACCTAAGCGACAGCGCGGCCGGCCTTCGAACGACGCGCGTGAGTTATGTGTAAAGGGTGAATGTAGGTAAATTCCGATTCAGAGGGAATGAAATAATAAGACAAATTCACACACACGCAATTAGTAGAAAAGAGTGTTCTTTATTAAAACACGTTGTTAGAACTCGAGGACCCGACAGAGAGTGACGTGATTAAATTATATTACTGCCGCCAACTCCTTTCTTCCCCTTATCTGTTGATAACTTGAAACTGCAAGCTGGCACGGCTAGCACCCGCTCGTGGACGGTCAGTGCAAGAGGTGTTACATTACTACTCCACGTTGAAGTTCAATGATATCCTGGTCATTGGCTTGGCGGATAGGTTGATTTTGGATTACTCTGAGATTATTCCTCATTTTACGTATCATATATAATATATCGCCAAACTTACTATAATCAATATTCCGATAATGATGCTGGTTATTGACAGATGAAACTCAATTCTCGAAGATTGTAATTTAGGCATACTTAGTGTTGGAACTGTTAATGTTTTCAAAGACTCAAAATTGACTTCATCGTCTTTAATAATCATAGGTAAAATTAAATCTGGCTGTTTTATTTCTCCCAAATTTTTGTCGAGTATATGTTCTTCTACTTGTAGATCGTTTCCTTCGATCAAACGGGTTCCTCTATGCTTAATTTTGATTTTATTACGAGTAATGGTTGTTTCGTAATTACTGGATAACAATGTTAAATTATCGGACAAAGGATATGCTAGAAGTAAAGGCGTATTTATTTGAATGATAGTGGCTTCAATTTCTCTCGTGACGATTTGTTGACAAAAGTAACTCTGCTTGTAAATTTCTTGGCAATTTTGAACTGATAGTTTGATTAAAGGTCCAATTAGCCTCCATGGCAAAGTGACGATTTCCGTTTGATTATTATAATTGATGATGGAAAGTCTTTGGAATAGGGAGAATTCGATGGGGTTTAGGATAGGAATTTTGAGTGTGTAAATAACGAGGTGATGGATACATACGATTGAACCTTGAATGAAGCGAAAATCTAACAGATTATATTAGTGCATTATTAATTCTCTTTTTGATTATGTTCCTAATAGATGAGTAAGTCTATCGGAAATTTGTTTATAATTCAGTACTTCTACATCAAAGGTTAGATCTGAAAAAATAAATGAACGCTTTATTTTTCCGAGCAAATCTAAAAAATTTTGTTCCTGTATTATAAGATTTATGAGCGCTTCGAAAAAGTTTAGTTGTTTGTCTCGTCGATCTATGGCTTTGGAAATATTCCATAAATTTTGATTGATAACTTCAGTGTTGCTATTCATGTTTTTACTAGTTTTGTTTATAATAGTTACTGATTTATTGAGAACTATCATATCTTCCTGTTGTTGGTTATTGAGCACATTCGAGTAGTTATTTATCCTATCCAAATCATTGGCGTCTGGGTTTCCAAAAATATACTTATTCGCCGTGCCGAGCCCATTTATTAACCTTCTTTTCAATCTAGTGTTCGCTGGTGATATTTGCTGTAAATTTTGGTATGCTTCATTACAGAGTAATTCAGCTTGCTTTAATAAGTTCGATTCCAATTGGAACGATGATAACTCCGTGACTTTTAACTTCATTCTGAAGACATTGTGGTATAGCTAACAAGGATACGACTATAGGTATCTTTCAAAGTCGTGATATTGATGTGAAAGTGCACATAGTGGTAATTTTGAACTATTCTCCCAATTCCATGGTGATGATCGTAGTGAGTGCTATCCTTGTCTATCTTAGCGCTCTTTGCTACTATGAGCAGGAGTATCATGATCAGTCCGCTCTTTATTTTCCTATAAAAAGGAAGAAACTTTTCTTATCCTTTTTGCATCTCTTTGATTATAACTACGCCGTTGCTCGTATACATAGCAATGAGGGACCCTGTGTTTTTCTACGAGGAGTTTCTGATATCGCGGCGCGGTCTTATCACGTTGCTGTTGGTGTGTTTTGATAAACATTTCTTTACCTTCTAGTGTTTCAAAATAAATCTCATACTTTTATTATTTTCGTTAAGAAATTTAAGTAACTGCGCTTCCGCGTCATTTTTGTTTATTTTTATCAAATAATGAATTTTTAATTTATCTTTCGTTGGTTTGACTTGGTATTCAAAAATTCCTTTTTGACTATTATGCCGTAGATAAATGCGTGTATATTTTTATCTGACAAAGGTAGTGAGAATACTGGGTTTTGTTCGGCTGTATGAATCGTTACGTCTTCTTCATCATGGGAGCTTTGAGTCAGCTCTTGGTTGGTGAGAGGGGTGATATCGGATGCTTGTGGGAGCATAGAGAGTCCTCTTCTTCTTCTTGATTGTTTATCTCGATTTTGCTTAAAGCGTCAGCTACTTTATTTTCACATCTCTTTTTGTATTTAATTTCGAACTTACTCGTACTAAATATTTGATTTTTGTAATCGATATTTGGTTTTAAATTTTGAAGATCCTTGTGGCCAATCAAGCAATCATAAGTTGAGTGCCAGGGGCGAGTAGAAACGTTATTGGCATTTCGTCGCCTAATTCTTGTAGAATAGGAAATGTTAATGCATGTGTTCCTTTAGTGATTTTGTGTAGAGATGAGATTTCGAAATTGTGTGAAAAAATCTAGTTCGGAAACAGTTTATATGCTATACTCGGATTCATAATTGAAGACGATGCTCCAGAATTTATTAAAATTTTCACCGGCGGGTTAAGCATGATTATATGCGACAACTCTGGTGAATTTCCGATGTCATTAAGATTTATTATTGTCTCTTCCGATGTATTGGGATCCAACTGAAAATTTTCAGTATTATCAATTTCAGCTGTTACATCTACTAGATTTTGAGGCTGTTCATCTTGGCATTCGTATTCTTGTTCTACGAAATTTTTTCAACTTTTTGATGATGAAATTCTTCTGAGACAAAGTTCAAAGGTCCTGTACTTTTGAAAACGTTGTTGGTTCTAGGAGCAGTTATTTTGCACATTATATGGTCTGTTAGTTCGGTTACTACTCGGTTGGTTGGTATTTCTTGTACTTATCGACATAGGCATTGGTTGGTAATTTTGACGCATTTCTCGATTATTATTGTTATTATTTTGCCTAAAACTGTTGCCAAAATTGTTGTTTCCAAAATTGTTGTTTCCAAGATTGTTGTTTCCAAAATTGTTGTTTCCAAGATTGTTGCTTCCAAAATTTTTGTTTCCAAAATTAGTCAATGCAGGCCTAAATGGGGTTTGTGCTATGGCGAGTCGCGGTTGAAATGAAATTGCAGTTTTCGAGGTATTCGCTTGCTGTTCATGATTATCGTGTCTCCTACATTTATTTAAACAATCTTCAATATCGTTTAATTCAAAGTATGTTAAGAATGAATGGTAGGGTTCCTTTATTTCGTTAACCCTTTCAGTCACAGACGCCCATATATGGGCGTCTTAATTTTTTTCATTCTTTTTTTCATATTTTTCAAAATTGATGCAGGATTTTGAAACTTTTTACTTTTTTAGGTACTACTATACCTAGACTATTGAGTCATGGAGATATTCTGTGAATATATGATTGTTTATAATTATTATAAATAAACAATTGTCAAAAAACATGGGTTTTTGAGAATTTAATACGTTAGCGGTGAAATTTGATGACTAACATACACTTTTTATGATTGGAATTCTTTGATTGATGAACAAAGATTACAGGATCGCCATTTGGTTTGCACGAGCCAGTATGGCGGCCATAATACAAAAAATAACGATTTTTTTTTTAAAAAAAAGCTCAAAATTTTGAAATAAACATTTTTTTTTTATATAACTGTCATTTTTCATGATATTTATTATAAATATTTATTTATTCACTTGTTTGTAACTATTAAGTATGGTGGATCCAATATGGCAATGATACTTTTATGAAAAATGAGTATTTTGTACAGCGAAGAATAAAACTTTTTGAAATTAATTTTGTTACTTTAGTCCGCCCATAGAGGGCGTATTACTTTCTAGGAGATAATTAAATTTTGTGGCTATAAGGGTAGTTTTCACCCCATTACAAGGGTTGATTTTTGATATTCCATTTTTTAGACTTTGGATTTGTATTCAACGTTGAAAAATACATCAAAAACGTATATTTGGACTACTTTGTAGGAGATAATTAAATTTTGTGGCTATAAGGGTAGTTGTTACCCCATTACAAGGGTTGATTTTTGATATTCCATTTTTTAGACTTTGGATTTGGATTCAACGTTGAAAAATACATCAAAAACGTATATTTGGACTACTTTGTAGGAGATAATTAAATTTTATGGCTATAAGGGTAGTTTTCACCCCACTACAAGGGTTGATTTTTGAATTTTCGTAATTTAGACCTCGGATTCGGTGTTAGCGTTAAAAAATACGTTGGAAACATATATTAACATTTTTGGACCCATTTACCTGAATTGTGTGACTGAAAGGGTTAATAAAAGTATTTTTAGCGACGTTTTCATAAAATGAAATTTTCATATTAACTAACTGTCTGTCTTCATTATTTAACTGAATATATTCTGTAACGGCAGGCGCGTCTGTGTGTGTGTGTATGTGCGCGAACACGGAGCTCGGATCGAGCCGATCTCCGACGCACGGTATACGCACAGGTAAGTTGACCGAAAACATAAACATACCGCGGCCTTGGAGAAGGCAAGGCCAACAATTGCGGCATGAGGATTCTCAAATAGAGTCGGGCCTGTCCTCGCATTTCTCCGAGGGCTTGTGTGTGTGTGTAATTGCTCGCACGTGTAGCTGTGCGAAAAGTACCGAGCGCAACTACGACACACAATGAGCCCCGAAATGAAAACTCGCGACAACCTTGCGTGAGGGGGAAGGAGAGCGAGAGACAGAGCCCGGCAGTACCGCTTCTGCCGTAGCTGAGGCAGCTGCTCGTCCCCCGTGCGAGAAGACTTAGAGAGAGAGAGAGAGAGAGAGAGAGAGAGAGAGAGAGAGAGAGAGAGAGAGAGAGAGAGAGAGAGAGAGAGAGAGCAGAAGTGAAGTGCACGAGGATCGCGACGGAATCGCGGAGCAAATGCAGTGTAGTGCACGAGAGGGAGAGAGAGACGCAGCACGGCTCCGAGAATCGCGTTCGCCGGTGGTTGAGGGAGAGGGAGAGAGAGCCACACTCGACCGTGGCAGCAAAAGAGCGAGAGAGAGCAGCACCGCCCAGCAGATAATGAGGATTCGACACTGTTGGAGCGCATGAACGCACGTGAAGCGTTCGTGGATCACGTGATCTCCACCAGTGACAAGCCACATCCACTCGAGGTACTGAAGTCGGACGCAACAGAAGCACAGTGCCTCGAGCGAAGCAATGTACGGGCAGCCGATGCCCCAGGTGCACAAGTTGAGGGCGACTCGACCGAGACTGAGGAGAGTACCGGACGTCAATTGGAGAATGGCACAACGCACGCGATTACGATGGCGGACGATACGACGGTTCAAGTCCCGAACGAGTGGGCAGCATATGTCGAGGGAATGGAAGCCAGATTGCGGGGGATAGAAAAGACCCTCCGGACATTGACTGGCAAGCCAACAACCCGTCCGACGAGTGACACGACAGAGCTCGTCGGGACAGGTGGAGAGGCCAATCACGACGATTCGGCAAACTCAACGCCCACTTGTCTGCCGCAGGAAGAAGAAACCGCAGTGAGGAACTCCGGACAAGACGCAAGAACGATAAGAAGAGTCAGCATACAGCAACCATCCCCCGGTGATAGAATATCACCGTCGCCACCCATTCCGCTCCCGTGTCGAACGAGCCTGGACGATGCCTGGGGAGGGGGAGAACTCAGAATCAAGTGCGGAACACTTCCGATTCTGAGCAACGGCGCGATTCGCGGGATGCGACATTGCAGACGGCGAAACACAACGTGAAAGATACGACCGGCGGAACACCAAGGGATGTCGGTCAAATAGTTCGACGTTGCGGAATGAGGTTCGCCGGAGATCGAGAGGAAAATATCTACTTATTCCTCGATAGAGTCGAAGAGAAATGGGCCTTGGCGACGCTCCGGGAAGACGAGAAATTAAGTGCTTTGCCCGAACTCTTCGTCGGCGTGGCAGGGGTGTGGGTCCGTTCCCATAGACAGAGTTGGTCCACGTGGAATGAATTTCGCTCGAAAATTCATCGACGGGTCGGTGTCAAAGACCGGTTCCACCAGCGCTTAGCCCACGTGGTGGTGATGCGCACCCAAGGACCCGACGATTCGGTGCGTGACTTCATCACCAGCCCCGAGGCAATGATGAGTAAGATGGAGCCACCACGGCCCCTCGAAATCCAGCTGGGAACGTTTCGTCGAAATACGAAGCCACGGCTGCAGCAGCGGATTAGACGAGGGGAATTCGCCGATGTCGATACGCTATCCGATACAGCGGCGGAGGCCGAGTTAGCGGGGCACGCCGAAAAGCGTTCTAAGCCCCCGCCTCCACCAGATGCTCTTTTTTACGCTGAGTTAGCGCATAGGGCACTTAAAGCGGCACCCTTAAGGAGGAAGAGAGCGGCGGTTGAGGACCAGGAGCCGCCGCCGGTACCGTCCCCCCAGAGCAATGAAACCCTGGACGAGATGCTGGAGACGCTTCTCCCAAATGATTTTGGAAGGGATGAAGCAGATCAGCTCCGGATACGCGCTGTCAGCCTCTTCATCAGAGATGTCTGCGTCTCGGACCGAATCGCCAGAGAGACCGAAAAAAAAAGAAGAACATAAAATTTCGGCGATATCGGAAGGAGAGCTCGGATAGCAGCGGCCCGTTCAGCTCGAGTAGCGGGACGAACATCGACGAGCGAGCAGCAACAGGCTCCGACGGAACAGTCGGCACGAGTGCGGCAGCGTACGGGCCGTTGAAGTGCTGGGACTGCCGGGTGCCTGGTCACATTCGCCGAGAGTGCCCGAATCGAACGAGAGGCCCTCGGTAAACGAGTTCGTCTGCTGACGACACGCAGTGAACTTGTGAACACTGGCGAGTCGGGTACGGAGCGATGGAGACGAATCCTTCCATCGTACGAACCAGCAGAAGGGGGGATTTCCCCCTGGAACAACGAGACATCCCCTCCAAGAGACGAAGAAGCCGTTCATGGATGAGAGATCGCGACCGCCGAGGGATCGATCGGGGAAGAGCGACCAACCGAAAGCCGGCGGAGCGCCGCCGAGCAGCGAGCGTCATACGATCGGGTGAAAGCGTCCCCGGGGACGCCCGCGCGGATCGGTTCGCGTCGCGATACGGACAGCAGGAGGAGGAATCCGAGAAATCCCCGACAGCCCTATAGAACGCGGAAGTTCCGAGGGCAACGACGAAAAGGAGAGGGAGGTAAATCGGTTCGAGGCAGGAACGGACGGAAGTTCAGTCCTGCGATATCTCTCCGAGGAGGTAGCCGACGCGCCCCCGTGTAAGGAATTCAAGGATGCAGAGATGGACGGGGGGTGTAATGGCAGGCGTGTCTGTGTGTGTGTGTATGTGTGCGAACACGGAGCTCGGATCGAGCCGATCTCCGACGCACGGTATACGCACAGGTAGTTGACCGAAAACATAAACATACCGCGGCCTTGGGGAAGGCAAAGCCGACAATTACAGCATGAGGATTCGCAAATAGAGTCGGGCTTGTCCTCGTTTTTCACCCAGGGCTTGTGTGTGTGTGTGTGTGTGTAGTTGCTCGCACATGTAGCTGTGCGAAAAGTACCGAGCACAACTACGACACACAATGAGCCCCGAAATGAAAACTCGCGACAACCTTGCGTGAGGGCGAAGGAGAGCGAGAGACAGAGCCCGGCAGTATCGCTTTTGCCGTAGCTGAGGCAGCTGCTCGTCCCCCGTGCGATAAGACTTGGAGAGAGAGAGAGAGAGGAGAGAGAGAGAGAGAGAGAGAGAGAGAGAGAGAGAGAGAGAGAGAGAGAGAGAGAGGAGAGAGAGAGAGAGAGAGAGAGAGAGAGAGAGAGAGAGAGAGAGAGAGAGAGAGAGAGAGAGAGAGAGAGAGAGAGAGTCGAAGTGCACGAGGATCGCGGCAGGATCGCGGAGTAAGTGCAGTGTAGTGCACGAGAGGGAGAGAGAGACGCAGCACTGCTCCGAGAACCGCGTTCACCGGTGGTTGAGGGACAGAGAGAGAGAGAGAGCCACACTCCAGAAAGAGCCCAGAAGAGGGGTATACGATATGCCCGAAACGTCGGCAAGATATCTATTATTTTTTGTTCATTAAAAAACCACCTTGATGGCTGGACCATTCTGATTAATCTTCCAACATTAGAAATTGTCGCTGTCATTCAGCTCAACAAACATCATCAAACTAGACTATTGTTTTAAACATTAGAGCGCGTATCGTGCCGCGTTCATTTGTTACTATAATATTTAAACAAGTTGTGGAATTAATCTCGCTTCTCTTTTTTTCACGGGGTTGAGAAAATGTCGCGTTTTACTAGGGAGAATTGACGACCGCTTCATAAAGAATATCGGCCGCTTAATCCGGAAAGTAGCAGGGGCTCGACTTTTTCTCCGAAGCTCGACCGTTGGCGCAACTGGGTGAGCTTCAGGAAAGCTCGGGGCCGGCGGCCGCAGGTTTCGTGTCGCCGCTCGTCAGCTCGCAGGCACATAGAGACTATTTCCCTTTTTTGCGGGCCGTGCCCGGCCAGTGAGTCAATCAACGAGGGGAACGTGCGCCCCTCCCACACGAACTGCCGCGCGGCATGCGCTCCAATGCGTTACGAGCTATACCGTCGAGGCCGATATTGATTTTATTTTATAAATGTAAAATGAAATGTTTTGATTATTTCTACCCTATACTTTTCCGCTGAGCATCCTTTCTATTTTTTATATTTTCTATTTTTTTTATTCATGTCAATATATATGCAAATGAATCTACCGTTAGCTTATGAGCGTGCGCGTACGAACTCATAAGCAAGAGAGAAAGAGCGAGAGGGAGACAGTGAGAGAGAGAGAGAGAGAGAGAGAGAGAGAGAGAGAGAGAGAGAGAAAACAGTAAGGAGACGAATGGTGGACAGCGTGGACGGAGACGGAGAGTACGAGATCTAGAGAGAGGGAGAGCGCTTTAGGCACTGGAGAGTGGGAAAAAGTCTCGATCAGATTTTTCTTACACTCGCGACACACTCAATAGACTTCTCGCCAGCTAACCCTCTCCCATAAGAAGTTATCACTTCAAATAAACTAAAACCTTCTACAGCCTGTGGTTTATTAGGGCATGTATCATCAAAACACTCTGCGAATGATTAGTTGAGATCCTGGATCACCCTCAATTGGATTAATGCACGGTGGTATACTTGCCGGTCGGCAGACGGGCTGGCTGCCGGCTCCTCGCTCGCTGTCCTTCGTTCTGTTCGTGGTACACGCGACGCGGTATCGCTGTCTCTCTCTTTCTTTCGCTCGCTCGTCAGTCGGCGCCTCCACTCTACATGCTGTAAAGCTATATATAAAACTATACGACGCGAACTCAATAACTTTTAGAGAGAAACGCTGGAGAGATGCTTACGTCGCGATGGCAGACACGAAGATGGCTGCCGTGACTCGTATAAAGCCGTAGCAGCTTCGGGGGTACGCGACGGGCATATTACGCGTCGCGAGACCGTTCTAATCCGGTCAGGATGCTCGCGCGCACGCGACCCCTGTGAGCATGCCTGCTCGGCGCGGGTAATTCGAATCTCGAATTACCTAACTCGCACACGCGTTACACCCCCCCGCCAGACGCTGCTTAGGGACCTGTGAGCAGCTCTGCCCTCCATGGCCGTCTTGTACCTATACGTATGGTGGTAAGGCTTTAGTAGAAGAAGGTTCTAAAAGGGAATTAGGAAGAATTGGAGTCACTGGATTTTCTTTTTTTAGTTTTTACCAAAAAAAATACAAAAAAAAACTCGTCGGGGCTTAGCCCTCTTCAGCTGGCCCGGGAGTAAGTCCGGCGCCCCTTGTGGCGAGCTTGGTTGGGGCAGTGCTTCGACTTCTTTACCCCGAGCTCGCCACACATGAAGCACCGGGGAAGTGCCTGCGCGTCTAATGCCTCCTGGGCAGCCTTCTCCTCTTCGAGCGCCTTTCGGAGACGCTCGTCTTCTTCCTGGTGATGGCGCTGGGCCTCTTCTTTGGCCCGGCGCGCCGTCCCCTCCGCCTCTTCTCATGCTCGCCTGGCCTCTTCCATGCGCTCCTGCGCACGAGCCAGGCGAGCCTCCTCCTCCCTAAGTAAGGCGGCGCGGCGCAGCCTGGCGGCCCTGGTCTCTGCGGCGGCCGCGAGCTCTTCTCGCCGGCATTGGGCCATTCCGACCCATTTTCCGACTTGCCTCTCGCCGGCCTTACCGTGGCACTGGAGAAAATCCTCCAGTGCGGCCAGAGCAGTGTCCTCCGTAGCGCGCGAGGACTTGCTGAGGCGCCGCGCCTCCTCAAGAGCCTGCTCCACCGGGCCCAGGCCGCACGAACTTCATCGGTCGGTGCTCCTTTTGGGGCCTGGGTCGGAGCATCTCCTTTTTTTCCTTTTGCGGCCCGAGCCGCGCCGGCTTCAACTTCCGGCGCACAATGATGGTCTCGGGCCGCCTCCTCTTCGGGGACTCGGCCAGCACCAGTCGACTCGGCTGCTCCTTCGGGGGATGAGGTCGCCGAAGTGGGGACGGACCGGCGCCTGTGTCGGCCGGCCTTGAAGGTCCCATTCTGGGCTCCGTTGCCTCTATCTCCTCAATCACTAGGGTGGAGGGTTCTTCCACTGGTGGAGGTTTCAACGTCACCGCATCTATCCCCTCCACCACCTGCTCCAGGAAGTCGATGACGGCCAGGTCAGGTTGACACTGGATTAATCCAGCCATCACCCACTTCGCCGTCTCCGCTACCTCTGGAGTCAGGCCTGGCATGTCCTGCAATAGGAAAATTGATCCCGGAAAAAGGTAAGTATGAGGATCGGAAAACAAGGGCGAACATGGGTACGGACGGCACAATTCTTGGACGGCACAGTTAGCGCTTTTTGGACGCTCGGGTTCGACGGGGGCTAATTGGCCCGACAGCAGTAGGTGGAGGCTTCTTCTTCAAGCCCATTGGCCTCCCTGGGCTTTGCTTGGACTCTGTTGGACCAACCACACGCGTAGGTCGGCCGTCGCTCGCACGCATTCCTGGCCTAACTAATAGCGCGGTCATACGAGGTGGACCGCGCCTCTTAGCCGTCGCCCGAGGCTGTACATTCCCCTGGCTAACTCTGTTGCCCGCTGGCACGTTACGTTCGGGTGAAGAGTCCCTCGGTGGTGGCGACTGGGCTACTTCTTGAATACTTTTGTCCAAGTAGTTCTTGGGCTCTTCTGCGGAGACGTATCGCTTGAGTTGCTGCGCATGGACGGGACTGATCGTTCGACCATCCTCACCTTGGATCTCATAGGTGTTTTCGCCTAGAATATTCGCAATCGTGTAGGGCCCCGCGTACTTCAGGGCTAATTTGGCAGAAATTCCCTCAGCTGCTGAGGATAGTACCTTATTCTCTCTCCATACACGATCGGCTAGACAGAATTCTGGAGGTCGACGATGAGCGTCATAATATTTGGCTTGTCTCGCCTGCTCCGCTTGCGCATCGGCCGCCGCCCGAACGTGCAATTCGCGGAGCTTGTCCATGCGCGCCACTCAATTGTTTATCGCCTCTTGCTGCCCTTGCTCTTCGGCTAACCTGTCTTCCTCCCGCCTTAGTGTCTTCGGTGGGTCAGGCTATCGGCCGTAAATGAGCATGGCAGGACTTATCTTGGTAGAGCTGTGTTCTCCCGTATTATACGCGAACGCCAGCTCGTTCAGATGCTCATCCCAGGACCGGTGTTTCTCATCAGCGTAAGACATGATCATGGTCTCCACCGTTCGGTGCACACGCTCGACGGGATTGACTTGAGGGTGATATGGTGGTGTAAACGTGTGATGCACGTTTCTCTCCTTTAAGAATGCCTCTAAGGGTGCACCCTTAAATTCAGTCCCATTATCGGAGAGAAACACCTGGGGGACTCCGAACCGCAGACATACTCGTTCGTTGAGTCCTTTTATCACCGATTTGCCATCTGCCCTTTTTATCGTAATTACTTCAATCCAGCGTGCGAACAGGTCCTGGAAGATGAGAATGTATTCGTGGCCTTGGTTTTAGGGAGGGTCCCATAATGTCGCTGGCCACGATTTGCCATGGACGTTCTGTAATGCGACGTCCCATGAATCCTACTGGGGCGCGCTGTTCGACTTTGCACTGCTGGCAAATTTGATACTGGCTCACATATCTGGTCACATCTCGAGACATCTGTGGCCAATAATACTTCCGCCTTACTCTCTCTAGAGTTTTCTCGCGGCCCAAGTGCCCAGCAGTTGGAAAGTCATGGCATTCTCTCAGTACTTCGCGTCGCTTTTCGTGAGGGACTGCTAACTTCCATGCATCGTCGTCGCCGAGAGATTTGTCTATGACTTCATTAGGGTTGTACTTGTGCAGTCCCCCCCCCCACCAACTTCAACGTGGGGAAATCTCGCGGCTGCTGTTGAATCTCTTTCACGATCTTGAGGTACCAGCGGTCGTTTGTATCGCGCTCGAGCTCTAACACGGCGACCGCTGGCTCTTCTTCCTCGAACATCCGTGAAAGGGCATCTGGGACATTGTTCAACGAGCCCGTTTGATGTTCGACCGTGATACTGTAGTTCTGCAGCTCCAAAGCCCACCTAGCTAACCTGCTGGTCGGGTTTTGGAGGTCACGGAGCCACTTCAAGCTGCTATGGTCCGTGATAACCTTGAAGTCGTAGGCATCTATATACGGATGGAACTTTTTAATTGCCCAGAGAATTGCTAGGCATTCTCGTTCCATCACGCTATAATTCCTCTCGGCTGCGCTCAGAGTTCGACTGGCGAACTCTAGGACTCTTTCATCGCCGTCAATTATTTGGTATAGCACCGCTCCCAGACCTGTATCGGTCGCGTCAGTTTGCACCACGAGCGTTAGATACGGGCCTGTGTAGATCGGTGCAGAAGCTACTAGCGCTTTTAGCTTTTGGAAGGCCTCTGCTTGTGCCGTTGGCCTCTCATATTTCCGATCCTTTTTCGTTAATTCGGTCAGTGGTTCAGCAATTGTGGCGAAGTTCGATAAAAACTTTCTATACCACGAGGCCATTCCTAAGAAGCGTCTCAGCTGACGGAGGTTTTTCACTATCGGATACTCCATAATGGGCTTTATTTTCTCGGGGTCTGGCTTAAAACCATCTCTATTTACTTTGACCCCGAGATATTGGACCTCATCGCGACAGAAGACGCTCTTCTCGCGATTTATTGTGAGGCCCGCATCCTGTATCCTGTCCAGAACTCTTTTTGGAACCTCTTTATGCTCCTCGAATGTCTCTGTGATTATTATTATATCGTCGAGATACGGGTAAGCAAAAGGTTCGAGTTCGGGGCCGATGACTTTGTCAATCAGCCTCTGGAAGGACGCTCCGGCATACGAAAGACCGTAGGGCATTCTCGTAAATTGGAAAAGCCCTTTGCCTGGCACGGTGAAGGTCGTAGTCTCTTTGGACTCCGGACTAAGTGGTATCTGGTGGTACGCACTGCTTAAATCCAACGTGGAGATGTATCGCGCATTCTGCAGTTTACGCAAGATACTTTCCATGTATGGTAACGGGTACGCGTCTGGCCTTGACGCTGCGTTCACTTTTCTGAAGTCCACGCAGAAACGGAACTTCCCGTTGGACTTGCGTACCATTACCACTGGGCTTGACCAGCCACTTGTCGAGGGTTCTATTATTCCCACGACTAGCATGTCCTCCACCTGTTTGTGCATCTTTTCCTTGAGTTTCTGTGATACAGGGTAATACTTCTGTTTAACGGGTCTTGTAGATCCGACGTGTATTGCATGCTCGATCCACGAAGTACACCCTAGTGGTGCCAGGCTGCTACCGATCAGCTGAGCTACTAAAGCTTCTACCTCTTTGCGCTGTTCTTCTGTTGGGTCCACCAACCCTATAGCTGATACTGACACAGTGTTGTTTGCGGTTATGGCGGCTACTTCTAACTTTACGCTTGCATCGTCATCCTTGAGATGCAGCGTGTTATCTGTGGGGTCTAAGACGGCGCTAAACTTCTTAATGAAGTTTACCCCCAAGTAGCACTCCGTATCTAGATCTGGCATTATTGCAACGCGCACTTCTTTGCACACGCCAGCCACGACCATGGGCAGATACACATAGCCAACCACTGCTATGCTTTGCCCGTTTGCCACCCGTGCCGTTAGGCCGCTGGCTGGGATTAACTCTTTTCCACAGGCCGTAGCGAGCTGTAGGCCGATGGAATTCATCCCAGTCCATGAAGCTCCTGTATCTAAGAGTGCTCGTAGCCTGTAACCGGCTACACCTACTTGAAGACACCATCGTGAGTAAGTTTCTAGGTTGACTTCATTCGGTTGAATCGCGGGCCCTTTTTCGCTTTCCACTCCAGACAATTGGACCGAGTTACCCTCGGTCTCTGGTGAGAGAGCTGGGGGCGGGTATGTGGTCGTGTTTACCTGCCCCCCTGGCCGTTTCTCTGTTGGTTTCCGGCAGCATTGGGCTTGTTGCCTCCCTTTTGCTCATATCCGGGTCTCCTTCGGTACTCTTGCCTTTGTGGAGGTCCGTTATTTCTTGGACTATGCGGCCTAGCTTGGTGGGTCGAGCTACTACCCCCATTAGGCTGGTTTGTAATTTGCCCCCACTCCCGTTGCCTATTTTCCCAGTTACCCTTCTTCTTAGGTTTTCTGGTTTGCGGCGGGCTAGGCTTCTGCCCCTTGTTCTCGTCGCTGCTTTTCTTTGTCAAGGGCCATAAGCATTCGGCCATGACCCGATGGAACATAGCCTCGGGGCTCTCTCGAGGCTGGTGCTGTTGGTGCCCCTTGGCGCACGCTTGGATTCTGCTTTTTCCGCTGATCCGTGGGCGGCTCAGTCGGCACGTAGGCAAATTCTGGCATGTACGTGCGCTCGGGCGGTGGTGGCGAATGATACACCTTATCTGTCTCGAGCGCTAATTCGACTACCCCGGCCAGGTCCAGGAGCCCTCGGTAATCCGTAACTTGATTACGCATTACCATCTTTTTTAGTTCTGGCCGCATGTTTCGGTGCTACATGTCTAACTGTTGAGCGATGCTAGGCACCGGAACCAACTTTAGGATCATGGATGGTAGATTTACGACGTAATCACGCGTAAGTTCATTTCTGCCTTGAGTCCTCGCGTTTATTTCCGCCATGACGCGCTGCTGATGTCCCCTGTCCCCGCCATACATGTGCGTTATGGCTTCTACGAAATCTTGCCACGATCGCCATGTATGGCGGTTACTCCGGTACCAGGTGGCTGCTACCCCAGTTAGGAGCTCTGACAACGACGAAAGCACCTCGTCGTGTGTCAGATTAGCTAGAGTTCTGCATTCCTCTATTCTTGAGGACCCTGAGAACCTTATGTGCCATTTTCGGACTATCTCGCCTACACCACGGTTCGTCTGCTGAGGCAAATACGTATGCATCACAGACGGGTCCTGGGTCACACCATTCCTAGTCTGGCGCTGAGAAGAATTTCTGGTATTATTCCTCAGAGCCTCTGTTGGGGACTGGAGACTCGGGCTGCTGCTGTTAAACTCCGCATACGTGAACATGTCTTGGAAGTTCACATGCGGTGATCCTCGTCTACGGCCCGTGCTTGAGGGTTGAACTCCCTCCAAGTGTGTACTTGAGGTTGGAAGTCGAGCTCCTTGAAGTATTCGAACATTCTCTTTAAGCTTTTCAACCTCTTCGACGAGCATTTTCGGCACCGCCAGTAGCTGCTCCGATAATGTATTGTCTCCGACTGCTATCCCAGCAGTTCGCAACTCACGTTGTCGCGGCCACTCCAAGTTTTGCAGCTGTGGCGGATTTCGCGATTGCTGCCAGAACCCTTGCTGCCCATTTCGTGCTAACAACGACTCTTCTTCGTAGTTGCGCTGGTATTGTCGTTGCCTGCGCTGCTCTTCCAGGAGCACTTGCTACCGCTGCTGCTGCTCCTGCTGTTGTTGCTGTTCCTATCGTCGCTGCTGCTCCATCTGCTGTTGCTGCCTTTGCTGCTGCTGCATTTGCTGCTGCTGCAGTTGCTGCTGCTGCATTTGCTGCTGCTGCAGTTGCTGCTGCTGCATTTGCTGCTGCTGCAGTTGCTGCTGCTGCATTTGCTGCTACTGCAGTTGTTGCCATTGGAGCTGTTGCTGTTGAAGCTGTCCCTCGGCTTCGGCTGGAGATGTCCCGGTGGGTGCTGCAGAGCTCAATATCTCTGTCCCGGAACCCTCCTGGCCATTTGCCTCTTCCGCTGGCTCCACCACTGCATTATGTGCTTGTTGTGGAGCGTTCATCCTCCGAGACTCCGAGAGTTTCTGCATCACTATCGGGTCATCAAGGAGCGTTATGAACGGGTGCGGGTGGTCTGGGTCAGTATTGGGATCCACAATAGTCGACCCAGATTTGTTCATCAACGTTAAGTCGATGAACGCCCTTCGGGACTGCTCGCGTTTAGCAAACGCTTGCTGCTCCGACAGCTCCGGCTCTGGCACGAAATCGGCGGCACTATAATCGCCCATAAGCCACTTGATCGCTGTCAGCATATTTAGTGACTGCAGAGCTGACTGCTGTAGACTAAGGGCTTATAGGGCCTCGTTTATTTCCTCTCCGGGCTGTGTATAGGCCCAATTGAGTATCGCAGATTCCGCAAATTGCGATGATCGGGCCATGGTGTCAATTGGCTGTGCGCTTCCCCACGAACGTATTTTACTAGCGCGAGTAGTATCTGTTTGCCTATTCAACCCGTGAGCTAGCTTTTTCAACGCGAACCCGGGTTATTTTCTAAGAGCTACGGCGGTTGCTCTTAACCTCGATAACGCACGAGGGTTTCCCGTATGTGGCTCTAAAAAAAGCAAAAGCTATTTTTGTAATTAATTACTATTTGTAATTAATTACGCTCAACTACTCGCACTTGTAATTTTAAAATAAATATATGTGAAAATATTTATATATATATATATATATATATATATATATATATGTCAAAACGGACAATATCACCAAAAAACACAAAAAATTAATACAATTTTCACCTAAAAAAATAAAAAAACAATTTTAAAGTTCGAGGGTACTTTTGCGCTCGAGTTTTTACTTGGGCGCACAGTCAACTTTTTGTTCCGAGAGTGCCTGCCGACTTTCTCTCGATTTTGTACTAACAGCACGAGAAAAGAAAAAAAAATTTTATTTTTCGTGCACTAAAAAATAATTCGTATCGAAAATACGAGAGGAGAAAAAAAATTAATTAAAAAAAATTAATTATCGCTTAAAAAAAAAATTTTTTTTCGTTAAAAAAAATTAATTGTTATTAAAAAATTTTAATTGTTAAAAACAATTACCTAACGCACAAAAATTTCGCGATCAAGATCTCTCCTCGTCGGCACCATAGGTCGAGGGTTATTGGCTATCGCTCGCCTAACCTCTCGACCACACTCTCGCAACAGCACGGCTGTGTCACGCACACGCACACACGCGCCTACGAGCTGCGGCACGAAGAGCCTTTTTTTGCAGCTTATGCTCAGCTACGCTGCTGAGCTTCTTCGCGCCAAGCTTCGCCGCGAATCACGTACGCGCCACGGGTCCTTCTCCACCCTCAAAACGTTGTCGCGCCAGTTGTAACGGGATGGCTAGTGGGGGAAAATCCCAACAAGCCACAGGCCAGCGATGCCCTAGAATACGGTGCCGCGGGTGTCAGACTAAAATGACTTGCCCGGGGATCTGCTCCTGGAAATTTCGCTTACCAACTAATTGGATCGCTGAGGGAAAAGCGCGTGCTCGAAGAGTAAAGCGCGCGGCCGCTACGCTCAGATATGAAAACGACCGGCGGATTCATTTTCCCGCGGAGGCGGCGGTATCCGGGAGAAGGACAGGTTGTAATGAACAACGCGACGAGTAACTTGATATAACAGTTCAAATCTCTAATAACTACAAGAACAACGCACGTGCTGATTATAACAATGAGTTAATTCGCGCGCGACCGTTAATATTCAAAGGCGCGAACGATACGGCGCGCGGCGAAGCTGCTAATATCGCGCGCGGTGTTAAAGTACGGCGGGCTGACACGCACGCGCACGTACACGGCACAGAAAGCTTGCACGGGGCGATTTCCGTGCGAGTGTTTACAATAAACCCGCGAGAGGAGAGTAGAAAACTTACGTTAAGAAGGAGCAACTGGTGCACTCGGCTCTCTCGCGCTCGCTCTCGCTCGCACAGCAGTTGCGCTCTCTTTCTCTCTCTCTCTTTCTCGCTGTATTGGGTCGGCAGGCGGGCTGGTTGCCGGCCCCTCGCTCGCTGTCCCTCGTTCTGCTCGTTGTACACGCGACGCGGTATCGCTCTCTCTCTCTCTCTTTCTTTCGCTCGCTCGCTAGTCGGCGCCTCTACTCTGCACGCTGTAAAGCTATATGGGAGCGTCCTGCAGAAACCGGTCACCGAGCGAGCGCGGTGCCTTTTTTCGCGTAAAAGGCGCTCTGTTTAACTCGTTCATAATCGTATGCTGCGTCATTGAAAAAAAAAACCAAGGACCTATATCGATAGATTTTTTCCTGCTCTTTCCAATGGTGCCATTGTTTTTATTGCGAAACGCTTTCTTCCGGACGAAAACTCGAGTTGAATATTGAAAGCCATTTTTCTCAAAGTATATCATGCTTTTCTTCAAAATAAACTACACCATTGGAAAGTACAACTCTTAAGCTTCAAAACCCTATCTTGGAGAAGTTGGAGAAATAAAGGGTTTAAAAGTAACAACATGAAAAAGACAGCGCCGAGGGTCCGCGCGAGCCGCTCGCGCCCGTGCGTACGGCACGTTTAAATGCACGCTCTATTCAATTCGAAAGAAAGAAGCGGATGTCGTAAAAAGGACAATTCTTATAAAATCAAAAAAATGAAAAAAAATTAGAATTTAAAGGAAAAGGTAATATTGTTATGCCAGATTAAACAATCTATAAGGTTATTTTAAATTTCTGTTTCACTGCTTTCAGTGCGTTCATGGATATTTTTATGTTTAATATATTATGTTTTTCAAATTTTGTTATATAAATGAACAAAGTTCTTTGTAATATTATACTAACTGTTACAACTAGATCCACAAAATTATGTCCACGCATTGGCATTGTAAGTTACAAAACATTTTATATTTACAAAAAAGAAAGTGCGAAATAGCACATCGCGTGTATTAATCCGCCCTTGAGCATAGCGTAAAAAGTTCGGGCAGCCGCTGTCTTTTTGATCTTACTATTTTTGAACTTTCCATGTTTCAACTTAAAAATATAATATTTTATAGTTTAAGACTTGTACTTTTGAAGAATATAATTCATTTTGAAAAAAAGACTGATATTTTATTGGAAAAATAGAGTTTAACATTCAAATGGAATTTTCAACTAGAAGGAAGCATTTCGGAATAAAAATAATAGCACCATTGGAAAGAGCAGGAAAAAATCTATCGATATATGTCCGTAGTTCTTTTTTCAGAGACTTGGTACACGATTATTAGCGAATTGAATAGAGCGTGCACTTAAACGTGCCTTACGCACGGGCGCGAGGGGCTCGCGCGGACCCTCGGCGCTGTCTTTTTCATGTTGTTACTTTTAAACCCTTTATTTCTCCAACTTCTCCAAGATCGGGTTTTGAAGCTTAAGAGTTGTACTTTCCAATGGTGTAGTTTATTTTGAAAAAAAAACATGATATATTTTGAGAAAAATGGCTTTCAATATTCAACTCGAGTTTTCGTCCGGAAGAACGCATTTCGCAATAAAAACAATGGCGCAATTGGAAAGAGCAGAAAAAATCTATCGATATGGGTCCTTGGTCTTTTTTTTCAAGGACGCAGCATACGATTATGAGCGAGTTAAACAGAGCGCCTTTTACGCGAAAAAAGGCACCGCGCGCGCTCCCATATATAAAACTATACGACGCGAACTCAATAACTTTTAGAGAGACACGCTGGACAGATGCTTACGGCGCGATGGCAGACACGAAGATGGCTGCCGTGACTCGCATAAAGCCGTAGCAGCTTCGCGGGTACGCGACGGACATATTACGCGTCGCGAGACCGTTCTATTCCGGTCAGGATGCTCGCGCGCTCGCGCCCCTGGTGAGCATGCCTGCTCGGCGCGGGTAATTCGAATCTCGAATTACCTAACTCACGCACGCGTTACAAGTTTTTAAGTAATGTTTAAAGTTGAGTAACGAAAATATTTTTACAACATTAATAGTTAAATTACCTCAAATAGTTTTTGATATTTGATATTAATAATATTCTACATATTTGATTTTGCATAAATACATTATTCAAAAGTATATATAAAATTATATTTAAATACATTTAAGTAGTAAAAATCGTAATTATTCAATAAAAAATTAAAATTTTTAGATATTATCAAATGCTCATTAAAAATATTACTATGTCGACTGCAACTTACTATCAACTGATGAGAATTTTTCCATCGGTCTTACAGTCTTATAAATTAAATTAAAATAATCAATATTTATCGCAGTCAGATTGCCCTTGTTTATAATCACCTTCACAGAATCTGAAATAAAAACTTAATTAAAACCTGGAAAAAACTTTATTAGCAAAGGGCTACAATAGCAAAAAACTTTATTAGCAAAGGATAATGTAAATTTAATGGTAGAGTCAAGTAAATTAGATAACATTTATCATTCTTTATTAATTTAAGTGAGAATGAAAAGTTGGAGAGGGGAAGGTGGACGGTGGTGGGGGTAAGAGGAAATAAGTGGGTATGGATATATAAGGAGGTATATCGCGGGTTTCATTTCAGTCCTTGAGGAGGAGCCGGAGCTGGCTCCAAACGTTGGGTAATTGGGCCATTTGGTTATGGGGGCAGTTAGATAGTCCTTTGCTAATAAAGTTTTTTTCCAGGTTTTAATTAAGTTTTTATTTCAGATTCTGCGGGGGTGGTTATAAACAAGGGCAATCTGACTGCCATAAATATGAATTATTTCAATTTAATTTATAAGACTGTAAGACCGATGGAAAAATTCTCATCAGTTGATTATCAAATGCTATTTATTAATCAAAAAGACGAAATGAATTGCTATCAAAAACTAGAATAATGATGATTAGAAATAATTCGTTTTTTGCAGTATAAATTTTCTTAAAATGAAAAAACAATAAATTTAAAATATACATATTATTTTTTTATAAATGTACTGTAACGGGCTAAAAGCTGTCCTCGGTGCGCTATATCTCAACGCGGACTTGCCGATGAACGGCGTAGCAATTGACAGGCGCGAGCACTTAATCGTGCCAACCCTAGACGATTAGCGGCCCGTCAGCTCCGTGCTGTTGCTCGCCGTCGGCTGCTTTCAGCAGCAGCCGCGCCTTTTCGACCCGTTGCAACGCGCGACTTCGTCGTTGCGCTCTCTCTCTCTCTCTCTCTCAAGCGTGCTGCCCCAGCTGTTCAGCTATCACGCGAGTACTATGTACTCATGACCGCGGAGGCTGCCGATGTTCCACACCGTGCCACCGAATAATGGATTGGACTCGAGTTGCGCGAAATAATACGCAAACATGTAAAAAGCAAGACAGTTTATTTCGCATAACCACAGAAAATCAAATAGATGAACGGCGCGCTTCAAACGTGCGCGCCGAGTGATCGGGTGGTGCGCCCGCGCTCGCTTGTGTGCTCGCACGCACACACTCGTGAGAGTCGGAAGACGACCCGGGCTGATGTACCGAACGCCGTGCGCGTTCGATACTCGCGCGCGTATCAGCTGGCCTCGTTGCCGCGCTTCGCTTCCCGGACGATCGGCATCCGCGGGAGAAGCGTTCGCTTACGCGCTCGCCTGGCCAGGCCTACCTCGTATCGGAGTGAAGGGGGCAGCTCTCTCTCTCCTGCAGCGTCCCTACGTTGACGGCGCACTGCCGCTCTCTTCTCCCCCTCTCGCGCTCTCTCTCCTTCTCGCTTCAGCTATTGTGTGTCGTAGTTGCGCTCGGTACTTCTCGCACAGCTACACGTGCACGCAACTACACACACACACACGTAAGCCCCGGGAGAAATACGAGGACAAGCCCGACTCTATTCGCAAATCCTCATGCCGAAATCGACTGCTTTGCCTTCGCCAAGGCCGCGGCATTTTTATATTTTCGAGCATCTATCCGTGTGTATATCGTGCGTTGGAGATCGGCTAGATCCGAACTCCGTGTTCGCGCACATATACACACACAGACGCGCCTGCCGTTGCAGTGTAATAATTAAACGAAATTATGCAAATTAAAAAGGTGTATGTAAAATCTAAAAATGAAAAATGTTTCATACATGGTTTGAGCGTGAGTATATGTTAAGTAAATGAATTTATTGAAATAGAATTCATTATGAAAAAAATTATTATTTTAAGAGAGCAATCATCGGGTGGAAAGAAGATGCTATCTTGGCGAAGCGGGTGAAAAGGTTCTATTCGAGATGAGCGCGTAAATAGGTGATCCCGCTGCTATCGGAGATACGAGATGGCATCTTACGCGCTCGACTGAGATAGGAGTTTTTCACGAACTTCGTTGAGATAGAACCTTCTTTTTCCTACATATAAAAATATAAAAAAGATGTTTTATTTATTATTTAGAAAAAATATTTTTGTTAATTTTTCTAAACGATTTAATATTATTCAATCACCTCTAAAAAAATGGGTGAAGAAGAAGTTACTAGTAATTTAAGAATTATGTATTTCCAGCAGATTTCCATAACGAGACAATCAACATTTTCTTTATCGATTACTTGAGATTTCTTTTTTTTTTAAATAAAATTAATAATATCCGATTAGCTACGAGAGAATAATAAGCTGTCATTTCCTGTAAACTAATAAAAACCGCAGATGAATTTTTTTTCGATATTTTAAGATTTCTGCAAAATTTCTTTTAAGTAACTTTGTATTTATCCGACTCTAAAAAAAAGGTAAGAAAATAAAATGACCAGCAATTTCAGAACCAAGCGATGAAATATATTAGTAACGAATTTTATATTTTTCTTTATTTCTTTTAACCAACTTAATATTATCCGATTGGGAAGAAAAAAATTAAAATAGATAACAAATCAAAATACTGTTAGAAAATGCTTCTACTTCCTTCCGCTTTTGAAACGTTGCGTCAAAAAAAATTATTGTCTATTTTTTTTTATATTTTTTGTTTTCTCACAGAGAAAGCTTTGTAACAATGAAATTTTTCAACTCCGAGATTTCGATGGTTTTCGATATTTCCGAGCTCCCTGTTATGATATTTGTCAGAAGTAGATTGATTTTCTGAAAGGTCTTGAAATTTCCTATCTATCCATATTTTTTTCGGCCCAATCGGAAAATATCAAGTGGGCTAAAGAAAAAGAAGAAAAATATGTAAAACCCGAAAATAATTTTTCCCGTTGCTGGGTTTGGCTATCTGTCAGAAGTATACCCATTTTCTGAAAGGTCATGAAATTTCCTCTATATCCATATTTTTTCGGCCTAATCGGCTAATATTAAGTCAGTTAAAAATGTAACAAACATATGAAAAAATCGAAAATAATTTTTTCTTCATACGTGTCGGTAAAGTACGTACTTTGTGGACTGTCTTGAGTCCGTAAAGTTGTATGAAGTTACTTTGGCACCATGGGGTAGGCGAAACAAACCCCCACCATCAACCCCCTTGAGATCATTGTCCTTCCCGCACAACCACAGGGAGGGAGGGAAGGGGGTATCAGGCATATTCCTGAACACCCCTCCAACTTATAATGGTCATAGGTGGGGATAGGCTGTCTGCCCCATGCGCCACGGTTCAAAATTTTGGGAGATGAGAAATTTACTTGCTATACTTACTCATTATACTACTACTAAGTACCGCGCAGAGCAGAAATTCCCCATCCAACACTCTGCTCTACTCTGAAGAAACTGCACGATTGTGCTGTCAGCTACAGCTGTATGGCATAGCTTCTCCACCACCACTGGGATGGGAGGATGGGATGTGTTATAGATACCCCTATAATACGCCCCACTCCAACTACGATCAGAGGTGGGGATTTGCCGTCTACTACATAGCACCACAGTTTTTAAAATTTATAATATTTAACTCTCTAAGATAATATAAAATTTATAATACTAAACTCTGTTAGAAAATTTATAAAACTAAGTGGTACTTTAGGATAGGAGTGTAAAAGATAAATGAAAACAGGTTTGATACGTTTACATCTTTTTATTCTTTAAAAATACATTATTAACGAAATGTAATGAAACAAGTTCATATATTAAGCAAAATACATAAGATATTGGTATATCATGTTTTTTTTTTAAATTCTCATATATATTATCCCCATCTCTTATCACAAATTTTTCTGCAAATTGTAGTACATTACGTACAGAAAAATGTGTTTATTGAGAAGATTGACTTACTTGCATTTTTTCTTTTAAATAATTACAAACTCCATTCAATAAATACTGCAATGTAGTGGTTTTCTCATCACAGAAAGTCGAGCCGCGTTGTGCACATACGTACCCCTTTTCCACTCCGGAACGCCTTCCCCTCTGCCTGCTGCCCATACCCCGTTTAAGCCGCGGCCAGCAGCAACCGATGCTCGGACTATGTCCTTACCTCCTTAACCGCTGTACGCGGTTGTCGTTGCCGCCTACTGGGGAGCTGTGCGGAGTTGCCAGCGCCGCTGCTGTGAGCCGCGATAGTCTGGCCTGCAGCCGAAGAGAGGCTGATGAGCGGTAGGCGAGCGCGACCGAGCGCCTCGAGGAGCCTCGAGACCTCGAGATAGTGTACGTTAGTACGCGGACGTGCCTACAGCGAGTGTCTCCGCTGAACCTTCACCGACTCCTAGCCGCCGTCGCCGTACTCGGGGAGTCAGCGCCAGTTGTCAGAGAGAGAACGAGCAAGCTGGTGGAGAGTTAGAGATCGAGAGAGAACGCCGTGTCGCAACTCGTCTGGCCGCAGTAACCAGTAAGTGCCCCATTGTTTCCTTCCTTCCGCCTGCAGACCCGCGTATGTCTGCGCTCGCGTCCGCGAAACCTCCAACCGAACCCGCTGTAATTGCGTGTACCTAAAGCTACAATTGTAAACCCTTCGCGGAAAGTGAATCGTGCGAATTTTGTATGTCATCCCGTTGCGGAGCAAAACGTGCTCTACCATCCGCGCTAGTGAGAAGTTCAAACTGGTACAGAAGCGCACGTACCTGGCGCCCCAGATTTATGTACGAGCTCTCTATGATTGAGAGTTCTTTAGTTTCAATAAAATACGTTATTATTTTTCCCATTAGTTTCTGAGTGTTTTCATTGCATGCGTGTGAATTGTATTAAATTACGTACTTATAACTTGACGGAAGACTACTGCCTATTAGTTTTACTTTATGTTGCGATATTCTTCTAATAAATATTGTATTCTTACACGAATACAATTTGATAAAGCCTTTAAGCTATCAAAGTTTACATTTTTAGATGTTAAACTTCGTCGTTAATGTTTCCGCCGTGGTAGATCGCCTTGTTCCAGTGGGTCTTCTATAAATTCAATTGCTTTTTCACTATAGCTTATAATACACCTCATGCTGAAATTAGGAAAAAGTATCTTCTGATCCAGCATGTCACTATCTTCGGTTTCGAAAAATTGGCCAATTAATGGGAACATTTTGAAACTGACACCAGTCGGAGACTGTAAATGCGAGGCCAACGAAATCGTCAGAACCACTAATCTGAAGGATAGGCTCGAAGACACCGCGAATTTTTTTGTTCTCCAAGCCAAGTGTAATTTTCTTGGTATAGGATTTGTTCAAGCCACATACCCTTGGCAGTAGCTGATGATAGTGGTATTTAGAAGGTCTATCTTGACCAACCATTCTCTTGTATTTAGTAGGATTACCTTGACCAGACATCCGTGTGTATTATGTCAGCAGGAGTGATTGAGTGAACTGATAAATAGGATATATCCGATCCTCTCTTTTATACTGTCCATACTGATGGTCGGGCATACTAATGGAAGGGATATGATAGTAGTGTGAGTATGTTAGTAGAAGAGCCGGTAGTGGAAGAATATACCCTCTATACAATTTTGAAATATAATTTCTAACCATTTGATCATTTTTTTTGTAAATTAGAAGAAAAGTTTTCCACAAAATTTCTAATCCAAGACCCTCAGACATGTAATTTAAAAACATGAGGCAACGTAACCACATGGATCTGAAGTTTCACTTTGCAGTTGTCGTGAAGTCTATCCAAATTTTCTAACATTTCTTCAAATACGGCTTATGTGATCATTGCCCTAAAATGACATTATCCAGCGTTTCTCCATGAATGCGACTAAGCATTGTAATAGCTTTAACTTCTACACGAGTTAGGGGGTATTTAGCTGTTGTTTTCGAAAGTGCTTTGTCGTGAGCCAATACAAAATTTGGACTAAGTTTGACACGGCGTATAAAGAGAGCAGTTTCGGTAATTCGAGCAGTGTAGAACGCTGTCGGATTCATAAGACACAAATATCTCGGGATCGTACGAGTCACACACGTACTTCAACATCATTAGTTAGTAATTTGTCTTGATTAAAAAGATCGCAATGTAATCTATGCTTCTACCCAATGATATCTATGCTTTCCTCTTCACCCATAAATTGTCATCTGTAGCATCCACATTTCCAGAGGTGTCGGTGTACCATAGCTCACATGTGAGATGAGATTTTTTAGCTGCTGGCCCATAGTTTAATAAAGTTTCAATGTGTGATCGATAAGCATACGCATTATTGGAAGGGGAAACAGGTTTTTGAATGAAAAACACATCAACTTGGTTAAATATTGAGTGCATAACATTATTTATGAAGCCAACATTTTTCAAGACATTTGCATCTACGATTTCAGGAGGTGTTGTTGTTTCTGCAATATTTACACGAACACTAAGCAGACTATGTGTAAAGTCGATATATTCGCTAGTACCCGATATAGAAAATTCTATTGGCGACCTTTCAGTTAGCGAAGATATTGATTTGTATTGAACATAATTTGAATTTTCAATCATTGTTTGAGTAGGTGGTACACTAAATAAATTCACTTCAGATTTTAGACATGCACACGAACCATTATAAAGAAAACCATTATTCTTTAAAAATATCTCATGTCGTACGTTGTCCTTTCGAAGTTTTTCTTTTATTTTTACAGGATGTTTTTTTAATATCAAATTTCTTCTTTGCCTTAACTTTAAAACGTTTTCTACTTTTGTTGCTTACTTAACCAGAGTTCCTAGTAGACTGTTTTTTCATGTTCGACGCTTAGTTTTATATCCTGAGCCGGTTATGTGATTATCCAACTTTTCTTCAGCTTTAATTTTGAGCGTCTTTACTGATTCTCGAATATTATTGTGCAAAGATTCTTTAAAAGGTTTTTCATGTGCAATGTCATCTAAAATATTTACACCTGCTCGTAAAGTCTCTTTGCCAACAGCTTTTCCTACAGCCTTACCACCTTTTTTACAAGTTGTAAAACACTGCGATAGATACCTTTTAAAAAGCTTCCAACACCTTTCCTTTTTATATAGATGTATCTATTGTAATATATTGTAATTATCGAATGGATCGTGACCATTTTGGTAATCATAAATTGCTTCAAATTACCCCATCCTATGTGGTTCTGTTAAAATGAAGTGTCGCTGCCAACGTATCGTAATCAAATGCTATAGGGTTTCGATGTGGTACTTTATATCTCTATTATGATCGAAGGAGGTTGCAATAAAACGATCAACGAGGAACGAAGAAAAATTCATTTAAAACTTCGTTTATTGGCCGACGTTTCGGTACTAATATTAATACCTTCATCAGGGCTAAGAAGGGAAAAAAATGCATAGTTAAAACATATATACAGAATATTTTAAGCAAAAGAACCCATTAACACTTTTTTTTGGCATTTTACTGACCTAATAAATTAACGAAAGTTTACACCATGGTTCGCAGACAAACATAGGTGACGTCGATCAAGTAATGATATAGCACATAGTGCAACGTCTGTGAGCGGATTTTATTTAACTAGAATATTTTGAAAAGAATTCGAGTTTGAAAATTTGATTTTAAGTTAACGAAAATTAAAATTCTATACGAATATAACAATAAACAGCTAGAGCTCTTACCCATCCTGCACTCTGGAGTCCCATTTTTCGACATTGAGAGAAATGCGAAATTTCCGGGGTTTATATACCTACAGGGGGGACGTTAATTTTCGCAAATTCAAATTCTGAGAGTGAGAGGAGAGGGAGCGCGCCAACAAGTAGCGTACTGGAGATCGTACGACTAACAGCGTTTATTGTTATTTTCGTTATTGCAGAAGTGTCTATTGGTTGTCTCAATTAATCATTATTTGACCCGAAACCAAAGGACAACTTTACACCCAAAAATCAAAATAGCTCATCACGTCAAAATCCTATACGAGATCTCATAAGAGATGATGATTCAAGCTAACAACAATGTCATATCGTCGACTGAGAGATGAAAGACGACAATTCGGCTGAGCGCTAAAAAAAAACTCGGTCTAGCGCTAAGAAACCAGACAACTTGGTTGAGCGCAAAAAAACCAGACAACTCGCTCAAAAGTTAAGAAACCAAACAACTTGGTCAAACGCAAAGAAACCAGACAATTCGACTGAGCACTAAGAAACCGGACGACCACTTTGATGAATTGTCGTCTTTCACCTCTCAGTCGACGATATAAAATTGCATATAGTTCTCATATGAATTATTCATACAATTTTAAATCATATAATATCTGTGAGATCTCATCTGATAATTTAATTATGGAAATAAATGGCTTTTAATGTTAAAATATAAATAAATATTATGATTTAAAAACCATTTTTTAGGCACGATCGCTTCTCGGGAGAGCCTTATATTTTCGTCAGGGCGAAAATTGTAATACTTCAAATTCTGAAAATTTACAACATAAAAACTATTTTCCACCCAAAAGAAGTACATTATAAGCGTTTTCAGAGATGTATGTATGTCTGTACGTATGTATGTGATCAAGTAACCCGATTATCTCAGCGAAATTTCGACGGATACAAATGAGCTTTGGCGAATATACTCGTTTAATTATAAGTAATTGACAGTTCTCTACCGAGCCAAATCGATCGACAAATAAAAAAACGCCAGAGAAAATAAAAATTTGAAAAAATCGATTTTTGAGCATACGGTGAACAAAATTAAATTTAAGTCAAAAACAGCAAATGCATCTGCTATAACTAATTAAAAGACGTCTTTCTTACATTGAACATTTTTTTCTATGAACAATATTTAACAATGTAATAGCGAAAAAATCGCTAAAATCATCAAAAATAGTCGTATTTTTGCTGTTACTTTACAGGATTTGAATTTACACAAAAATGTTAAAAGCAAAAGTTATAGATAATATTGAAACAAAACTTTTTCCTATTCGACATTTTTTTGTACAATCAATTCCTGGTGAGTTAAATCCAAAAAAACGGATTTTAACGCCTAAATGTACATAAAATGGCCGATTTTCGGTTACAACTGAGCAGAATTTAACTTTACACAAAAATTTTAAATGCAAAAGTTATAGATAATATTAAAGCAAAACTTTTTTATATTGAACATTTTTTGCTACGACCAATTCCTCACGATTTAAATCCAAAGAAACGATTTTTAACGCCTAAATATACCTAAAATCGCCGATTTTCGTTTATAACGTAGCAGGATTTGATTTTATACAAACAAAAGTTATAGATAATATTTGTCCCATTTAACATTTTCATGTACAATCAGACCCAGACGAACTAAACTTATAAAAACAATTTTTTAGGCACGACCGCTTCTCGGGAGAGCCTTATATTTTCACTAGAGCGAAAATTGTAACACTTCAAAAACGAACAATTTGTTGCATAAAAACTATTTTTCACCCAGAATTAGTTCATTTTAGGCGTTTTTTATGGTGTATGTGTGTATGTCCGTTCGTATGTAGTCAAGTTTATGGAATATCTCAGCGAATTTCCAATAGATGTTAACGAATTTTGGCCCAGATACTCGTCTAATTATAAGTAAGCTCCAGTCTTATACCGAGCCGAATCGATCAACAAATAAAAAAACCCAGAACAAATAAAAATTTTTGAACATAATGATAACAAAATTAATTTTTCGTCAAAAAACAACAAATGCATCTGCTAAAACTAATTAAAACACGTCTTTTTTACATGGAAAATTGTTTTCTATGAAAAATATTTAACAATGTAATAGCAAAAAAACCGCTAAATTCATTAAAAATAGTCGTTTTCTTGCTATTTCTTTACAGGATTTGATTTTACACAATCATGTTAAGTATAAAAGTTATAGATAATATTAAAACAAAACTTTCTTCTGTTAAACATTTTTTTGTACAATCAATTCCTGAGGAGTTGAACTCATAAAAACGATTTTTAACGCCTAAATATACATAAAATGTACGATTTTCGGCTATAACTTGTCAGGATTTGATTTTACACAAAAATATTGAATGTAAAAGTTATAGATAATATTAAAATAAAACTTTTTCCTATTAAACATTTTTTTGTACAATCAATTCCCGACGAGTCAAATCCAAACAAAGAATTTTTAACGCCAAAACATACATAAAATGGACGATTTTCGCTTATTTCAACGATTTAACTTTACACAAAAATATTAAATGCAAAAGATATAAGTATGGATAACATCTAAACAAAACATTTCCCCAATTAATATTTTAATGTACAATCAATCCTGATTATCTAAACCTATAAATACGACACTTTACATATTCAATTTTCGCTTATTTAACATGATTCGATTAGACAAAGAATTATTCAGTGCGATAGCTTTAAATAATATCGGAAAAATCAATATAACATTCGAAAGATCATATAATTATAAAAATATAATCATAAGATATAAAATTGCATTTAATTACAATGTTAAAATAGTACATTACGATACTGCCACTGAAGTCACATGTATCGTACGATATTTTATAGCACGTTTACCGAAGTCCACTGTCACGCCTTTGCGTACCTTAATCAGTCCACTCGCTACGCTCGTGCGCTAACCTCACGGTGCAATAATCGATTACTTAAGTCACGGGTAGGCGTGGCTTAAGTGCGGACTTAGGTTACACTGTGCTATAAAATGATCTAAACACATTGTAAACATAATTTAAAAAAAAAAATATCTATTGTTTACAAACTGCCAAATATTATGTAAACTAAAACACTAATAAATATATAATAAGAAATATAAATTGATGTTGAAGTAACAAAAATTAAAAGATTAAATTCCTAAATGTTTTATTACTTAAAATTATTCTAAGTTGGTCCAAGAAACAAATTATATTTTTCTAAAACTTGGTCGTAGACAGGCAGCTAATATCGTATATAATCTAATCTTCTATTAACAATGTGATTAATAGAAGTTTAAACCTTAAAAATAAAATTAAAAAACAAGATTAAATTTTTGATTAAATATAAAATTGAGCCAAAGAATAAGCAAATATAATATTCAATCCTCATGACTCGTAACCATATTCCTAATATCACACATTAAATGATATTCGATGACGAATGAATCTACGAAATCATTTTGTGACCATGAATGAAAGTCCTTGAGGATATAGTTATTATGTTGAAATGTCCCATCTAAATAAAACAAAATAAAAGAAACAATAAAGTTTGTTCTTGGTAGGTAATGAGGTATGGCGGGTTTGATGTGGGGCGCAGGGCAGGGTCCAGGGGCAGAGCCCCTGGTGGGGGCATAGGGGCGAAGCCCCCACTCAGGGGGGTGTGGTGGGGCGAAGCCCCCCACCTGAAATAAAATTACTGATATATTAAAAAAAAAATATATATATATATATCAACAGCGATATATATAAACTTCTTTCTGAAATACGACCTTACTAAAGAAGAAATTATTTTATTTTAATTTATTTACACTTTATTTAATCCAACTAAAAAAAAAAGAAACTTTACTTTAATAAAATTGTAGCTATAAGATAGATAGAAACAAAAATTGAGGTATCAATCTTGGTACAGAAATTGACAATTTGTTGGTATGGACTTCCTTCGTATATATAATTTTACAACAATTATTATACTAAGAAAGGTTTGACCCTGCTTGCTACTAAAGCAGACAATTCGAATTCAAAAACGAATTCATAGATTTCATTTATTTCTCAATTAAACATTTTGCTTCCTCCTAGAGGAAGCTTTGTAATATTAAATTTTTGAGTTGTTGTAGAAACATGTTATAATTGTGTTCCGAGATGTTAGGAATCAAAATACATGGTTTTTGAAAAATGTCTGTGTGTGTGTGTGTGTGTGTGTGTGTGTGTGTGTGTGTGTGTGTGTGTACGCCTAGATCTCAATTTCTACTCGTTCAATTTTGACCGGGCTGGTCTCATTTTCCGGTCAAAATCCGTTTTTTTTTTATTGCGGCGATGTGTTTTTGTTTTTTTTTTTTCAAATTTTCGATTTTTCTCAAAACTGCTTTTTGATTTTTTTTTTTTAATGATAGGATCGAGTTATTCGAATCGGATGGGTAGCGTTCGAAAGAGAATTAAAATACCTATATTTTCTAAAAAAATTATTAACAATAACGTGTTTTTTTAGATAATAATAACTCCCAAAGTAAACGGTCAATTTCTTTTGAGAAAAATCATGATAATGGATAACATAAATAAATATAATCTGTAATGTTTTAATTCATTTTGTTGGTTAGTTTTTTAGAAAAAAATTCAAAAATGAAAATTAATTTTTGTATATCCAACGATTACAGGAGCAACAATGACTTAATCGCTTCAAAATTCTTTGTAGTCGTAAATTTATAAATTTCGTTATTAAATATTAATTACAAGAATCAACATATTAAGGTTGAGGAAACTACGGGCCAATGAATTGAAAGAGGTTTTTTTAATTAATGAATAAATACCTATAAAAAATTTATCGTACTAATACATTATGATACAAGTGCGATAAGTGGCCCATTATTTCATGGCGTAAAGTTAAGGCCCGACCGTAGCGAGGATCCTTTCACGGCGTGTAATGTGTTACTTAACGCATTAGTATCGTACATTTTTTTATAACACTGTCTGCCTTAAGTCCGCTGTCACATCTATCCGTGCGCTAAGCAGTTCATTATCGCACCATGAGGTTAGCGCACGAGCGTAGCAAGTGCGATAAACACGGTGTAATAATGGACTACATATCGCACAGATATTTTTTTTAATTAAATTATACCTACTTCTAGAAAGATGAAATTTGCTTAAAAAAACACACGATGCCTGAAATATATTATAGAAGCAGATTTCTATTATTTTTATACTTAAGCACATTTACGCCAACACTGAATGATGAGTACACCTGCTAAATCTGACTAGTGGCTTTTATAATATTACAGGAGCAGGATTAATTTATCTTTTCATGTTGTAAATTTCAGCCTAATTAATTAAATAGGTTTTCTCTTATGAAATCTGAAGGGTCATGTAGTGTGAGCCTGTCCGAAAGATTTATAGAGTATGCTTAAATAAATATTCTGGAAACCTGTCAGAATTATGAAAAGTTCACTATAACCTCTAAAAGTCAATTAATACTGGTAGTTAATGGATAAGCTCATTGTTCATTAACTACTACAATTCGACTGAATTTTACAGATTAAAATAACTTTTTTCACAATTTTTACACGTATTCAGATTTATTGTTATGGCCGGACAAGCTATAGATGTATAGAAGTTTCAGACACACTCATACTACAATATACGGAACAAAATTAAAAACTTAATAAGAAAATTCATCCGGCTCCTACAATATAAAAGCCACTTGTCAGATTTAGCAGGTGTATTGAGAATTCAATGTTATCGATATTTACTTTGAGGTGATGTGTCCGTACTTAATCCAAAAGACTAAGAATGATAGAAACCGGCTTCAGTAATGCATCTCAGACATTCCATGTATTTTTGAGTTGACTCTATCTTTTTGTAAGTACATGTAATTTAATAAAAAAAAATAAAAATACAGTTCTATAAAAAATACACAAGAAGTGCCTGAATTAAATCTGAGAAATTGCATAACTTATTTTTTCTTTTTATTAAATTATACCTACAAAAAAAAGATCAAATCAGCTTATAAATACATAAGATGCCTGAAATGCATTATAAAAGCAGATTTCTATCATTCCTATGTTCTTCTAAATGAAGTTTGAAAAGACATCCTCAAAGTAAATATCAACCACATCAATGAATGAGGAATAGATCTGTTAAATTTGGCCGGTGGCCTCTTATAGTTGCTGCTTTTTCTGAAAGGATAATGAAAACCCTGAAACAAAAAATGAAGCTATAGTAATGGTTGAGAGCAGTAGATTACTGAAATTATAATTATTCAAAGAAGAGACCACAAAGTGGTCACAGTGAATTCAAATAAATACAGACTAGATCAACTTCCATTGATAATCTATAGAAAGATGAAGCTGCCAAGATGTGTGCAACAGTAAGCCCTTCACTCAAGGTTACCCGCTGTAATGCCATTGTTAAGTTTCACAAAGTTGTCGTTCCCAATTTGGTCCTATTTTTTTGAAAGTCTCCTGCTTTATGATGGTCATCTAATGACGCTGTCGAGGATAGAACAATTATATGAAGACGTGTTGTCTTCTGCAGGCGCTCTTCGCCCTGGGCCAAAAATATAATTACAATAAGAATAACTTCGCAACGGAGGGAGTACACAAAAGCCACACTCCTGTCAAAGGGGTAGGAAATTATTGCAGGATAGATACTAGCTGAAAAGTATAAGCCAATAAACTTTCTTACAGTGAGCTACTCACCAGATAATTTTTTCAAGGAGTTTAGAGGTTGTCAATGTCCACATAAAATATGTCAATCAATCCGACATACAGTCCCAATAAAAAACGCTAGCTGCAGGTGTTAAGGACGCCGTAATGTAGTCTGCACGAGCTCTTCGCCCTAGGCCAAAAACATAATTACAACAACAATAACTTGGCAACGGATGGAGGTCAGAGAAGCCACACTCCTGTCAAAGGTGTAGGTAATTATTGCATGATAGATACTAGCTTAAAAGTATAAACCAATAAACTTTCTTACAGTAAGCTACTCACCAGATAATTTTTTCAACGAGTCCAGAGGTTGTCAATGTCCACATAAAATATGTCAATCAATCCAACATATAGTTCCAAAAAAAGCGCTAGCAGCAGGTGTTTAGGACGCCGTGATGTCGTCCGCAGGAGCTCTTGGCCCTAGGGCAAAAACATAATTACAACAAGAATAACTTGACAACGGAAGGAGTACAGAGAAGCCACACTCCTGTCAAAGGGGTAGAAAATTATTGCAGGATAGATGCTAGCTGTAAAGTAAACGAGAAAACATTCTCACTGCAAACTACTCAAAATATAGTGTTAGCGTGTCGGTAAGATCATTCATAACACTATATATTTACCAAGATATGTTGAGAGAATTGAAAGGGATCTTTGCACTGAAAAGTCGAGAAAGCGCATGTGTATTCTCAACTAAGACCTCCTCACCCTCACTTAAAATTTATCAGAATGTTCACACACAATACAATACTTACAGAGGGATTGTGTATGCAATTTCAGATCGACTCAATCAGCCGGTACGGAAAAATGACATTTTTCTCAAAAATTTCTTGAAAAAGACTCAGAAATTGCAATATCTCCAGACTTGCTGATTATGCATATCTAAATCTTGATATACAGTCCCTCAGCATGTATTCGATCACGTATAGAAAGTTGAAGATACTTGTAGAGAATGGAAAGAGATCTTTGCACTCAACAGTCAAGAAAGCGCATGTGTATTCTCAACTAAGACCTCCTCACACTCACTTAAATTTTACCAGAATGTTCACACACAATACAATACATACAGAGGGATTGTGTACGCAATTTCAGATCGACTCAATCTGCCGGTACGGAGAAACGGACATTTTTCTCAAAAATTTCTTGAAAAAGACACAGAAATTGCAATATCTCCTGACTTGCTGATTATGCATATCTAAATCTTGATACACTGTCCTTTAGCATATATTTCATCATGTATAGAAAGTTGAAGATACTTGTAGGGAATGGAAAGGGATCTTTGCACTCAAAAGTCGAGAAAGCGCATGTGTATTCTCAACTAAGACCTCCTCACCCTCACTTAAAGTTTACCAGAATATTCACACACAATGCAATACATACAGAGAGATGGTGTATGCAATTTCAGATCGACTCAATCAGCCGGTACGGAGAAAATGACATTTTTCTCAAAAATTTCTTGAAAAAGACACAGAAATTGCAATATCTCCAGACTTGCTGATTATGCATATCTAAATCTTGATATACTGTCCCTCAGCATGTATTCCATCATGTATAGAAAGTTGAAGATACCTGTAGGGAATGGAAAGGGATCTTTGCACTCAAAAGTCGAGAAAGCGCATGTGTATTCTCAACTAAAACCTCCTCACCCCTTCTCAAGGTTTACAAGAATGTTCATACACAATGCAATGCATGCTGAGGCATTGTACATTAAGTTTCAGATATACTCAATCAGCCAAATTGGAGGAAATTACTTTTCTTTCTTAATAATTTCCTCAAAAAGCACACAGAAAATGCTGTAACTCCACACTTGCTGATTATTTAGATCTGAAACATAGTATATAATCCCTCAGCATGCATGATATGGTGGCGTGTGTAAAGCTGAAGATATTTTCAGGGAAGGAAAGGTTTTTGTATACTTGAAAGTCGAAAAAGCTCATGTGCACTTCCATCTAAGACTACCTTGACCCTTGCTCAAAGTTTAACAAAATGTCCTTGTGAAAAAAGATGAAAACCCTGCAAGATTAGAAAGGAACTAGTATTATTGAAATAATACTTACTCAAGGATAAGACCACAACTCAATTAGCAGAGAACTCGACCAACATCAATATCGATCCATATAGCCATTTAGGAAACACAGTGACTGCAGATATAAACATTGATTTCTGCCGTCTGCCGGACTGCCGTGCGCAGATGGTTGACATGGTGCGGGTGAGAGCCAGATAGGAAGCGAAGCACTGTAGCGATCATACGTACGTAATAGGCAGCTTCCTTGTGTTCACTCCGCACTGAAACTTTTTCACTAGAAGTTCGGCCCGGCCTTTTTCTCGCATCATCCGCGGCGCCGTGTCGCTTACGCAAAGAAGCTACGAGCTATCAGCTGTCGAGCCAGACGAGACGCGCAGTTGAGCTGCAGCGCATGCGCATGCGTGCACACTAACATGGGTAAAGCCGAGAAGCCAGCAGTGTCACCGCCATCACGTGATTGGCGATGCTATGCACGTTACCCATGTGAATATATGATGTTGTAACTTTTATATCATTTATTGTAATTATTGCGAATTGCGTAAAATGAAGCTCGCATTGTCATCACTTTGCATAAACATCTATATATTATACGTAATATGTCATACACGAACAATATGACATGACATGATAACCATTGCGCGGCAACATGTCTGTAAGAGACGGTCACTAATGTTTTTTAGACCGTAAATTTTTCGCTTATTAGCTTTAGGGTGCGATCCCATGGCGTTCCGAAAAGTTAGACGGAACAATTTAAGCGCGTGAGTGCGGGAGAGAGGTTCTTCCGCGAATGTCTCTCTCACTCTCACGGGCTTAAATGGTTCCGTCTAATTTTTGGGAACGCCATGGGATCGCACCCTTAGGGTGCGCTCCCATGCGTTACGGAAAAACTTACGGAATGGTAAAATCGTAATGGCGGTGAAGCGAAATTTAAAATGTGTTAACTACATGATTAAATAATATGTAGTAAATGTGGGTCTGATTAGTTATATTATCATATTAATAAATAAAAACAATAATAGTCGTAATAACAATAAAATAATTAATTCCATAAAAGTTACTCGCAATTAATTAATAACATTACATATTTATAATTTTTTAATCTTCACTTTGTGCACAATCTAATTGATATTTATCTTCTTTTTCTTTTTAAAAACATTGTTCATGAACAATAAACAATGTTGTTTAACAGTATGTACATGGTAATAATTCATAATGAGCGGGCCTATTCCGTACGAAAATTTCAACACCCTAGTCCCATGGAGTACTTTTTTTTTAGCGGAATGGTTTTCTAACATCACTTTCGGTTAAAACTTATCAAAATTTGTTGATGTAATGCTAAAATTGCATTAGAATAAATTAAAAAACAACAATTTAATAAATACTGAACAAAATAAAATTATGTTTCCTTAAAATTATTATCAAATTAATTTCTTAAAGCACTACAATCCTTATTCCGGCTTTTTTTCTCACTCTCATGGGAATAGGGCTTTGTAAAAACGTAACGGAAATCCGCGCGCCATTATTCGAATTGCAAGTTCACTCCGGTTTTGTCGTTCAGTTTAATTTTGCGGAACGCATGTGGGATCGCACCCTTACTGTTTGCCATATGGTAACAAAAACTATTTTTTTTTTTAATAGTATGCAAAATCATGAGTGCATTGCCCTTCGTAATGACATTATTAATCAATTTTCGATTTTATAAAAATACAAGGTTCTCCTGAGTATTGCGGTCGTGCCTATTATGTAAAAACGAAGTTTTTACATAGGGAGGGGGCGGGCGACGAGGGAAGTGAGGAGCAGGTGTGTGTGGGGGCGGGGGGGATGGCCTGCCGAAGGCACGCTGGGGGGCGCAGCCCCCCTTGTTCAAATTGTTTACGGGAACTCAGGAATTAAATTTGTCGGGATAGCCTTTCCAACTTACAAAATATTTTTTGTTTTTTCCTTTACCTTTAGTTTTTAGAATATTATCTGTTTGAAATAATTCAGTATTCAAATCTTTTTGTACTCTGGAACGTTCTACCTCGTACAAAATACCTTCGATTGGTTCACCGCCAAGATCGTCCAAAGTATAAACAGGTGGTTGTCGCTCAGTAGATATACGTATAATTCGGAGAAATTCCAAAGGCCAGCCACTTTCGTATGCTTTCTTGAGCACGCGTTTGGCACAACTGACACGAAACAAGTCACCCACCTTGTATTTAGGATATAGGCAAGAATAAGTTTGATTACTATTCTATATAGTTTTATAATTAACAAACATTATTTAATAAACTCTCCCACCTTCCCTTTCTTCCCCCTCTCTCTCTCCCTCTGCGCCAAAAACTTTAATGAGAGCTTAAATATTATTTCAAAACAATCAACACCTTCCGTAAAAAACTAATTTTTTAAATATATTCTAACAACACAGTTTGTCTATAGTCCTTTTACTTATTCTAATCACATCTATTCAATAAGCACTCTCCACAAATAGTAATAATTTTTTTCAATGACTGTACAAATAATAATATTATTAATAAAACTTTCTACGAAAGTATAAAATAAGGCAAATATAGAAGTTTTTTCTGTATAATCTATAAAATAATATTTATGATTTTTTAAAAGAAGTCAAATAAATACTATAGTAAAAAAGACTTTTACTTCTTTGAGTCAATGTATGCTCAACAAATTATATGTAAGTACGTTCAAATTGTTCACTACAAATCAAATAAACGAAAGTTGTGAGATCAATTATCGATAGTTAAGTAATGCAAACCATTCTCCGAAAAACTGTATGACTATGTTCTCAGAAATGTATTCTAATTTCTTCACTCTTCTATACAAAATAAACACAAGAAAGTACTGAAATCAATTAATTGTAGTCAAGTACCGGCCATAAGAATTTTTCTCACCTCGCGTGTAAAATTTCATTTTACGCCCACGTTGTAACTTCAAAATTATTCAGTCAGCGGGCATAAAGTACTACATAACGCCCAAGAGACCCAATAGTTCACACACTCTTACAAAACTTTATAGTACCTACGTACTTTACGCCCTTGTGGGCAAAATTATTTTAATTATATAACTATTATATATGTCTTCCTTTTATTTCTAAAATTCATAAGAATTTTTTCAGGTATTTACGAAACGTCAGCCTATATATTATAAAAATATTACATAGTTACCAATACATCACTATTTTTCATTATTCCTCCTCAATTTTGAAGTTTCTATAATATTACGCAACTTTGAAGGACAAGAGAAAGCTAGAGCTGCTATAGCAGGGGTGGTCCTCCGATCTCCCGTACGTACTTGGCGCCCCCGACGCACAGTGGGCTGGGTAAGGGAAAAAGCGGAAAAAGTGCTGATTCAATTTCTGAATCGTTGAAAAGTATTTCTAGAAACAGACTCTTGTAGGTAATTAGATTATCTATCAATACCCGTTTACCTCAAATGCCCTACACTGCATGAACATTGCATAAACGTTCCAGAAATTGCAGAAATCGTAGAAAATCAAGAAAAATCCATACAAATCCACAACATTTCTTTGTAAAATGAAAAATTTTTTTTTATTTTGTAGGCAGTTCGATTAACTATCAATATCCATTTCCCTCAAATGCCCTACATTACATGAACATTACATAAAAAATTGTTATTTTACAAATAAATGTTGGGAATTTGTATGGATTTTTCGTGATTTTCTACGATTTCTGCAATTTTGGCAACGTTTATGCACGTGTTCATGAAATGTAGGGCATTTGAAGGAAATGGATATTGATAGATAATCTAACTGACTACAAAATAAAAAAAAAATTTTATTTTACAAAGAAATGTTGGGGATTTGTATGGATTTTTCGTGATTTTCTACGATTTCTGTAATTTCGAGAACGTTTATGCAATGTTCATGAAACGTAGGGCATTTGAGGGAAATGGGTATTGATAGGTAATCTAATTACCTACAAGAATCTGTTTCGAGAAATATTTTTCAACGATTCAGAAATTGAATAAGCACTTTTTCCGCTTTTCTCCCTTACCCAGCCCACTGTGCGACGGTTTGTAGTTCAAGGTGTAAGGCATGATCATTTTCATATAAATATTCATATGTTTAAAAATCAGATAAAATGTATAAATGGATTGCTTCTACATATTAACTACTGATCTATGAATCTATCACTCTGTTTTTAAATAGAAAGTACACACCCGCGTGAAAATATCATATGAGATCTCATATGAGATCCCATAATATATAAAATTGCATATGACATCACATATAACATCTCATACGAGATATGCGCTGTATGAAATTCTCATATGAGATCTTATATGATATTTATACGGGGTAAAAGGATGTAACATATGTTGCTTATAAAACGGTTCGTAAAATGTAAAGGACTTTTGAGCAGGCTATAAATTTATATGACTTTTTTATTTTATTCTCGTTTAAAAAGGATGGACACAAGGAAAAATATGTTTCGTAATGAAATATAAATCATCATTCTGCACGTGTACGGATATGCTGTACTTAACGGCATCAATTAAAAATTAGAGCCAATGTAATTACTTATGGTGGACTTATAGGTATAAATATTGTTAATGAATTTATGCAAAAATTTAGTATTCTATATTTAAGTAACCCATGTAACTGCAAACCGTCGGGCCCGCCAAGTATGTACGGGAGATCGGAGGACCACCCCTGCTAGAGCAGCTCCAGACTTCTCTTGTCCTCCCAAGATGCATAATATTATAGAAAGTTCAAAATTGAGGAGAAATAATGAAAAATAGTGACGTATTGGTAACTATGTTATTATTTTATAATATATAGGCTTTGACTTTTCGTAAATACCTGAAAAAATTCTTATGAATTTTAGAAATAAAAAGAAGACATATATAATAGTTATATAATTAAAATAACTTAGCTCACACGGGCGTAAACTACGTTGTTACTATAAAGTTTTGGGGAGGACTAGGAGTGTGTGAGATATTGGGCCTCTTGGGCGTTATGTAGTACTTTATGCCCGCTGGCAGAATAATTTTGAAGTTACAACGTGGGCGTAACATGAAATTTTACACGCGAGGTGCGATAAGTTCTTATGGCCGGTACTTGACTACAATTAATTGATTTCAGTACTATCTTGTGTTTAATTTGTTGAGCATACATTGACTCAAAGAAGTAAAAGAATGTTTTACTATAGTATTTATTTGACTTCTTTTAAAAAATCATAAATATTATTTTATAGATTATACAGAAAAAACTTCTATACTTGCCTTATTTTATACTTTCGTAGAAAGTTTTATTAACAATATTATTATTTGTACAGTCATGACAAAAATTATTACCATTTGTAGAGAGTGCTTATTAAATAGATGAGATTAGAATAAATAAAAGGACTATATACAAATTGTGTTGTTAGAATACATTTAAACTAGAGGGGTGCGTCCACCAGCATGCCTTCGGCACGCCATCCCCCCCGCCCCCACATACACCTGCTCATCGCTTCGCTCGTCGCCCGCCCCCTCCCTATGTAAAAACTTCGTTTTTACATAATAGGCACGACCGCAATACTCAGGAGAACCTTGTATTTTTATAAAAGCGAAAATTGATTAATAATGTCATTACGAAGGGCAATGCACTCATGATTTTGCATACTATTAAAAAAAAAAATAGTTTTTGTTACCATATGGCGAACAGTAAGGGTGCGATCCCATGCGTTCCGTAAAATTAAACGGAACGACAAAATCGGAGTAAACTTGCAATTCGAATAATGGCGCGCGGATCTCCGTTACGTTTTTACAAAGCCCTATTCCCATGAGAGTGAGAAAAAACGCCGGAATGAGGATTGTAGTGCCTGAAGAAATTAATTTGATAATAATTTTAAGGAAACATAATTTTATTTTGTTCAGTATTTATTAAATTGTTGTTTTTTAATTTATTCTAATGCAATTTTAGCATTACATCAACAAATTTTGATAAGTTTTAACCGAAAGTGAGGTTAGAAAACCATTCCGCTAAAAAAAAGTACTCCATGGGACTAGGGTGTTGAAATTTTCGTACGGAATAGGCCCGCTCATTATGAATTATTACCATGTACATACTATTAAACAACATTGTTTATTGTTTATGAACAATGTTTTTAATAAGAAAAAGAAGATAAATATCAATTAGATTGTGCACAAAGTGAATATTAAAAAATTATAAATATGTAATGTTGTTAATTAATTGCGAGTAACTTTTATGGAATTAATTATTTTATTGTTATTAAGGGGGTGTCAAACTCCATTCTGCGATTTGACCGACCCATAGGTCGGTAAGGTAGAAAGTACATACTATTGATGAAATATGACACAAGCGCCATCTCTGGAAAATCGTAATAGATTTTAACATAGATGGCGCTACATATTTCAAAAATATTAAAGATACGCGTTTTTTTATTACAAACAATTGTACGTATTTCGCGTATACGTATTTCTTTTTATAATTAATTATCCGTATTTTGCGTGTACGCATTTTTATTGTTAATAATAGTGCGTATTTCACATATATACGCATATTTATTACAAATAATTTTGCGCATTTCGCCGATACGCATTTTATAATAAATAATTTGGTGTATTTCGCCGATACACATATTTTATTCTAAATAATTATGCGTATTTCGCTTATACGCACTTTTCAGTGTTATCAATTGTGCGCATTTCGCCTATACGCATTTTATAATAAATAATTTGGTGTATTTCGCCTATACACATGTTTTATTATAAATAATTATGCGTATTTCGCTTATACGCACTTTTCAGTGTTATTAATTGTGCGCATTTCGCCTATACGCATTTTATAATAAATAATTTGGTGTATTTCGCCTATACACATGTTTTATTATAAATAATTATGCGTATTTCGCTTATACGCACTTTTCAGTGTTAGTAATCGTGTGCATTTTGCCTACACGCATTTTATAATAAATCATTTTGTGTATTTCGACTATACACATGTTCTATTATAAACAAATGTGCGCTTTCGCCTATACACATTTCTTATAATAATGAGATGCAGATTCATCACTTTATTATATAGTCTCAGTTATTATTGACATTTCAAAATTCAGGACGTCGCCTCGCATGATTGCAAATGCTTTCTTAAAAATTGTAGTGCGCTTCGTACGTTTTTGTGTCCCGGTGAAGGGACAGATCGGATGCGAGGTCTAGGTGTTTAGATGGCCGATGATGGAGTCCGGGTAGTGCGCTTCGTAGGTTTTTGAGTCCAGGTGTCGGGGCAGCTCGAATGCGAGGTCTAGCTGTTCCAGGCGGCTGATGATACGCTTCGTAGACTTTTGTGTCCAGGTGTTTTGACAGATCGGATGCGAGGTCTAGGTGTTCCAGACGGCCGATGATGGAGTTCGGGTAGTGCGCTCCGTAGGTTTTTGTGTCCAGGTGAAGGGACAGGTCGGATGCGAGGTCTAGGTGTTGCAGATGGCCGGTGATGTAATCCGGGTGATGCGCTCTGAAGGTTTTTGTGTCCAGGTGTCGGGACAGATCGGATGCGAGGTTTAGGCGTTCCAGGTAGCCGATGATGGAGTTTACGTGAAGCGCTCCGTAGGTTTTTGTGTCCAGAGGCCAGGACAAATCGAATACGAGGTCTAGGTGTTCCAGATGGTCGATGAGTCCGGGTAGTGCGCTCCGTAGGTTTTTGTGTCCAGGTGAAGGGACAGGTCGGATGCGAGGTCTAGGTGTTTAGAAGGCCGATGATGGAGTCCAACTTAATATTATGATTTTCAAAATATTACCTGCATCTGAAATTTTGTGGCACAGTACTGCACTTTTTTGTACATATTCTGGATATAGTTTACAAAATTTCTACCAAGAGATAGTTTAGATTTGGTTTTTATTTTTTTGGTTGAGGGTTTAATTGTTTATTGAAATTTAAACAAATTTCAATCTATTTAGTTTTTTATGAACAAAAAATGTTCCTCAAATTTTAGGTCGATATTTGCAAAAATAAAAAAGCTATGCAATATTGAAAATTCAATTTTTTTGCAATTTTTGGTTAAAATCAAGATTATTCATTTTTTAACTGAAAATCTTGAAACTTTTTGTATAGTACATTGATTGGCAAAAGGTTTGAATTTTTCTGTAGAATGTGCCAGTATTTATTTTATGACCCTTTTTGAAAGTCTCTGATTGGCTGCTTCTTAGTATACCTTCATCAAAGGATATTGAGGCTGCGGCCAAATATTCTTTATTCGACAAATTTTTTTGTATTCTTCTTCGAAAACCCTTCAAAATGCTTTTTTGACCAATACTGGCCGAGCAAAGGGAAAAAAGTGACAATTTTTTGAAATATCAAGAAAAATCCATAATTTCAATTTTTGATAACATGATTAATGAAACTGAATATTATTCATACATCTTATGGCATGGACCGTACCACTGAATTTTGTTAGAGCATCAAATAGAACATTAGAAATATCTATTTTCAATAATATTAGGCTTACACAATAAGCAATACCTAATTATGAATTAATAATAAATTAAGCTATAGAGGTTAATTACTATAAAGCTGTCAAAATGAAATCAGGCAACAGACTGATAATTTCATTCATAATTAGGTATCGCTTATTGTGTAAGCCTAATATTATTGAAAATAGATATTTCTAATGTTCTATTTGATGCTCTAACAAAATTCAGTGGTACGGTCCATGCCATAAGATGTATGAATAATATTCAGTTTCATTAATCATGTTATCAAAAATTGAAATTATGGATTTTTCTTGATATTTCAAAAATTGTAACTTTTTTCCCTATGCTCGGCCAGTATTGATAAAAAGCATTTTGAAGGGTTTTCGAAGAAGAATACAAAAAAATTTGTCGAATAAAGAATATTTGGCCGCAGCCTCAATATCCTTTGATGAAGGTATACTAAGAAGCAGCCAATCAGAGACTTTCAAAAAGGGTCATAAAATAAATACTGGCACATTCTACAGAAAAAATTCAAACCTTTTGCCAATCAATGTACTATACAAAAAGTTTCAAGATTTTCAGTTAAAAAATGAATAAACTTGGATTTTAACCAAAAATTGCAAAAAAATTGAATTTTCAATATTGCATAGCTTTTTTATTTTTGCAAATATCGACCTAAAATTTGAGGAACATTTTTTGTTGATAAAAACTAAAAGAAAACGAGTTTTGAGGGATTTTAAAATTTTGAACTGCTGACTTCACGTGAAATATCCCATATACCTGAAACAACAGGAGGGTGTAACAAAATTTGAGACCAAGGGTTGAACTTCAAATGAACCTGAGTATGGTATATAAGTTGATCCGCATTTTAAAATATACACCTTCCATCATATAAACGCATAACTGCAAATTGAACATTTTAACAAAATTTGTATTATTAGAAGTATTGTCATTAATAATTACTTTGCATTATACTTGTCATGCTACTGAATGTTTGGCAAAAGTAGAGCTACTATAATTTCATTGAGCTAGGCTCATAAGTTTCTTTAGCTTCTTTTCAAATTTTATGAGTTTTGTTGAAAAAAAACGGAAAAGAATTAATTTTATGTCAAGACATCTAGTTTCTTATAAATAGATAACTAAATAAACTCATGTAATTGTAATTCTTTTCTGTTATAATTAAATATGTTCGCCCATACACCTTTCCTTATAACTAATAATTGTGCGTATTTCGTCTATATGCATTTTTGCATTATAAACAACTGTGCGTATTTCGCTTATACATATTTTTGATATTGTAAATAATTGTGCGTATTTCGCTTGTACGAATTTTTTATTATAAATAATTGTGCGTATTTCGCCTATACGCATTTTTGTATGATAAATAATTGTGCGCATTTCGCATATACGCATTATTTATTATGAATAATTGTGCGTATTTCGCCTATACGCATTTTAATATTTACTATTTTTTTTATTACAAACACATGTCAATTTGAACGTAATTACGTTCGAATAAGTATTTATTTATAATCACGATTTTTATTTATAGTATAAAATTACGTGATTAGTAATACTTTAAGTTTTGACATGTCCAACACCTATTAGCCAAAAACTACGGAGCGCACCACCTAAATATCGTCACCGGCTTCCCCGAAGACCTGGACCACGTATTAGATGCGCCCTGATATCCAAACGCGAAAGACTACAAAGCGCACCACCTAGACCTCGTCATCGGCTACCCTGAACACCTGCACTGCGTATTAGATGCGCCCTGATATTTTAATGCAAAAAACCTAGACTCCATCATCGGCTACCACAAAGACCTAAACCACGCATTTGATACGTTCCAACATCTAGAGACAAAAAACTACGGAGCGCACGACCTAGACATCATCATCGGCTACCCCGAACACTTTGACTACGTATTAGATGCGTCCTGGCGTCTAAACGCAAAAAACTTCGGAGCGCATCACCTCGACTCCATCATTGACCACCTCAAAGACCTAGACGACGCATTCGATGCTTTCAATTATCGATAAGTAACACTTTCTTATAATAGTTGTCATTTCCGTATTAGCAGGTAGCAACCGTTACCGCTATAGTATTTCTCCCTTACAATTGAAGGTGGAAGCAATGTATACTAAAATCGTGTGACGCTGTTACGTCGGTATATGCCGCTGATCCAGCGATCGTATAATTGTGTAACTGTTGTAGTATGAAAAGCAACATACCGTAAAAGTATGGGTCCCTTACTAAGATTGCTAAAACCACCTTACTTATATAGTAAAGGAACTTCTATACTCCACGAGTAAGCCGTTTTAACTGTAGCAGTAAGAGTTTTCTTCCCGTGTGCACCCGCAGAAAACTGTTACTTTTTGGGGAGATATAATTCGTACCTAAAAATCAGGTGTGCCCTAAATACTGACATTAGTCTAGGCACCAGGGGGGTTTCCGTGGCCGATGGATGTCCACGCCTCCACCAAAGCTTTTCTTACGTATTTTTGTCTGTTGATTCTGAATTTCGAAGGTGGACAGTCTCCAGAATGTTAGTTTCTTGTTATTAACAATTTAATTGTTTAACTGCGGCCAAATCAATATGATTAATTATAACTGAATCCTAACTGTCTAAAACTGTAGTAAATTGATCTAGAATTATGCACGTTTACGCTCGAATTCGCGACTTATTACACTAAATTTGCAATAATTCGGGTTCTAATCAAAATTTTTCAATTTTGAAAAAACGAGCATATTCTAGATCAATTTACTACAGTTTTAGGCAGTTAGGATTCAGTTATAATTAATCATATTGATTTGGCAGCAATTTAAATAATTAAATTGTTAATAACAAAAAACTAACAGTCTGGCGACGTTCCACCTTCGAAATTCAGAATCAGCAGTCAAAAATACGTAAGAAAAGCTTTGGTGGAAGTGTGGACATCCATCGGCCACGGAAACCCCCCTGGCGCCTAGACTACATCTCGAGTCTGTCGCGGGAGCGCAGACATTCAAGTATACCTTCGTCGTCCCTTCTCCGTCGTGTCCGCCTTGGTGATGTCCTCGGGAAGTGGTAGTTGCGTTGGCTGCCCTCGAGGAGAGTAGAATGATATGAAGACCTGTAGGAGCTCTTCGCCTAGAGCAAAACAAAATATATTAATAATGTTTTAGGCAGTGGGGATGAGGAGAGCAGTATCAAACTGCCAGGAACAGAGGAGTAGACAGATGGAAAGTTGGAGACTAGGTTCGGCTATACTACAGGATAAAGTCCAAATCCGAAGTGAAGTACTTACTCGAGTCTGTCACGGAAGCGCGAACTACATTCAACTACACCTTCGCCCTCCCTTCTCCGTTGTGTTCGCCTAGGTGATGTCCTCGGGAAGTGGTAGTTGCGTTGGCTGTCCTCGAGAAGAGTAGAATTATATGAAGACTTGTTGTCTTCTACAGGAGCTCTTCACCTAGGACAATACAAAATATATTAATAATGTATTAAGGAGTAGGGATGAGGATAGCAGTATCGAACTGCCAGGAACAGAGGAGTAGATCGATGGAAAGTTGGAGACTAGGTTCGGCTGTACTACAAGATAAAGTCCAAATCCGAAGTGAAATACTTACTCGAGTCTGGCACAGGAGATCAAACTATATTTATATACACCTTCGCTCTCACTTCTACGATATGTTTGTCTAGCTGATGTCTTCAGGACGTGGTAGTTGTGTTGGCTGCCCTGGAGGAGAGTAGAATTATATGAAGACGTGTTGTCTTCTGCAGGAGCTCTTTGCCTAGGGCAAAACAGAATATATTAATAAAGTGTTAAGCAGTATAGGAATGAGGATAGCAGTATCGACCTGCCAGAAACAGAGGGAGTAGATAGATGGAAAGTTAAGATATCTGTAGAAAATGGAAAGGGCCTTTGGAATGAAAAGTCGAAAAAGTGCATGTGCATTTCCAACTAAGACCTCATCACCCTCGCTTAAAGTTTACCAGAATGTTAACACACAATCCAATACATGTTGAGGCATTGTATATTAAATTTTAGATCTTTTCAATCAGCCAGTGTAGGCGAAATAACTTTTTTTCTTGAACATTTCTTAAAAAGAGCATACAAATTGCAATATCTCCACACTTGCTAATTATTTAGATTTGAAACTTGATAAACAATATCCCTCAGCATGTATTACATAGTGTGTGTAAAGTTTGAAATATTTGTAGAGAATGGAAAGGGATCTTTGAAATGAAAAGTCGAAAAAGCGCGTGTGCATTTCCAATGTAGACCTCCTCACCCTCGCTTAAAGTTTATGAGAATGTTTACACACAATCCAGTACATGCTGAGGCATTGTATATTAGGTTTCAGATCTACTCAATCAGCCAGTTTGGAGGAAATTACTTTTCTTTCTTAAAAATTTCCTGAAAAAGCACAAAAATTGCAATTTCTCCAGACTTGCTAATTATGTAGATCTGAAACTTGATAAACCGTCTCTCAGCATGTATGCCATTATGTATGGAAAGTTTAAGATACTTGTAGGGAATGGAACGGGATCTTTGGAACGAATTGTCGAAAAGCCGCATGTGCATTTGCGACAAAAACCTCCTCACACTTTCTCATAGTTTACCAGAATGTTCTCACACAATGCAATGCATGCTGAGGCACTGTATATTAAATTTAGATCTTTTCAATCAGCCAGTGTAGGGGAAATAACTTTTTTACTTGAACATTTCTTAAAAAGAGCATACAAATTGCAATATCTCCTCACTTGCTAATTATTTAGATCTTAAACTTGATAAACAGTCCCTCAGCATGTATTACATAGTGTGTGTAAAGTTTGAAATATATGTAGAGAATGGAAAGAGATCTTTGAAATAAAAAGTCGAAAAAGCGCGTGTGCATTTCCAAGGTAGACCTCCTCATCCTCGCTTAAAGTTTATGAGAATATTTACACACAATCCAGTACATGCTGAGGCATTGTATATTAGATTTCAGATCTACTCAATCAGCCAGTTTGGAGGAAATGACTTTTCTTGAAAATATTTTGAAAAATACACAGAAAATGCAGTATCTCCACACTTGCTGATTATTTAGATCTGTAATCTTTGGAATGATAAGTCGAAAAAGCGCATCAAATCTACAGTTGGCCGTTGTTATTTATACGCCAGATTGCTAGATAGGTATACCTATATATACGTAAAACCTAACCTTCAATTTTCTTTAGCCGAAGAATTGACGCTTGATTAAAGAAAAAAATAGGCAAGGATTGACGCTTGACTAAAGAAATAATAGTCCCTTCCATGTCAGACTTTCAAAACAGTGATTTTTACACGTTTCTAAGTGGGTTATAGGTTATTTGTACGACAGATCTGTCGTACAAATAACAACGCCGTAAAATAAATAAATTCTTGAATGACTTACTTTTCTGTCTTACGGCGGGGCCAAGTCCAAGCGGCACGGTCCGTTGGGTGTGCACGCACACGGTGCGGTACGGACGCTACGGTCTGCGAGGTGGGTGGCTGATGCGGCGCTCCAGGCTGCGCCGTCTGCGAGCGGTCCAGGCGGCAGGCATACCGATGACACGTCGATAAGCATCAATGGATAGAGGAGGGCACAGGTGGCGAAGGTGGCGGCGGAGGTGGTGGCGGCAACACGGGACCGTCTCCCGGAGGGCCTAGGCCCAGGCATCGGCGAGGGACAGCTCAGCTGTGCTGCAGCCAGCACTAGCAGCGCATGTGCGTACACACACACGGGCAAGGCCGCGCCGCTGGCCGCTGCCGTCGTTGCCGTCGCCGACTCGCGAATCTCGCGATGCTACATATTACCCATATGGTACAATAATCTATTTTTTTTTTTAATATTATGCATAATCATGAGTGCATTGCCCTCCGTAATGACATTATGAATCATTCTGCAAAGTTTCACGTCGATATTTTAAGGCATCTGAGAATGGCATTTGAACGAAATTTTCGTTCAAATGCCATTCTTAGACACTTTTGAATATTGACTTAGCATTTTGCAGAATGATTAATAATGTAATTACGGAGGGCAATGCACTCATTATTTTTCATATATCGTTATATTTTTTTTTTCTATTAGAAACAATATATTTTTTGCTCGGTCGGTAAAAATTGAGTTTGACACCCCCTTAAGACTATTATTGTTTTTATTTATTAATATGATAATATAACTAATCAGACCCACATTTACTACGTATTATTTAATCATGTAGTTAACAAATTTTAAATTTCGCATCACCGCCATTACGATTTTACCATTCCGTAAGTTTTTCCGTAACGCATGGGAACGCACCCTAAAGCTAATAAGCGAAAAGTTATGGTCTAAAAAACATTAGTGACCGTCTCTTACAGACATGTTAATGGTTACCAAGTCATGTCATATTGTTCGTGTATAACGTATTACGTATAATATATAGATGTTTATGCAAAGTGATGACAATGCGAGCTTGATTTTACGCAATTCGCAATAATTGCAATAAACGATATAAAAATTAAAACATCATACATTCACATGGGTAACGTGTATAGCATCGCCAATCACGTGATGGCGGTGACACGGCTGGCTTGTTGGCTAATTGGCTTTAACCATGTGAGTGTGCATGCATGCGCATGCGCTGCAGCTCACCTGCTCGTCTCGTCTGGCTCGTCAGCTGATAGCTCGTAGCTTCTTTGCGTAAGCGACATGGCGCCGCGGATGATGAGAAAAAGGCCGGGCCGAACTTCTAGTGAAAACGTTTCAGTGCGGAGTGAACACAAGGAGGCTGCCTACTACGTACGTATTATCGCTACAGTGCTTCGCTTCCTATCTGGCTCTCACTCGTACCATGTCAACCATGTGCCCACGGCAGTCCGGCAGACGGCAGTCATCAATATTTATATCTGCAGTCACTGTGTTTCCTAAATTGCTGTATGGATCGATATTGATGTTGGTCGAGTTCTCTGCTAATTGAGTTGTGGTCTTATCCTTGAGTAAGTATTATTTCAATAATACTAGCTCCTTTCTAATCTTGCAGGGTTTTCATCTTTTTTTCACAAGGACATTCTGTTAAACTTTGAGCAAGGGTCAAGGTAGTCTTAGTTGGAAGTGCACATGAGCTTTTTCGACTTTCAAGTATACAAAAACCTTTCCTTTCTCTGAAAATATCTTCATCTTTACACACGTCACCATATCATGCATGCTGAGGGATTATATACCATGTTTCAGATCTAAATAATCAGCAAGTGTGGAGTTACAGCATTTTCTGTGTGCTTTTTGAGGAAATTATTAAGAAAGAAAAGTAATTTCCTCCAATTTGGCTGATTGAGTATATCTGAAACTTAATGTACAATGCCTCAGCATGCATTGCATTGTGTATGAACATTCTTGTAAACCTTAAGAAAAGGTGAGGAGGTTTTAGTTGAGAATACAGATACGCTTTCTCAACTTATGAGTGCAAAGATCCCTTTCCATTCCCCACAAGTATCTTCAACTTTCTATACATGATGGAATACATGCTGAGGGACAGTATACCAAGATTTAGATATGCATAATCAGCAAATCTGGAGATATTGCAATTTCTGTGTCTTATTCAAGAAATTATTGAGAAAAATGTCATTTTCTCCGTACCGGCTGATTGAGTCGATCTGAAATTGCATACACAATCCCTCTGTATGTATTGTATTGTGTGTGAACATTCTGGTAAACTTTAAGTGAGGGTGAGGAGGTCTTAGTTGAGTATACACATGCGCTTTCTCGACTTTTCAGTGCAAAAATCCCTTTCAATTCTCTCAACATATCTTGATAAATATATAGTGCTATGAATGATCTTATCGACACGCTAACACTATATTGTGAGTAGTTAGCTGTGAGAATGTTTTCTCGTTTACTTTACAGCTAGCATCTATCCTGCAATAATTTTCTACCCCTTTGACAGGAGTGTGGCTTCTCTGTACTCCTTCCGTTGCCAAGTTATTCTTGTTGTAATTATGTTTTTGGCCTAGGGCGAAGAGCTCGTGCAGACTACATTACGGCGTCCTTAACACCTGCAGCTAGCGTTTTTTATTGGGACTATATGTCGGATTGATTGACATATTTTATGTGGACATTGACAAACTCTGAACTCCTTGAAAAAATTATCTGGTGAGTAGCTCACTGTAAGAAAGTTTATTGGTTTATACTTTTCAGCTAGTATCTATCCTGCAATAATTTCCTACCCCTTTGACAGGAATGTGGCTTCTCTGTACTCCCTCCGTTGCTAAGTTATTCCTGTTGTAATTATGTTTTTGGCCTAGGGCGAGGAGCTCCTGCAGAAGACAACACGTCTTCATATAATTGTTCTTTCCTCGAGAGCGTCCATATATGACCATCATAAAGAAGGAGACTTTCAAAAAAATAGGACCAAATTGGGAACGGCAACTTTGAGAAACTCAACAATGGCATTACAGTGGGTAACCTTGAGTGAAGGGCTTCCTGATGCACACATCTTGGCAGCTTCATCTTTCTATAGATTATCAATGGAAGTTGATCTAGTCTGTATTTATTTGAATTCACTGTGACCACTTTGTGGTCTCTTCTTTGAATAATTATAATTTCAGTAATCTACTGCTTTCAACGATTACTATAGCTTCATTTTTTGTTTCAGGGTTTTCATTATCCTTTCAGAAAAAGCAGCAACTATAAGAGGCGACCGGTCAAATTTAACAGATCTATTCCTCATTCATTGATGTGGTTGATATTTACTTTGAGGATGTCTTTTCAAACTTCATTTAGAAGAACATAGGAATGATAGAAATCTGCTTTTATAGTGCATTTCAGGCATCTTATGTATTTTAAGCTGATTTTATCTTTTTTTTTTGTAGGTATAATTTAATAAAAAGAAAGAATAAGTCATGCAATTTCTCAGATTTAATTCAGGCACTGCTTGTGTATTTTTTATAGAACTGTATTTTTATTTTTTTTATTAAATTACATGTACTTTCAAAAAGATAGAGTCAACTCAAAAATACATGGAATGTCTGAGATGCATTACTGAAGCCGGTTTCTATCATTCTTAATCTTTTGGATTAAGTACGGTCACATCACCTCAAAGTAAATATGGATAACATTGAATGCTCAATACACCTGCTAAATCTGACAAGTGGCTTTTATATTGTAGGAGCCGGATGAATTTTCTTATTAAGTTTTTAATTTTTTTCCGTATACTGTAGTGTAGTGTAGTGAGAGTGTGTCTGAAACTTCTATACATCTATAGCTTGCCCGGCCATAACAATAAATCTGAATATGTGTAAAAATTGTGAAAAAAGTTATTTTAATCTGTAAAATTCAGTCGAATTATAGTAGTTAATGAACAATGAGCTTATCCATTAACTACCAGTATTAATTGACTTTTAGAGGTTATAGTTAACTTTTCATAATTCTGACAGGTTTCCAGAATATTTATTTAAGCATACTCTATAAATCTTTCGGACAGGCTCACACTACATGACCCTTCAGATTTCATAAGAGAAAACCTATTTAATTAATTAGGCTGAAATTTACAACATGAAAAGATAAATTAATCCTGCTCCTGTAATATTATAAAAGCCACTAGTCAGATTTAGCAGGTGTACTCATCATTCAGTGTTGGCGTAAATGTGCTTAAGTATAAAAATAATAGAAATCTGCTTCTATAATGTATTTCAGGCATCGTATGTTTTTTTAAGCAAATTTCATCTTTCTAAAAGTAGGCATAATTTAATAAAAAAAAATATCCGTGCGATATGTAGTCCATTATTTCACCGTATTTATCGCACTTGCTACGTTCGTGGGCTAACCTCACGGTGCGATAATGAACTGCTTGGCGCACGGATAGATGTGACAGCGGAGTCAAGGCAGACAGTCTTATAAAAAATTGTACGATACTAATGCGTTAAGTAACACATTACACGCGTGAAAGGATTCTCGCTATCGTAATGTATTAGTACGATAAATTTTTTATCGATATTTATTCATTAATTAAAAAAACCTCTTTCAATTCTTTGGCCCGTAGTTTCCTCAACCTTAATATGTTGATTCTTGTAATTAATATTTAATAACGAAATTTATAAATCTACGACTACAAAGAATTTTCAAGCGATTAAGTCATTGCCACTCCTGTAATCGTTGGATATACAAAAATCACTTTTCATTTCTCAATTTTTTTCTAAAAAACTAACCAACAAAATGAATTAAAACATTACAGATTATATTATTTATATTAAAAGATTACAGATTATATTTATTTATATTATCCATTATCATGATTTTTCTCAAAAAAAATTGACCGTTTAGTTTGGGAGTTATAAGCATCTAAAAAAAAAACACGTTATTGTTAATAATTTTTTTAGAAAATATAGGTATTTTAATTCTCTTTCGAACGCTACCCATCCGATTCGAATAACTCGATCCTATCATTAAAAAAAAAATCAAAAATCAGTTTTGAGGAAAATCGAAAATTTGAAAAAAAAAACAAAATCACATCGCCCCAATCAAAAAAACGGATTTTGATCGGAAAATTAGACCTGCCCGGTCAAAATTGACCGAGTAGAAATTGAGATCTAGGCGTACACACACACACACACACACACACACACACACACACACACACACACACACACACACACACACACACACACACACAGAGACATTTTTCAAAAACCATGTATTTTGATTCCGAACATCTCGGAACACAATTATAACATGTTTTTACAACAACTCAAAAATTTAATGTTACAAAGCTTCCTCTAGGAGGAAGCAAAATGTTTAATTGAGAAATAAATGAAATCTATGAATTCGTTTTTGAATTCGAATTGTCTACTTTAGTAGCAAGCAGGGCCAAACCTTTCTTATTATAATAATTGTTGTAAAATTATATATATTAACGAAGTCCATACCAACAAATTGTCAATTTCTGTACCAAGACTGATACCTCGATTCTTTTTCTATCTATTTTATAGCTACAATTTTATTAAAGTAAAATTTCTTTTTCTTTTATTGGATTAAATAAAGTGTAAATAAATTAAAATAAAATAATTAACTTCTTTAGTAAGGTCGTATTTCAGAAAGAAGTTTATATATATCGCTGTTGATATATATATATATATATTTTTTAATATATCAGTAATTTTATTTGAGGGGGGGGGGGGCTTCGCCCCCCCACAGACATCTGCGTGGGAGCTTCGCCCCCTACACCCCCACCAGGGGCTCTGGCCCTGGACCCCGCCCTACCCCCCACATCGAACCCGCCATACCTCATTACCTACCAACAACAAACTTTATTGTTTCTTTTATTTTGTTTTATTTAGATGGGACATTTCAACATAATAACTATATCCTCAAGGATTTTCATTCATGGTCACAAAATGATTTCGTAGATTCTTTCGTCATCGAATATCATTTAATGTGTGATATCAGGAATATGGTTACGGGTCGTGAGGATTGAATATTATATTTGCTTATTCTTTGGCTCAATTTTATATTTAATCAAAAATTTAATCTTTGTTTTATAATTTTATTTTTAAGGTTTAAACTTGAAGAATTTCTATTAATCACATTGTTAATAGAACAGGCATGTTTTTGTTTGTGCACATAAGGATTGTGCACATATTTATTGTGCACAGATAGCATTGGTAGAGATCTATATATATATAGATAAATACCAACGTTAAAGTGTGCACAATTAATATGTGCACAATCAGTATGTGCATAAACAAGAACACGTCATAGAACATTATGTTATATACAATATTAGCTGCCTGTCTACGACCAAGTTTTAGAAAAAAATAATTTGTTTCTTGGGCCAACTTAGAATAATTTTAAGTAAAAAAACATTTAGGAATTTAATCTTTTAATTTTTGTTACTTCAACATCAATTTATATTTCTTATTATATATTTATTAGTGTTTTAGTTTACATAATATTTGGTAGTTTGTAAACAAAAGATATTTCTTTTTTTTTAATTATGTTTTCAATGTGTTTATCTCATTTTATAGCACAATGTAAACTAAGTCCGCACTTAAGTCACGCCTACCCGTGACTTAAGTAGTCGATTATTGCACCGTGAGGTTAGCGCGCGAGCGTAGCGAGTGGACTGATTAAGGTACGGATAGGCGTGACAGCGGACTTAGGTAAACGTGCTATAAAATATCGTACGATACATGTGACTTCAGTGGCAGTATCGTAATGTACATTACATTGTAATTAAATGTAATTTTATATCTTATAATTATATTTTTATAATTATATGATCTTTCTAATGTTATATTGATTTTTCCGATATTATTTAAAGCTATTGCATTGAATAATTCTTTGTCAAATCGAATCATGTTAAATAAGCGAAAATTGAATATGTAAAGTGTCGTATTTATAGGTTTAGATAATCAGGATTGATTGTACATTAAAATATTAATTGGGGAAAAGTTTTGTTTAGATGTTATCCATGCTTATATCTTTTGCATTTAATATTTTTGTGTAAAGTCAAATCGTTGAAATAAGCGAAAATCGTCCATTTTATGTATGTTTTGGCGTTAATTGTTTGTTTGGATTTAAGTCGTCGGAAATTGATTGTACAAAAAAATGTTTAATAGGAAAAAGTTTTGTTTTAATTATCTATAACTTTTACATTCAACATTTTTGTGTAAAATCAAATCCTGTCAAGTTATAGCCGAAAATCGTCCATTTTATGTATATTTAGGCGTTAAAAATCGTTTTTATGAGCTCAACTCGTCAGGAATTGATTGTACAAAAAAATGTTTAACAGAAAAAAGTTTTGTTTTAATATTATCTATAACTTTTATATTTAACGTTATTGTGTAAAATCAAATCCTGTAAAGAAATAGCAAAAAAAACGACTATTTTTGATGATTTTAGCGGTTTTTTCGTTATTACATTGTTAAATATTGTTCATAGGAAACAATTTTCCATGTAAAAAAGACGTGTTTTAATTAGTTTTAGCAGATGCATTTGTTGTTTTTTGACGAAAAATTAATTTTGTTATCATTATGTTCAAAAATTTTTATTTGTTCTGGGTTTTTTTATTTGTTGATCGATTCGGCTCAGTATAAGACTGGAGCTTACTTATAATTAGACGAGTATCTGGGCCAAAATTCATTAACATCTATTGGAAATTCGCTGAGATATTCCATAAACTTGACTACATACGAACGGACATACACACATACACCATAAAAAACGCCTAAAGTGAACTAATTCTGGGTGAAAAATAGTTTTTATGCAACAAATTGTTCGTTTTTGAAGTGTTACAATTTTCGCTCTAGTGAAAATATAAGGCTCTCCCGAGAAGCGGTCGTGCCTAAAAAATTGTTTTTATAAGTTTAATTCGTCTGGGTCTGATTGTACATGAAAATGTTAAATGGGACAAATATTATCTATAACTTTTGTATAAAATCAAATCCTGCTACGTTATAAACGAAAATCGGCGATTTTAGGTATATTTAGGCGTTAAAAATCGTTTCTTTGGATTTAATTCGTCAGGAATTGGTTGTAGCAAAAAATGTTCAAGATAAAAAAGTTTTGTTTTAATATTATCTATAACTTTTGAATTTAAAATTTTTGTGTGAAGTCAAATTCTGCTCAGTTATAAACGAAAATCAGCCATTTTATGTACATTTAGGCGTTAAAAACCGTTTCTTTGGATTTAACTCATCAGAAATTGATCGTACAAAAAAATATCGAATAGGAAAAAGTTTTTTTTCAATATTATCTATAACTTTTGTATTTAACTTTTTTGTGTAAATTCAAATCCTGTAAAGTAATAGCAAAAGAACGACTATTTCTGATGATTTTAGCGATTTTTTCGCTATTACATTGTTAAATATTGTTCATAGAAAAAAATGTTCAATGTAAGAAAGACGTCTTTTGATTAGTTTTAGCAGATGCATTTGTTGTTTTTGACTTAAATTTAATTTTGTTCACCGTATGCTCAAAAATCGATTTTTTTAAATTTTTATTTGCTCTGGCATTTTTTTATTTGTCGATCGATTTGGCTCGGTAGAGAACTGTCAGTTACTTATAATTAGACGAGTATATTCGCCAAAGCCCGTTTGGATCCGTCGAAATTTTGCTGAGATAATCGGGTTACTTGATCACATACATACGTACATACATACATACATCTCTGAAAACGCTTAAAATGTACTTCTTTTGGGTGGAAAATAGTTTTTATGTTGTAAATTTTCAGAATTTGAAGTATTAGAATTTTCGCCCTGACGAAAATATAAGGCTCTCCCGAGAAGCGGTCGTGCCTAAAAAATGGTTTTTAAATCTTAATATTTATTTATATTTTAACATTAAAAGACATTTATTTCCATAATTAAATTAGCAGATGAGATCTCACAGATATTATATGTTTTAAAATTTTATGAATAATTCATATGAGAACTATATGCAATTTTATATCGTCGACTGAGAGGTGAAAGACGACAATTCATCAAAGTGGTCGTCCGGTTTCTTAGTGCTCAGTCGAATTGTCTGGTTTCTTTGTGTTTGACCAAGTTGTTTGGTTTCTTAACTTTTGAGCGAGTTGTCTGGTTTTTTTGCGCTCAACCAAGTTGTCTGGTTTCTTAGCGCTAGACCGAGTTTTTTTTTAGCGCCCAGCCGAATTGTCGTCTTTCATCTCTCAGTCGACGATATGACATTGTTGTTAGCTTAAATCATCATCTCTTATGAGATCTCGTATAGGATTTTGACGTGATGAGCTATTTTGGTTTTTGGATGTAAAGTTGTCCTTTGCTTTCGGGTAAAATAATGATTAATTGTTCATTCGCAAAAGGAGATTGAAGCTATGTACTAATTATTTTTGCTATGTTCGTACCACGGTTATAAAATTGTATACCTTTGCTTAATAATTAATCCGTTCAGGATTATTAGTATAAACAATCTGGTGTAAATAGTATATTATAGTTATAGGGAGAAAAAAATTTTCACCATCCACTTTGTCTTTTTTGCATTTAATAATTTTGTATAAAATAATATTTTGTAAAGCTGTGGCTAAAAATCAACGAGTCTAGTTGGCGTAAAAAAAAATATTACTTTAATATGTACTTATATAATATTACGGAATTTGGCTTCTTTTAGTATAACATCAATTTATATTTTATATTTTATTATATTTGTATATTTATATGATCTTTAGACCGTTTGATTGATTTTTCCGATCTTATTTATAGCAATTCAATTTAATATATATGTCAAATCGAATTATGTTAAATAATAATGAAAATTGACTATATTACGTGTATCGAGGCGTTAAAAATCATGTTCATAGATTTAGGTCATTAGGAATTGATTGTACATGAAAAAATTAAATCGGAAAAAGTTTTGTTTTAATTTTATTAAATGTTATTTATAACTTGTGTATTTAATATTATTGTGTAAAGTCAAATCTTTAAACAACAAGCGAAAATCGACTATTTCAGATTTATTTAGGTATTAAAAATTGTTTTTGTAGGTTTAACTCGTCAGGAATTGGTTGTACATGCAAATGTTAAATAAGAAAAAGTTTTTTTTTATTATAATATACAACTTTTATATTTAACATATTTATGTAAAGTTAGATTCTGTCAAGTTATAGCCAAAAATCGTCAATTTTATGTACTTTTAGACGTTAAAAATCGTTTTTTTTTTTTAGATTTAACTCCTCAGAAAATATTTGAAAGAGAAGGTGCCACACCTGTTATAAATAATGATAGTGATGAAGAATGCTTTGTAATAAATCTTAATTTTTTTCTAATAAAATATAAATTAGTACATAATCCTGATAAAAATTCTGATTTGATTTTATTCAATTAATGTTTAAAAAACCTATCGACGAATGTATTACTTAACATCCAGTGGCATAAACCGCTTAGAATATATTAAAAATCTACGATTTTTGGAGTACTGATATTGGCGATAGACGGTGTTTCTCTTAAGATTTTGAGTATTCTAATTGCGAACAATATAAAGTAGATTAAATTGATTGTTTTTGTGTTGAATCAGACAATAGAATATTTTTATGACTATTTGCCTATTATCCAGCTGAAAAGACCTGTAAAAAATCGCACAAAAAATCGATATTTAGTTGTTTTAAGTTTTTTATAACTTATGGACTGTTATTCCCAGAAGTAAATGGAGTAACAAATATGATTATCACATAAATGCCATGTCATCCGCTAAGATAAACGTTAAAAAACCGCATGAAAAATAGATGAATATATGATTTATTTTTCCATATTCCATATTTTATGATTGCAAACAACATATTTGTTATCGCAGCGAGATTTTATGTATGCGAGAGTCATATGAGTGACATATGAGAGCGTATATGAGTGAGAGCGAGCGAGTGTGTGTGAGAGAGAAGAGAGCGAGCGAAAGAGAGCGCGCACGGAGCCCGGGGACAGAACGGAACGAGACAGATCGAATAGAGACGTGAAACGCGTAACACCTCTCGAGTAGTAAGAATGTAAATTGGAGTTGAATAAACGTACTTTATATTACTTCACATCTAAAGGACTTTGTTGGGTTGCTAGAGTGCACCCTTCCTTAACGCTGCATTTAATATATTTAAGATAGAATTATATAATTATGATATAAAATAGGTCAATACAAACCGTTTTAGCCGAATTTCATGTCATACAATCAGTAAAAATACCGAAAAATAGGGAAAAACGGATATTTAATCTTTTTAACCACAGCGCACCAATTTTAAAAATTTTTTCTCATAATTTAACACAAAATATATAATATATATTTTTTCAAGACATTGCCGATCGTAATATTTAAAATACAGCAATTTGAATATTTCAAAAGCTTAAAAAAATTTGAATTTCGCGCCAAAAAATTATGAAGAAATTCATACTAGGTTTTAATTTTCTCTTTAATTTCCCGTAAACCCGATTTTAAAAAATCAAAAATTCGCCAAGATATCGTAAAAATGCTCAAAATAACAAAAAGAGGCCTTAAAAGGACCTGTTTGGAGATATGGGCCTAACACCGGTGGGAAAAGTTTTCTATAATCATGACAAAAAAGATCCTCTTGGTCTCATAGTTCGAGGCTCGTGGGCATTTTTTACCATCTTACCCTGCTAGGCCCTTTCCTATCTACCCATATTTTTTTGGCCTTATCGCCAATATTAAGTCAGTTAAAAAAAGTAACAAAAATATGAAAAAATTGAAAATAATTTTTTCGTCATACGTGTCGATAAAGTAGGTACTTTACCGACTGTTCTGAGTCCGTAAGGTTGTATTTTACGGACTCGTATCATCAAAGTAAAAATACAACTTTACTTCCTCCAAACAGGCAGTAAAGTGCAGAATACTTTGCAGTCACTTATGACGAAAAATAATGTTCTGTCTGTGGCCGTAAAAATTACTCATGAGAAGTTTCAGTATAGCCTGTCCTCCGATGTACAATTCTTATACGGCCCATAAAATGCTTCATTACGTTCTCGGGCCGAAAACTACTATTCTCGTCGCAGGTTTTGGATATTTGCACAGAAGTAGATCCATTTTCTGAAAGGTCTTGCAATAGGAAAATATCAAGTCAGCTAAGAAAAATAAAGAAAAGTATGGAAAAATCAAAAATAATTTTTCCTATCGCATGGTTTGGATATTTGTCAGAAGTAGACCTGTTAGAAATGCGGGCAGCTTTGGGCTGCGGTAGAATCATCCCTTGCTCTCTCGCCACGCTACACCCTTCTCTCTCTCCAAGCCGAGCGCCGCCGTTCCGAGCGAGCGCCGCAAGCGCCGCACAGCGGTCTGTGGTATCAAAAAAACGTGTAAAAATCCTGCTTAATATATTTTCTATTTTACAGCATTTGAGACACCCATTTCTTCTCATGGAAAAAATTTGAAAAATAGTTTTATGTTGGTCTAGTATGCTATATAAATATGCGTTTCATATATATATTATACATTTCTCGAAAGTGGTTTATAAAGCCCGTATTTTATATATAGGGGTTTATCGAGCCCGATTTTGATTATGCAGCCCGGGCTTCATAATATTTCTAAAATAGGGGTTTATGCGGCCCGACCTAGAGTCTATAACCCCAGGGTCCATAATTTCTTTAGTCACTTGCCATTGGGAACTCTGGGCTGTAGGTACCAATATACAGTCTTGGGCTACATAAACCCCGATAAGTGTATATATTATATATATGTGTGTGTGTGTGTGTGTGTGAGTGTGTGTGTGTATGTGTGTGTGTGTCTGTGTGTGTGTGTGTGTGTGTGTGTGTGTGTGTGTGTGTGTGTGTGTGTGTGTGTGTGTGTTGTATGTGTATCAAATAACGTTCAAAATCCACTTTCTTTTATGTAAAAAAAAATAGTTTTAATCTGGTCTTATGAGAAAATATATATACGCATACTAACATACACACGCACACACACACATACACACATATGCACAGGTCTGCTAAAAAAAATGTTTTCCTTCTTAACCATCTACATGGCTTCGTAATAACCCCATGAGTGCTCTTGAATTTTTTCAGATTTTTTCCACCTCTGGTTTTTGAGTGATAGAGGGTCAAACTTGCTAATTATAGCATTTTTTGCATTTTATGCCTATTTTCAATGATTTGTCGCTCCTCAGGGATGCATTTTTCATAGGCACAATATATACTTTTTTTTAGAAAATTTTCTGAATTTTCCAAAAAACATATCCTCAAAGTCATGCAGATTAGTTTTATATGGTTTATCTGCAATTTAAACATTAAAATGAGGAAATACAATTGTTCGATCATTCGCATAAACATCAAAAAATTCATAGAGCTTGAATAAAATAGAATAAAATGTCCTGTACCTACCCCAGAATGTCAATCGACATGGAGTTATAGTTAAAAATTAAAATAAATGTCAATTTATGCTAAAATTGATGAAAATGCCTATTTAACACCTGTTGTTCGAATACTTATCATTGGATCAGCAATAACAATTCAAATCACATGGTTTTTCGTAGAAAACAAGGTTCTGTATTTTTTCTAAAATGACCGTTAAACTGTACATCTCCCACTAAAGAATGTATACGTTACCTGGGAGCTTTATTACTAACATGTAAAAGATTTACTACGATGCCCTTTAGCTGTAATGTTGTTATATAATTTAATTACTATCCTTTTTCTACTTTAATAATACTATCTCTGTCATTTACATTATTATTTTATAACTCAAAATATTCATAAATATATTTCATATTACCTAAAAAGATAAATAGCATTTTTAATAAATTTAATTTAGTCACAAATTCTTAATTTTTCTTTGAATATTGGATAACGAATAGCTTCATTGAATTGCAAGTTATCTTTTATCTTTTATTTCTTATAGTATAAAATTTTACTTGAATATATTTAAAGATTTTCAAAAGAAAATAATATTTTGTATTAGCATATACTTGATCCATATCCGTAGCTTAAGGATGTACTGGCTATAAGGTCCCTGCCAAACGTTTGTGAATTCGATAAACTGCAATAATTAATCGTATGCAATAATTAAATTTAAATTCTTGTGGGTGATTTAGGAGTATAATAGGAATATAATAACCTTCGAAAATTGTAAATCGAATAAAAATTGACAATGTTCTGCAATTTTTTATAGTTACAAAAATCGAGTCATTAAATGAATTTTTAATACTGAGAACGACAAAGTGCCAAACTTTTAATTTTGATTCGATTTTTAATTTCTAAAGCTTATAATATTCCTATCGTGATTTATAATCGATAACGAGCATTGAAAATCGACTATTTATGCTACATAATTTGTTATTGTTGTTTTAATATTAGTCACTTAACTTTTGGCAGGGACTCTACGAGAAATAAACTGCAATAAAAAATTATGCAGGATAAATAGTCGATTTTTAATGCTCACGATCGATAACGAATCACGATGGGAACATTATAAGCTTTAGAATTAAAAATCGAATCAAAATTAAAAGTTTGGAATTTTGTCGTTTTCAGTATTAAAAATTTACTTAATGACTCGATTTTTGTAACTATAAAAAATAGCCGAACTTTGGCAATTTTTATCAATTTTCAATTTTCGAAGCTTATTATATTGGTATTACATTCCTAAATTACCCACAAGAAATTTGGTTAATTCTCTCATACAATTAATTATTGCAGTTCATCGAATTCACAAACATTTGGCAGGGACCTTATAGCCAGTACATCCTTAAGCTATGGATATGGATCAAGTATATGCTAATAGAAATCAAGGAGCGTGGGAGCGCTCCGAAGGCAAGTATAGAAGTAGCCTAAAGGAGCGACCCGTGCTACATATACATTGAAATGGGTGTACGAAAAATTCAATGCGCTTTTACGTATATTGCGTTAGTTTTTACTATATAACGTATCACTCTTAATCGAAAGCCATTTCATTGCTCTACTCAAATCAAAAGGTTTTATTTAAAAAGAGAGCTGAATCTTTTGTGTGCTGTTTCCTTTCCGAACTTTTCTCCGTGGTTTTAAGATATCCGGTTTACAGCTCTTACGACACTTCCGGTTGTCGTCTATCTTACGCTTGTATATCTATATATATATATTCCCGTATCTGGGCGACGACGACCTAACCTTACACATCTTTACACTTTACACATCATATGTATATGTTTACATTATGATAGTATAAATCGTGGATTCATCGTGTATATTCAAAATCAAAGATCTCAGAAAGTCAACTGATGAAAAGAATTTTTTTATATCTACAGCATCAACGAGGCACATAACTTTTTTTAGATAAGTATTATTAAATGGCTAAATGTTAAAGGCTATAATAATGTTAAAATGTGAAAGAATTGATACTTTGTGAGAATTTTTTTATTTATTTTTTTACAGATATACAAGAAAACTTTGTTGGAATCTTTGAATGAATATCAATGGCCAATATCGGTTATGTGTCTTGATAATATTAGATAATGTGGGATAATAATATGCATTCTTTTGGCAAAATCTTCTGTCAAGTGAAGTAAATCTGTTAGCTTTTCTGTCAACGGAATATAGTTGGAATATAATTCCTGCAACGAGTTCATATTGTATGTGAGTAAATGTTAATAAACAATGGAAATTTTAGCATAGAGAAAGAAATATCGGCTATTTGTGAAATAACTTGTTTTTGTATAACATAAAACCTTGATGTTTTCCAGTGAAATAAATTTGTGGACTTTTATGTCAATAAAATACAGATCATTTTGACAGCTTTTGCTATATAAATACATATATTGCATTATATATAATTCAACAAGTCTGTCAAATTAATACACGGAAATAGTGAGTTGCAAGATCACAAGTATTTGTATCTTTGACATGAAAGAATGCACTTTTAGTGTACTTAATAACAGCGTAGATATCAAAGTTTGAAATAATAATTTTTATGGAACTTTCTTAAAACATTGTAGTTCTTGGTTTAGAAATGTATCCGGAAGAAAGCTTTAACTATTAAAATCATCTAAACAAAATTTATGTGGAACATTTCTGACAGCTGATTATGACAATTAAGATAATAAGGAGATATTGAATTATTAAAACCCAGAAATAGTGAGATTTAAGATTTTTTCAGATTATTAGAAGTGCATCATGCTCAAGTATTTTATATATACACAAAAATTATATTAATATTTTTTTTAATTACATTAATTCATTCAGACTCAGACTTCACTTTATTTTTTGCTTAAAATGCAAATGTTTGAAGATATTAACATAAAAACAAATACACTAAAAATTGATGAAGTTCATTGCATGTCAATGCGTCAAAGAATGAAATCAAATGCCAAACAACGTGCTAACATATTACGAAACTGTTTAGACTGTATCTTATTTTCATAGATAACTTTAATTGTTTGTGGTTTACGTTAGTTGTTATGATAAGACACATATTCATTCCTTACAAATTAAAGACAAGACGAAATACTGTTGCAGATATTCCTCTAGCAGAGCCTCGTTCTACTTTATGGTGTTTTAATTATCGATGCTTTATTGACCTTATGATTTCTAAAGGTAACCTAGCATTATTAAAACCCGGAAATAGTGAGATGTAATATTTTCTCAGATTTTATTTTATAAGTACATCATGCTCAAGTATTTTACATCAAAAAGTTATATTCATACAAGAATGTCAAGAAAGCTTTTATTCTCAGTAATTTTAGTTCATAAACTGGTTGTGATTTTAGTTTTACAAGATTATGTGTGGGTTATTAATTTAAGTATAGTAGTTTCAATCAATAATAATTTCAAGAAGTTATATCTGCCATAAAAGAATATCGAGGAAGCTTTTTTTTCTCATAATGATTCTTAGTTTATTAACTTTTGTTTTTAATTTTACAAGATGTGTAGCAAGTGAAAATTTCAACAAATCCAAGTGTTTAGAATAATATGATTAATGATTGGCTTATTGTGAGAGGTGCCAAATGTTTCATAGGAGCCATCTGTTCTGTAAATATTACAGAACATATAACTATTGACAAATTATTTTAAAAACATGAAAATTAGCATAGAGAAAGAAACATCGATTTATGAAATAACTTGGACTTGTAAGATAAAAACAACATATTGCTCTCCAATGAACTGAAGTACATCTGTGTACTTTTCCAAGTAGATAAGCTAGACCGGTTTCCGACCACTTCAGGTCTAGACCTGCTGGTCCAGAACCGGCCTAGGATTTTTGGGTCCCCCCCCTCCCCCTCCCCCCGCTATTGCACGAGGTGGCATTAACCCATAACAGATCTAGACCTGCTGGTCCAGAACCGGCCTAGGGTTTTTGGGTCACCCGCACGGATGCCAATAACCCAAACCGGCTTGATCTAGAACCGGCATACTGGTTCTGGCTCACCCGCACGCCATCGAGTTGAGCCAGAACCGGTATACCGATTCTCGAACGGCATAGCTTTTTTGGGTCGCCCTCCCCTCCCCCTCCCCCGCAATTGCACTGGCGTTACTGGTCAAGACCTGTTGATGCAGAACCGGCATAGGGTTTTTGGGTCACCCGTAGTTGCACGGGGAGTCAATAACCCAGATCTGCAGAATCGGTAAACCGCCTTTGACTCACCCGCGCGCCAAAGAGTTGAGCCAGAACCGGCCTACCGATTCTCGATCAGGTCTTGCCCCGTTCTAGGCCAACCACAATGAGGGTCCTGAGGGGGCGGGGAGCGGGCTGCCGGCAGCGAACGGCCAGCGGTCCGCGGCAAGCAGTCGGCCGGCGGGCAGCGGACGGCCTGCTGCTTGTTAGCCTGCAGTACTTTCCGCATGCAGCTCTAGACCACCTCCCCCATCCCCCTCTTTCGGACGGTTCCCCTCGAGTCTGCGAAATTCCCCGAGTGACCCCAAGTAAACATTCGAGCAGCTGTTAATAAACTAATTAGGCACGACCGCTGCTCGGGAGAGCCTTATAATTTCACCAGAGCGAAAATTGTCTGACTTCAAAAACTAATAATTTAATACAAGAAAAGTCTTTTCCAGTCAAAATGAGTGCGTTTTAAGCGTTTTCTGTGATGTATGTATGTCTGTACGCCCGTATGTACGCAAGTTCCTCGATTATCTCAATGAATTTTCAACCGATTCCATCGGGATCGCGGGAAAATACTCCTCTAATTATACCTAAGTCCTGGTTCTCAATTGAGATAGATCGATGAAAAATTAAAAAAATGCGAGCACAAAGAAATATTTCAAAATATCGATTTTTAAGCTTAATGACTAGAAAAATTAATTTTAAGCTTATATCTACTGGTCTAACTGCTAAAACTAATTAAAATACACCTTCTATCTGTTGGACACTTTTTTCTACGAGCAATATTTGCCAAGATAACTGCGAAAAACGGCAAAAAAGGTCAAAAATGGGCGATTTTCGGCTATCACTTGACAGAATTTGATTTTACACAAAAATGTTAAATACAAAAGTTGCAGATAATATTTAAGCAAAACTTTTTTCTATTTATCATTTTTGTGTAAAATGAACTCCTGATAAGTTACACTTATAAAAACGATTTTAAACGCCAAAATATACATAAAATGGACGATTCTCGGCTATAACTTGACAGGATTTGATTTTACACAAAAGTGTTAAATACAAAAGTTTTAGATAATATTAAAAGAAAACTTTTTCCTACTTAACATTTTTGTTTAAAATCAACTCCTAATGAGCTAATCCGATAAAAACGATTTTAAACGCCAAAATATACATAAATTGGACGATTTTCGGCTATAACTTGACAGAATTTGATTTTACACAAAAATATTAAATACAAAAGTTGTACATAGTATTAAAACAAATCTTTTTCCTATTTAACATTTTTGTGTAAAATCAACTCCTAATGAGCTAATCCGATAAAAACGATTTTAAACGCTACAATATACATAAACTGGACAATTTTCAGCTATAACTTGACAGTATTTGATTTTACACAAAAATATTAAATACAAAAGTTGTAGGTAATATTTAAACAAAACTTTTTTCCATTTAATATTTTCATGTAAAATCAATTTCTGACGAGTTAGACTTATAAAAACGATTTTAAGCGCTTAACTATACATAACTAGTGATTGGCGTACTAATAGTAACAATAATAATAAAACCAAATTCGCTCTATCTTTTGTAATTAAATGGATATTCCTAAAAACTCCAATTGAAACAACCTCTCTTATAATAACGTTATATAGTTCTAATGATTTACGACGTAAGGAAAAAAATCTAATAATAAATTGATCGAAAATAAAATGTTGTAAAATGTTAATACATTAATGATTGTAAAACCGCTTCCTTCTGAAATGGAAGTCGCTCTTAAATGACCTTTTATCAATTATTGCGATTGTTTTCATTATCAGATTATATAAAAATATCATAGAAAATTAAAGAATAGAATTGTACTCTATAATAAAAGAATGGTTCACGTGTATGTGTGCGTAAATAGAATTTTCTCTTTCCATCTTGATACGGTGGGCGCGCTCATAATCCGTGTGATAACATATGTATAAAGGTATCGACGATCGACTTGCGTAACATATCGATAACATTCAATCCTCCAAAATAACATTTTTGAATATGTAAGACATTGACTCTTTATTGTGAATGCGTCAGATAGCTTTTGCCAGCAGAATACTGATATCTGCAGTTTTTAGGCACGACCGCTTCTCGTTATTAGGCACGACCGCTTCTCGGGAGAGTCTTATATTTTCATCAGGGTGAAAATTGTAACACTTCAAGTTCTGAAAATTTACAACATAAAAACTATTTTCCACCCAAAAGAAGTACATTTTAAGCGTTTTCAGATATGTATGTATGTCTGTACGTATGTATGTGATCAAGTAACCCGATTATCTCAGCGACATTTCGACGGATCCAAACGGGCTTTGGGGAATATACTCGTTCAATTATAAGTAACTGACAGTTCTCTACCGAGCAAAATCGATCGACAAATAAAAAAACGCCAGAGCAAATAAAAATTTGAAAAAATCGATTTTTGAGCATACGGTGAACAAAATTAAATTTAAGTCAAAAACAACAAATGCATCTGCTAAAACTAATTAAAAGACGTCTTTTTTACATTGAACATTTTTTTCTATGAACAATATTTAACAATGTAATAGCGAAAAAATAGCTAAAATCATCAAAAATAGTCATTTTTTTGCTATTACTTTACAGGATTTCAATTTACACAAAAATGTTAAATACAAAAGTTATAGATAATATTAAAACAAAACTTTTTTCTATTCGACATTTTTTTGTAGGATCAATTCCTGATGAGTTAAATCCAAAAAAACTGTTTTTAACGCCTAAATGTACATAAAATGACTGATTTTCGTTTATAACTGAGCAGAATTTGACTTTGCACAAAAATTTTAAATGTAAAAGTTAAAGATAATATTAAAACAAAACTTTTTTATATTGAACATTTTTTACTACGACCAATTCCTGACGAGTTCAATCCAAAGGAACGATTTTTAACGCCTAAATATACCTAAAATCGCCGATTTTCGTTTATAACGTAACAGGAATTGATTTTATACAAACAAAAGTTATAGATAATATTTGTCCCATTTAACATTTTCATGTACAATCAGACCCAGACGAACTAAACTTATAAAAACGATTTTTTAGGCACGACCGCTTCTCGGGAGAGCCTTATATTTTCACTAGAGCGAAAATTGTAAGACTTCAAAAACGAACAATTTGTTGCATAAAAACTATTTTTCACCCAGAATTAGTTCATTTTAGGCGTTTTTTATGGTGTATGTGTGTATGTCCGTTCGTATGTAGTCAAGTTTATGGAATATCTCAGCGAATTTCCAATAGATGTTAACGAATTTTGGCCCAGATACTCGTCTAATTATAAGTAAGCTCCAGTCTTATACCGAGCCGAATCGATCAACAAATAAAAAAACCCAGAACAAATAAAAATTTTTGAACATAATGATAACAAAATTAATTTTTCGTCAAAAAACAACAAATGCATCTGCTAAAACTAATTAAAACACGTCTTTTTTACATGGAAAATTGTTTCCTATGAACAATATTTAACAATGTAATAACGAAAAAACCGCTAAAATCATCAAAAATAGTCGTTTTTTTTTGCTATTTCTTTACAGGATTTGATTTTACACAATAACGTTAAATATAAAAGTTATAGATAATATTAAAACAAAACTTTTTTTTGTTAAACATTTTTTTTGTACAATCAATTCCTGACGAGTTGAACTCATAAAAACGATTTTCAACGCATAAATATACATAAAATGGACGATTTTCGGCTATAACTTGACAGGATTTGATTTTACACAAAAACTTTGAATGTAAAAGTTATAGATAATTAAAACAAAACTTTTTCCTATTAAACATTTTTTTGTACAATCAATTCCCGACGAGTTAAATCCAAACAAACAATTTTTAACGCCAAAACATACATAAAATGGACGATTTTCGCTTATTTCAACGATTTGACTTTACACAAAAATATTAAATGCAAAAGATATAAGTATGGATAACATCTAAACAAAACTTTGCCCCAATTAATATTTTAATGTACAATCAATTCTGATTATCTAAACCTATAAATACGACACTATACATATTCAATTTTCGCTTATTTAACATGATTCGATTTGACAAAGAATTATTCAATGCATTAGCTTTAAATAATATCGGAAAAATCAATATAACATTAGAAAGATCATATAATTATAAAAATATAATCATAAGATATAAAATTACATTTAATTACAATGTTAAAATAGTACATTACGATACTGCCACTGAAATCACATGTATCGTACGATATTTTATAGCACGTTTACCTAAGTCCGCTGTCACGCCTATCCGTACCTTAATCAGTCCACTTGCTACGCTCGCGCGCTAACCTCACGGTGCAATAATCGACTACTTAAGTCACGGGTAGGCGTGACTTAAGTGCGGACTTAGGTTACACTGTGCTATAAAATGAGATAAACACATTGAAAACATAATTTAAAAAAAAGAAATATCTATTGTTTACAAACTGCCAAATATTATGTAAACTAAAACACTAATAAAAATATATAATAAGAAATATAAATTGATGTTAAAGTAACAAAAATTAAAAGATTAAATCCCTAAATGTTTTTTTACTTAAAATTATTCTAAGTTGGCCCAAGAAACAAATTACTTTTTTCTAAAACTTGGTTGTTTGGGAATTCAGTAACTTGAATTCCCGCGGTTATGCTCAGCTCGGTACGACTCACGGCGCTGCCACAGCGCGGCAGCACCTCGCGGCCTCTCGGCGGAACAGCTGAGACACTACACTGATTCACAAGGTGAATTCGCGCTGTTTCGGTCTCTCTCGCTCTCTCACATACAAATGTGAGAGAGATTGTGATTTGATTCGCGAAGTGAATCGTGAAGACCAAGAAGACGGAAGTGCTCACTCTTTGTAAAACTCAGTCTGCGGCTGCTACTAAAACGGCAGCAGTTCTCACCCCGACCCGGTATAGTCTACAGTGTGCTCGCTGCGAGGCTGCATGGTGACTAGTATGGTGCCTTATACTCGGACTCTCGTCTCATTCAGCGGATCATCTCTCAATGTACATATGGCGTGCTCGCAACGAGGCCGCATGGACATTTACACGGCATACTCTCAGTCAGCTATATCTCTCACACGGAACTTCTCATACGGCAGTGCTTTCATACGGCAGTGCTTCTCACACGGCAGCTTCTGACATGGCATAATCTCACCGGCTCGCTGCCTCTAGCTAGCCATGAGGCAACCACTCTCGGTAACCGTTACGCAAGACTCACCTGGCTCCTCTCACTGGCTACAACTCTTCTCACTGGGTACAACTCTTCTCGCTTGCTATAACTCATCTGCGGTTACAACTCAATTGGCTTCATCTCTATGGACTGTGTGATTCAACCGGCTTCCTCATTCTTATCCAAATTAATATAATTGCTATGAAACTAAGGAAAACTCACACACACACCTACACACAGCCATTTTGATGACTCAAGCAAGCAGTAATCTAATATGAATTACTCTGCACATGTAATTCTTGTCAAGTCTCAACCACAAGAAATCAATAACATTCATTGTGTGTATTTATGCTAGCAGTAAACTCAACGGAATTTACTAATTCAAACTCAGCAATTCTCTGAAATCTCACTCACACAGAAACACTCAAACATAATCTTTGTAACACTCATACACTCAAACATAAACTTGTAACACTCAGATACTCAACCAAGCTTTTGTAATATCCAACCAATTTATGTAATAGAGTTAATCTTATAGACAGTTTTATAATATACTGAAATTTAATTTATTAAAGTGTTTGGCTCTCAATTTATTTGTAAACACCCACAGCATGTCCTCATTAAAAATTATGGCATTCTCAAACATTGGTCGTAGACAGGCAGCTAATATTGTATATAATCTAATCTTCTATTAACAATGTGATTAATAGAAGTTCTTCAAGTTTAAACCTTAAAAATAAAATTAAAAAACAAAGATTAAATTTTTGATTAAATATATAATTGAGCCAGAGAATAAGCAAATATGATATTCCATCCTCACGACTCGTAACCATGTTCCTGATATCACACATTAAATGATATTCGATGACGAATAAATCTACGAAATGATTTTGTGACCATGAATGAAAATCCTTGAGGATGTAGTTATTATCTTGAAATGTCCCATCTAAATAAAACAAAATAAAAGAAACAATAAAGTTTGTTGTTGGTAGGTAATGAGGTATGGCGGGTTTGATGTGGGGCGCAGGGCGGGGTCCAGGGGCAGAGCCCCTGGTGGGGGTGTAGGGGCGAAGCCCCCACTGAGGGGAGTGTGGGGGCGAAGCCCCCCCACCTGAAATAAAATTACTGATATCTTAAAAAAAAAATATATATATATATATATCAGCAGCGATATATATAAACTTCTTTCTGAAATACGACCTTACTAAAGAAGTTAATTATTTTATTTTAATTTATTTACACTTTATTTAATCCAACTAGAAAAAAAAGAAATTTTACTTTAATAAAATTGTAGCTATAAAATAGATAGAAAAAAAATCGAGGTATCAATCTTGGTACAGAAATTGACAATTTGTTGGTATGGACTTCCTTAATATATATAATTTTACAACAATTATTATAATAAGAAAGGTTTGACCCTGCTAGCTACTAAAGTAGACAATTCGAATTCAAAAACGAATCCATAGATTTCATTTATTTCTCAATTAAACATTTTGCTTCCTCCTAGAGGAAGCTTTGTAACATTAAATTTTTGAGTTGTTGTAAAAACATGTCATAATTGTGTTCCGAGATGTTAGAAATCAAAATACATGGTTTTTGAAAAATGTGTGTGTGTGTGTGTGTGTGTGTGTGTGTGTTCGCCTAGATCTCAATTTCTACTCGGTCAATTTTTACCGGACAGGTCTCATTTTCCGGTCAAAATCCGTTTTTTTTATTGGGGCAATGTGTTTTTGTTTTTTTTCAAATTTTCGATTTTTCTCAAAACTGCTTTTTGATTTTTTTTTAATGATAGGATCGAGTTATTCGAATCGAATTGGTAGCGTTCGAAAGAGAATTAAAATACCTATATTTTCTAAAAAAATTATTAACAATAACGTGTTTTTTTTAGATACTCTTTTTTTTTAGATTATAACTCCCAAACTAAACGGTCAATTTTTTTTTGAGAAAAATCATGATAATGGATAAAATAAATAAATATAATCTGTAATGTTTTAATTCATTTTGTTGGTTAGTTTTTTAGAAAAAAATTGAAAAATGAAAATTGATTTTTGTATATCCAACGATTACAGGAGAAACAATGACTTAATCGCTTCAAAATTCTTTGTAGTCGTAGATTTATAAATTTCGTTATTAAATATTAATTACAAGAATCAACATATTAAGGTTGAGGAAACTACGGGCCAATGAATTGAAAGAGGTTTTTTTAATTAATGAATAAATATCGATAAAAAATTTATCGTACTAATACATTACGATACAAGTGCGATAAGTGGCTCATTCTTTCATGGCGTACAATTAAGGCCCGAGCGTAGCGAGGAACCTTTCACGGCGTGTAATGTGTTACTTAACGCATTAGTATCGTACAATTTTTTATAACACTGTCTGTCTTAAGTCCGCTGTCACGTCTATCTGTGCGCTAAGCAGTTCATTATCGCACGGTGAGGTTAGCGCACGAGCGTAGCAAGTGTGATAAACCAAAGAAGATAGACCTTAATAGAAGCGCAAAGTCCCATGGCAAACTGAGGCACCCCAAGCCTTAGTTAGTACCCCAATGGGCAGGCGGCGCGTCGATCTTTTTTCTCACTAGTCACTAGAACGTAGAACCGCACCGGACCGTCGGTAAATAGTAACAAAGGTGTTGGTAATTTACCAGCGGTGAGAGCACATTGTATGTTATAGTTAAAATGAAGTTAATTGAAAATTCGGGATACTGAAATAAATAAAAGTTTGAAGAAGAAAACGGCATTTAAATTGCTTGAGTTGTGTGTGATAAACCGTCTTACACAGTGTCACACTATCTTATCTTCTTCGCCGCGATAAAAGTACAAAATCCAAAATTTCTCAATTTTGATTTTTCGGGTGATTATTTATTCTTAATGTATTTGTCGTGTTTAAATACGCCTATGTCCAAAAAATGAGTCCGATTGGAATAATTTATATTGGGCGAAATGCTATCTACATAACGTCATACTGGTCGGCCCTATTACGCTACAGCCTAAACAAGCAGATTCCCCACGAAGCTGCGAAAAGTATAATGCATCGGTCATTGGGCCTTCAGCTCCAAGTAACCTTCGTGTATTTTTCCTGTAAAAAGGCTGATTCAGAAGTTTAAGACAAGCGCTAGTTGCATTGTCCATCCTCGCGATTAGTTTCCCCGTCAGTGTCCTCACGACTCTCCTGCTATAATGAGGGTCGTGGCTAAATCTTGTGTGGGTGGGAATAATACCTCACTCATTAATCACGCGTGTGAGTATATCGGTAAATTTCGTAGATTTCAAAAAAACGAAAGATTCGACGATGGTGCGGTAATTTTAAATAAAGTGATTAGCGATTTAGAAGAGAAATTGAAGACGTGAAACGCAGAAAAAATACGTAAAAACGTTAAAAAGGGCTCGCGAACATTTGATTAAATTACGGTTTTTAGACGATAAAATCGAGACATTGCGCCGCCGATCATTACGTTTAAGGAAATATTAAAACTATAAATAACGAGGTGAAGTGTGTCTGTGTAGTTAATTTTTATTTAGGTAAAATTAAAAATCGGGCTAATATACTGCCAGCGGATATGTGAGCGAGCGGAGGGTGTAGCGGAATACAGGACCGGTTACCGGGTTATGGATGTAGGATGGTAGGAGAGGAGTGGGAGAATTCGATCGCGACCTGCTACCGATCCCAGCTCGACGGCTTTGGAAGGACGCGGAGAGTGAGAGACTGACGCTCGTGTTTAGGGAAATTGATATGAGACTGCGAGAGTGGATTAGATTCTCAGGGATTTTAAATATTTGGAGCTGCAAGTAGTAGGATTATATTTTATCGGTTGAATGTGTAACCATTAATGATTAATATTTTAATGTTTAAATAAAAATTGTAACATGTTCTTATTAGATGAGAATAACAAACTACAAGTAAAAAAACAAACCACGTCACTTCTTCAAATCCATTCCATTATAAGCTAGTTACCCACTTAAGGTTGTACTGGCCGTAAGGTCCCTGCAAAAAGTTAGTTTTTCACGTTAAAACTGCGATTAATAATTATGTAAAGCAATTGATCAATGTTTAGTTCTCGCGATGTATTAATGCAATTGGAATATTAGAAGCTTTGAAAATGAAAAATCAAAGCAAAATTGTAAACATAGTATGGGTTTCGCTGATGCAACGCATCTCTCTCTCTCTCTCTCTCTCTCTCCATCGTGCGTCGTCAGGCTCTCACTGCACAATATGGTTGCTGGTGTTTGGATGTCTGTGTGTGCGTGCGTGTGCGTGCTGGTGTCGGTGTGCGTACGCGTGTGTATGCCCGTCTGCCTGTGTGTGCGCGTGCATGCGGGTGTGCATGCGCGTGTGCGTGCGCGTGCGTGTGTGTGTACTATCCAGAATATGCTTGCGCGCGCGTGTGCACACATACGTGCACCGCTTTTATCCCCGCCCCTCGCTATGCGTCGTTGGACTTCTTTACCTTGACCCCAGATGGCGCCTGCTGTCAAGGTCAGGTTTGTTGTGACGGCCCATAGCGAGGGGTATACTACTATTGCCGTTCCCAATTTGGTCCTATTTTTTTCAAAGTCTCTGCTTTATGATGGTCATATAATGACGCTCTCGAGGAAAGAATAATTATATGAAGACGTGTTGTCATCTGCAGGAGCTCTTCGCCCTAGGCCAAGAACATAATTACAACAAGAATAACTTAGCAACGGAGGGAGTACAGAGAAGCCACACTCCTGTCAAAGGGGTAGGAAATTATTGCAGGATAGATACTAGCTGAAAAGTATAAGCCAATAAACTTTCTTACAGTAAGCTACTCACCAGATAATTTTTTCAACGAGTTCAGAGGTTGTCAATGTCCACATAAAATATGTCAAACAGTCCAACATATAGTCCCAATAAAAAACGGTAACTGCAGGTGTTTAGGACGCCGTGATTTCGTCTGCAGGAGCTCTTCGCCCTAGGCCAAAAACATAATTACAACAAGAATAACTTGGCAATGGAGGGAGTACAGAGAAGCCACACTCCTGTCAAAGGGGTAGAAAATTATTGCAGGATAGATGCAAGCTGTAAAGTAAACGAGAAAACATTCTCACAGCAAACTACTCACAATATAGTGTTAGCGTGTCGATAAGATCATTCATAGCACTATATATTTACCAAGATATGTTGAGAGAATTGAAAGGGATCTTTGCACTGAAAAGTCGAGAAAGCGCATGTATATTCTCAACTAAGACCTCCTCACCCTCATTTAAAGTTTACCAGAATGTTCATACACAATACAATATATATAGAGGGATTGTATATGCAATTTCAGATCGACTCAATCAGCTGGTACGGAGAAAATGACATTTTTCTCAAAAATTTCTTCAAAAAGACACAGAAATTGCAATATCTCCAGACTTGCTGATTATGCATCTCTAAATCTTGATATACTGTCCCTCAGCATGTATTCCATCATGTATGGGAAGTTGAAGATACTTGTAGGGAGTGAAAAGGGATCTTTGCACTCAAAAGTCGAGAAAGCGCATGTGTATTCTCAACTAAGATCTCCTCACACTCACTTAAAGTTTACCAGAATGTTCACACACAATACAATACATACAGAGGGATTGTGTATGCAATTTCAGATCGACTCAATCAGCCGGTACGGAGAAAATGACATTTTTCTCAAAAATTTCTTGAAAAAGACACAGAAATGGCAATATCTCCAGACTTGCTGATTATGCATATCTAAATCCTGATATACCGTCCCTCAGCATGTATTCCATCATGAATGGAAAGTTGAAGATACTTGTAGGGAATGGAAAGGGATCTTTGCACTCAAAAGTCGAGAAAGCGCATGTCTATTCTCAACTAAGATCTGCTCACCCTTATTTAAAGTTTACCAGAATGTTCACACACAATACAAGACGTACAGAGGGATTGTGTATGCAATTTCAGATCGACTCAATCAGCCGGTACGGAGAAAATGACATTTTTCTCAAAAATTTCTTGAAAAAGACACAGAAATTGCAATATCTCCAGACTTGCTGATTATGCATATCTAAATCTTGATATACTGTCCCTCAGCATGTATTCCATCACGTCTAGAAAGTTGAAGATACTTGTAGGGAATGGAAAGGAATCTTTGCACTCAGAAGTCGAGAAAGCGCATGTGTATTCGCAACTAAGACCTCCTTACCCTCACTTAAAGTTTACCAGAATGTTCACGCACAATACGATACATACAGAGGGATTGTGTATGCAATTTCAGATCGACTCAATCAGCCGGTACGGAGAAAATGACATTTTTCTAAAAATTTCTTGAAAAAGACACAGAAATTGCAATATCTCCAGACTTGCTGATTATGCATATCTAAATCTTGATATACTGTCCCTCAGCATATATTCCATCATGTATAGAAAGTTGAAGGTACTTGTAGGGAATGGAAAAGGATCTTTGCACTCAAAAGTCGAGAAAGCGCATGTGTATTCTCAACTAAAACCTCCTCACCTTTTCTCAAGGTTTACAAGAATATTCATACACAATGCAATGCATGCTGAGGCATTGTACATTAAGTTTCAGATATACTCAATCAGCCAAATTGGAGGAAATTACTTTTCTTTCTTAATAATTTCCTCAAAAGGCACACAGAAAATGCTGTAACTCCACACTTGCTGATTATTTAGATCTGAAACATGGTATATAATCACTCAGCATGCATGATATGGTGACGTGTGTAAAGCTGAAGATATTTTCAGAGAAAGGAAAGGTATCTGTATACTTGAAAGTCGAAAAAGCTCATGTGCACTTCCATCTAAGACTACCTTGACCCTTGCTCAAAGTTTAACAAAATGTCCTTGTGAAAAAAAGATGAAAACCCTGCAAGATTAGAAAGGAGCTAGTATTATTGAAATAATACTTACTCAAGGATAAGACCACAACTTAATTAGCAGAGAACTCGACCAACATCAATATCGATCCATACAGCAATTTAGGAAACACAGTGACTTCAGATATAAACATTGATGACTGCCGTCTGCCGGACTGCCGTGCGCGCATGGTTGACATGGTGCGGGTGAGAGCCAGATAGGAAGCGAAGCACTGTAGCCATAATACGTACGTAGTAGGCAGCTTTCTTATGTTTACTCCGCACTGAAACTTTTTCACTAGAAGTTCGGCCCGGCCTTTTTCTCGCATCATCCGTGGCGCCGTGTCGCTTACGCAAAGAAGCTACGAGCTATCAGCTGACGAGCCAGACGAGACGAGCAGGTGAGCTGCAGCGCATAGTCCAGTAAAAATAGGTCTGAAATCGACTTGTCACAGAAATGGCTGCATTTTGGTTATAAGGTAAATCGAGGTCGAAAAAAACGATTTGAAGATTTGCAGCTTCCTAGGTCCAGGTGTTCTATGCGAAAACAGCGTTTGAAAGTTTTATTTGCTCATATCTCGAGAACCACTTAGTCTACGACAAAATGGCCTACAGCAAACGAAAGAGCGTAAAATTTTGCATCGGAAACAATTTTTTACTCGATTCCGATGAGTGCAAAGTTCTGAGATAATTAATCGAAAAGAAATAAACGCTGTGGAAGCGTGAGACGTGCGGTATGCCGCGGGGAGCGGGGGAAGGGACGGCGAAACAAGAATGGTGCGGAGCGGCGGTGAGGGAAGAGGGGAGAGCCGCGGCACGTTGAGAACGTCGGGCGGAAATCTTTTTTGACTTCGCAGCGACGTCCGGAAAATTTTTTAAGTCCCTTGAATGACTTATTAGAAAAAAAATGTTTTTTAGGAAAGATGTATTTTTACATTTTCGAGCATTCTCTATCGATTAGATATGTTCCCAAATAGTACTATTTTTCATATTAAAATGAATTTTGTAAATTTGCGGCTTCTTTTTTAGAAGTCAATATCTGCGTAATAGTTCAAAAAATAAAGATAAATAGTATTTTTTAAATGTATTACACAATGTGTAAATATAACGATAAAAATGTCAAAATAAAGTTGATATTTTTATAAAAAATTATGCATGCTATTAAATAGTAACAAAAGTTAATTTTGTATTTTTGCAATTTGTCTTTTTTTTAATTTCACCATTTTGAATGATTAACAAGTTTAATTTTTACATTATTCTGTTGGTTTTTTCTTGTTAATATTAAAAATTCAATTGTAACATAACATATTTCCTCTAAACCTTATTTTTATTAAAAAAATATTCTGTCTTGCTTTTTTCTTTTTTCTATCTTTTTAACAATAACTCCGTTTTAAAATCTAAGATATCTTATGATTCTTAATTCTTTTATACAAAAAGTGTTTTTAAATTATAGCTCTTCTATATTATTTGACTATCTTTATTTTACTTAAGTAACAAACACATCAAACGTATTTATTAATTCATTGATAGAAATGAAATTTTGTGATTCGGATTTCTCATTGGATTGTAAGAACAGTATCCCTTTGTGCTTTCGATACTATTAAAGTATCAAGTATTTGTGAAGAAATACGATATAATATCACACAATACCATACCAAAACATCCTGTCACCAAATGTTTATAAATTATTTGAGCCCAAGAATCAGTCAAACCAAGAACGTGCATCAGAGTAGTTCTACATGTCGTCGAAGCAAAATCGTGCTCTAACCAGTGTATATCGAAGTAATTTTTAATTAAAAAAAATATTGAAAATTATTATATTATTGTAAGTGTGTGCCTTAAGAGTTATACATAACAGTGTAACCGACATATTTTTTTATTTTTAAAATAATAGAATATCTTTGATTTTTTCAAGGCGTTTTTTAAGAATTACATTAAGGTATGTGCATATATATTTTTAAGATTAGAAATACATTGAATTTTCGAATTATTCCACATACGATTGACGTTTAAAAATCTTTATAGCAAAGAATACAAATAAATATTGAAAAATATGCTAAGCTTGCAATAAAAAAAGAACACTTCTTATTTGTTGCATATCGTTGGATGGGAGGAAAACGGTTCTTACTGATCATTATTTCGCTAAGAGAAGTACTGGCTATATCTAGTTATTTCGCTAAGAAAAGTTCTAACTTGGCAGAGTACTAAGAAAAGTTGTAACTCAAGTTTTCATAGACATTTTAGTTGAGAACCGTTGTGGAGTTTAGAAAATCTGTTTCTGATTTCTTTTGCTACAAATATACATAAGAAAAATAGTCAAAAATTTTGTTTGAAAGGACACCTTTTAGATGCGTTTTCTTATTTCCGATATCACGAAGTACATGAAAAAAAGCGTGTACAATTAAAAACGCGTTTGTGAAACATTGTTTTTTTTTTAATGAAATTTGTAATTACTTTACGTATAAAACTTAGCTATCTGCTTCTTATATGTAACCCCTTTTTACAGAGAACAATGAGCTTTCCATTCAAATTGTAAATTTTATGACTGAATTAGAAAAGTATCATGTGTACACAGATAGTATTTCATGTATACGTAGTAAACATAAGTACCTAAAACAAAGAAATTGTTTGGAAGCTCCTCGTAGTTTGCATGTGAATTGACATATTCACACTACACACACACACGCGCGCGCGCGCACACACACACATACACACACGCACACACACGCACACACACACACACACACATATATATATATATATATAATGTGAGGTGCATAAATTGTCTCAGATTGTGCATCCAAAATTAATAGATAAACTCTCGTCTGTATAGAAATACAAATACACGTGCGTGTATAACTACAAGAAGTTCCCAAACAATTTTTATGTTTTAGGTATGAAATATCAGATTGTACAATAATTTAATTTAAAAACAAAAAAATACTGTCTGTGTACACATAATATTTTTTTAATTCAGTCATACAATTTACAATTTGAATGGGAAGTTTGTTTTCTGTAAAAAAGGGTTACATATAAGAAACAGACAGCTAAGTTTTATACGTAAAGTAATTACAAATTGCATTAAAAAAACAGTTTCACAAATGCGTTTTTAATTGTACACGCTTTTTGTCATGTACTGACTGATATCGGAAATAATAAAACGTGTCCAAAAGGTGTCCCTTAAAAAAAAATTTAGCCATTTATCTTATATATATATTTATATAGCAAAAGAAATCAGAAACAGATTTTCAAAACTCCACAACGGTTTTCATCTAAAACGTCTATGAAAACTTGAGTTAGAACTTTTCTTAGCACTCCGCCGAGGTAGAATTTTTCTTAATGAAATAACGAGTTAGCATTTTTCTTATCGAAATAATGAGTAAAAATGTAAGTGCATCTGTACCCCTGATTAAGCCTCGGAGATACATGTGTGGCCAACGGGATACACTCTATTCAGCTACTAAAGCATATTATACAGTTTTCATTGCAAAAACTACATCTTTTACATAATTTTGAGATTATCAAAATATGTTTATTAGTTTTTCACTGTAGAATATTTTGTACATAAAAACATTAGCCGACAGACTTAAAAAATGGAATTTCATCATTTTCAACACAAAACAAATTAAAAATCTGCGGAAATATCACAACGATTAAATTTGATTGTTTCAGATGTTTCGCTTACTTTTTGCGTTAGCTATAATATCATTCATACGTGGATATGACAAACCTTACAACTTAATATCTGTCACCACGCCAATATTGCAAGAGGAATTATTCAAAGCAAGGCTTTACCATGAAATTTGGACGACAGTACACTTTGTTGAGATACGTGACTTAGAAAAAAATGCAAATCAGTGGAATATTAAAATAATAGATCTTCGCGAACAATGTTATAAATTTAACTTTTGTGTTCATATGATAACGTTGAATACAATACATAACAGATTTTATAAAATTAAACATAAAATTAATTCGTTACTCAAATTAAGTAATAATACAAGACAGAAAAGAGGATTATTTAATATAGTTGGAACAGCGAATCATTTTTTATTCGGTACTATGTCTGCTGACGATAAAGAAAGAATAAATAAACAAATAGATGACTTTTATAATAATACGGGCCACATAGCGGTACTTTTAAATAACCAAACAGCTATTATGAAAAATACTCTTCGAAAATTTGAAATATAACTGATAATTATAATAAAAATATGAGAATTATTACTGATACCATGAATGCTGTTATTTTTACGAATGTTCAAAATACTTTCAATAATAATATGATGGAATGCATAACTGATTTAGATTTGCATATTGATGATTTATTAGAAGATGTTAATTTAATTTACGACTCAATTGTTGATGGAAAAATTGGAATTGTGTCGCCTAGATTAATATCACCAAAAAATTTCATTGCTGGTCTACATACAATTCATACAAAATTGTTTTACCAAGAATTACCGTTTCCCTTACAAGAAAATTATTATCTACTATACATGAAAATAAGTAAGATTAATGTTATTTTGTCCGGTGGTAAACTTATTTATGTAATTCATACGCCAATACCAACTGTTCCTAATTATACCGTGTACAAATTCACACCGATACCCATGTCTGGGTGGACACAATACTATATATTTGACAGTATTAAAAGTCAACCTGTTGCTGTTGATTCAAACTTTACAGAGTATAATGTAATTGATGTAAATACTTGTACATCTGTAAATGATTTTAAAGTTTGTGAGATAACATCTGTCGTGCATAGATTAAGTCTGGAAGAAAGTTGCTATGCTCGTTTGATAAAATACAAAGATGATAAAGGCTGTTCTAGAAAGTATTTTAATTTACACGCTGATTTTGTTTTGGCATTGAGTAACGATTTTAGTTGGTATATTTTACCAATCAATACAGAAAATATCTTAATAACTTGCGGAGTTTCTACAGATATTTCAGTTACTATTGATAAACCTTATATATTACAACTTAATTCAAATTGTAGAGGATACTCTCAAAACCATAAGTATTTACCTAAAAGCCATGTCAATAGTACTAACATTTCAGAATATAAAATTAACATCGAATTTCTACCAATTGAGAAGATAGCTCTTAATACATCAGATTTGAAATTACCTACATTTACATCATTTCACGTTGACACTTCTGAAATATTAAATTGCGCAAAAACTATAGAGAATATTACGAAAGATTTGGAACTAATCACATCGAATCATAACTATCGCACACGGTTGATCACGGCCCATAGTATCTTTCATTATGCCATGTATGCTATTGCCACCATTGCAATATTTTATGTTTTACATAAAATTGGAGTACTTCAATGTTTTTCTATGATTTTTAAATTTTGTGTATCAAGACTGTGTCCGAAATGTATCCAATGCCAAAATAATAATCAACAAAATAAAGAAACAGTAACTGCGAATGCTGAAAGAGATGAAGAAAATATTACTGCACATACTTCTGTAACAGAACGATCTATTGTTCACTACAATCCAAGTGCTCCACTGGAATAAGCAGTTCATATACAATTTTAATAACCTCGCAATATAAAATTTCAATTTACATATATATGTTAAAGATAAACAGCATATTTTCTATTACACTATTGTAATATATAAGTAACAATACTCTCAATAAAATTAAAATTAAAAATCATCATTTATCTTTAATTTATTTTTCACACACACACACACACACACACACACACACACACACACACACACACACACACACACACACACACACACACACACACACACACACACACACACACACACACACACACACGCACGCACACACACGCACGCACACGCACACGCACACGCACACACATTACCGTCTTCGTCAACACCAAATGTTTCTGATTTTCATTTTGATGCATATTGTTTTATTTGCAATCAAGTTATTAGACCCTTACCATAAAAAAGTATGCGATTTACAACAATTATGTACTTATAAGAATCTTTTAAATGTCGCTTCCATAAGAAATGACGAAGTCGGTATAGCAGTACTGAATCGACTAGAAGGTATATCAGTTGATAAAAAAACCGCGGTACCATTATGTTTGTTATAAAACTTTTTTACAAAAACCTTCGGTGCCTTCAGAAGAAATAACTGAACCATATGACATGGACCCTCAAGTATTTAATTTGGATACTGAAACACATAATTCAACTGAAGGTGTATACAATTATATTGAGGAAAGTGGAAAATTAAAATTTTTTTTGTCAGAATTGCATGATGTCATGGGAAAAAAGTCAGTAATAAAATATTATGTAATATATTAAAAGAGAAATATAATGAAGATATTTTTATTTTAAAACACCGTGGTCGGGAAACAGTTATCTACTATAAAACAATTTAACAAAAATTTGTAGCGATTGGCTCAGTAAAAAATCAATTGACACTTTCGAAAAAAACGCTGTTGTAACTTTTGCTGTAGAAGTTCTTCGAGCTGAAATTTTAAGTGTGAACTATGAAAATTCATCTTATCCACCAACTCAAAAATTTCTCGAGAACGTCAATTCAGACATACCAGAATTATTACAAATTTTTCTTAAACATCTTTTAGTTAAAGGAAACAGGAAACTAACGAAGATAGTCAAGTGAAAAGTAACATCATTGCTCATTCTATAGTTTCCTTTCTACGACCAAGAGCTTTTCTATCGAAATTATAATTAGCTCTCGGAATCTATATTTATAGAAAAACAGGATCGAGATTGATAATTGATCTTCTTTCGAAATTTGCTACAAGTGCATCGTACCAATCTGTCCAATTATATGAAACGTCGATGATAATAAACCCACCAATTCATCGCGTTGAAAGTGCTTTTGTACAATTTATATTTGACAATACTGACCATAATGTTGGAACATTAGATGGCCATGAAACCTTTAATTGCTTAGGGGATATCGCAGTTTATACACCAAATTTTGAAGTTGTAGTAGAGGGTGGTTCCCAAAAATGTTCAAAAATGCCAACTACTACGGATATAGCATCATGTAAACATATCAAAACAAACCCCTGCAGCAATCTTGATTCAAATGCATTAAAAAATATCGAATTCGTTTCAGTGAAGAAATTTCATTTAGGTAATCGGCCAATTTTTCCAGAATATTATGCAAGATATGCATGGGGTAAAGCTTTGGAAATTCCAAACTTACCATCTTGGAAGGGTTTCATGGAGCTTATATCAAAAGATAACGTGTATTCACTATCTCATATAACCTGTTTACCATTCATAATCATCTGTCCTCTAAATTAACAACATTGAATACGGCTTTACATTATGCAGCTACAGAAACTCATAAAATAAATCAAAAAACAGTTTTTGTTACTTTTGATCAGCCATTGTACTGGAAAGCTCGCTGTATTGTTGCACAATCACAGGATAAGGAATTGAAAAATATCGTCATTCGTTTAGGAGGTTTTCATTTATTAATGTCCTATTTGGGAGCAATTGGTTACGTTATGGATGGAAGTGGACTTGAAGAAATGTGGTCTACTGTATATGCTCCAGAATCCGTAAAAAAAATGCTTGCGGGCCATGCATTTTCAAGAGCAGTACGAGCTCACATTTTAAACTTCATGGCTATAGCTATTATTATTTGCAAGTCAATAAGTAATACAGCTGGAGTAGAGGAATTTATTAATGAATTTTTCGATAATTGGACTGAAGAACCTTTTTCCATAAACAACCGTAAAACTAATCATTTCATAAAACATTTATCAGAAGAATTTATTGAAAAATTAAATCATTTTGAAAACAAAAATCCAACTTCAAAATTATGGATGCAATATTTTAAATGTGTCACTATAGCTTTGCAATTTATAGAAGCGGAACGCTTAGGCGATTGGAATCTACATTTACAGAGCATTAAAGATATGTTACCATTATTTTATTCGAGTGGGTATTTTGCTTATGCAAAAAGTGCCCAAATTTATTTGCAAGATATGGAAAATTTGGATGTTATAATGGATCATTTAGAATTCGATCGCTATACCAAAGATGGCTATTTCACTATTCGTAGATCGGATAAAGCGTGGTCGGTGATATGATTATTGAGCAAACATTAAATAGATTTTTCGGTACGGATTTAAAACATGGCCGAGGTGTTACTCCTAGCGTTGTGGCACGTTATTTGTTTGCTATGCCATCAGCGTTTAATGTAATGGAGTGTTTAGAAAATCATTGTGGAATAAAATCAAGCAATAGTGAACAACATGTTGATCTTTCCGATAATCGAATAGAAGAAGATAAAAATGACATTAACGAATTTATAACATGGCTTCAAAATCACAATCCTTTCAATCACCCACATGGGTTGGTATCGATTTCTACGGAGATCGTTGGTGGACCAGACATTGATTGTCATAAAGCTATTGAAAAAGGAACGCTGGGAATGGATTATATGGTTGGGAAAAATGTTCAGAATATTTCGATGTCAAAAACTTTTAGAGTGAAAAATCTAGCAAGTGGTATACATCATGTAAATGATAATGAAATATTTACTATAGATATTTACTTATTATTTCAAAGAATTTGTGTTGTTTTTAACGGAAATACCGAAAAAACATGTGAAGCTTTTTCATATGAACTTACACCATACCCACTAAGTTTATTTGATGAAAAAGGTTTCATGAGAAAAACGCCAAAATCAAAATTATATGCTTTGTTCAAACCTTGTAATGAATTTCAATTATTGCAATCAAATACGATTTATGTGATAGATGGGGGCTAGTTATTACATGCTATTGTCTGGCCCCACAGTCAGAAATATAAAGAAGTTTTTGAATTATATTTAACATACATTATCAAAAACTTTGGAGAAAATGTTACTGTAGTTTTTGATGGGTACAATAATGAATATATTGGAACAAAATCCTATGAAAGATATTGCCGGAGACAGAAAAATTTTGGAGCTGATGTGGATATCTCTGAAGATAAAATGATAACCATGAACCAAACAAAATTTCTTTCAAACATTTGTAATAAACTAAATTTTGTGGATTTATTATCAAAATATTTGCAAAAAAATGACATTACTACCAAAATTTCAGACGAAGATGCAGATACAGTAATTATTCGCACGGCAATAGAATTGAAAGATTCAACTGCGCAGGGCAACTATCTCTTTATAAGACGTAATTCGATATATTTATTTTAATAATATAGAATTTACCGTGTTCTGCCGGTAAAACAGAGTACATGAGTACCACACCCTCTTAAGATATAAAATCTTTTGCACATCTATAGCAGTTATAAAAAAAGAATTATCTTTATCATCTTTACCACCTACAGCTTCAGTATTACGAGAACATGCTAAACGAGTATATTACCAAATGCAAAGTTGGCTTGGATTTTATTTAGACCCAACATCGTGGGGATGGAAGAGAACAACTTTAATGCTGTTACCTGTAATGAATACAAAGCCAGTTGCGCCAAAGGAATTGCTAGAGATGGTGAGTCATTAGACATTGATGTCCTGAAATATATTATTTGAAATTCGCTAGTTTTCCTTTCCAAATAATTTTTCAATTAACTAAATTTGATTAACGAAATTGAATTATTTAATGTTTTATACTACTTTAATTTAATTTTTGTTATGATAAAAAAGAAAGATTAACTTAATTTCCAGGTATTCTGTGGCTGTAAAATAAATTGTAGCACAGCTCGATGTTCATGCAATAAGGCCGGAATAAAATGTAGTTACAATTGCAAAAATTGCAATGGCCAAAGCTGTGAAAATGCTTCAAATTCACGTAACGTTATACTCGAAAGTGATATAGAAAAGCAACATGGTAATATTGAGCGAGATAATGAAAATCTATGGGATGATGAAGTGGATTATTTACATGGAGAAAAAGTTAATCAATCAGAAACTGAAGAATAAAACATTTTAATAAAAATTCTATTTACTACTGGAATATTATTGCCATTTTATTATATATTCAATTGTTGTACGAGAAATTAATTTTCACAATAAAGATTCACAATACATTTTTCAATCAATTTTTGTCTTGTGTTACAATTACGAATTACTTAAATTTTTTCTATTGAAAAAAAACAAAATAAATTTTTAAACGTTCAAAATGGTGAAATTAAAAAAAAAAAATAAATTGCAAAAATACAAAATTAATGTTTGTTACTATTTAAAATAGCATGCATAATTTTTTATAAAAATATCAACTTTATTTTGACATTTTTATCGTTATATTTACACGTTGTGTAATACATTTAAAAAATACTATTTATCTTTATTTTTTGAACTATTACGCAGATATTGACTTCTAAAAAAGAAGCCGCAAATTTACAAAATTCATTTTAATATGCAAAATAGTACTACTTGGGAACATATCTAATCAATAGAGAATGCTCGAAAATGTAAAAATACATCTTTCCTAAAAAACATTTTTTTTCTAATAAGTCATTCAAGGGACTTAAAAAATTTTCCGGACGTCGCTGCGAAGTCAAAAAAGATTTTCGCCCGACGTGCTCAACGTGCCGCGGCTCTCCCCTCTTCCCACACCGCCGCTCCGCGCCGTTCTTGTTTCGCCGCCCCTTCCCCCGCTCCCCGCGGCATACCCCACGTCTCGCGCTTCCACAGCGAATCGAGTAAAAAATCGTTTCCGATGCAAAATTTTACGCTCTTTCGTTTGGTGCAGGCCATTTTGTCGTAGACTAAGTGGTTCTCGAGATATGAGCAAATAAAACTTTCAAACGCTGTTTTCGCATAGAACCCCTGGACCTAGGAAGCTGCAAATCTCAAATCGTTTTTTTCGACCTCGATTTACCTTATAACCAAAATGCAGCCATTTCTGTGACAAGTCGATTTCAGATCTATTTTTACTGGACTAGCATGCGCATACGCGCACAATCACATGGGTAATGCCTCTACCACATAAGCGCGTACAACCGCGTTCGACCGCGTAAGAGCGCACGCGCTCGCTTCTCTCATTGGTCGTTGTAGGCGTGCGCGCCTGCTGAGTCCGCTCCCAACCAATGAGAGAAGCGAGCGGGTGCGCTCTTACGCGGTCGAACGCGGTTGTCCGCGCTTATGTCGTAGAGGCATAAAGCCAACAAGCCAGCAGTATCACCGCCATTACGTGATTGGCGATGCTATACACGTTACCCATGTGAATATATGATGTTGTAATTTTTATATCGTTTATTGCAATTATTGCGAATTGCGTAAAATCAAGCTCGCATTGTCATCACTTTGCATAAACATCTATATATTATACGCAATACGTTATACACGAACAATATGACATGATTTGATAACCATTGCGCGATAACATGTCTGTAAGAGACGGTCACTAATGTTTTTTAGACCGTAAATTTTTCGCTTATTAGCTTTAGGGTGCGATCCCATGCGTTACGGAAAAACTTACGGAATGGTAAAATCGTAATGGCGGTGATGCGAAATTTAAAATGTGTTAACTACATGATTAAATAATACGTAGTAAATGTGGGTCTGATTAGTTATATTATCATATTAATAAATAAAAACAATAATAGTCTTAATAACAATAAAATAATTAATTCCATAAAAGTTACTCGCAATTAATTAATAACATTACATATTTATAATTTTTTAATATTCACTTTTTGCACATTCTAATTGATATTTATCTTCTTTTTCTTATTAAAAACATTGTTCATGAACAATAAACAATGTTGTTTAACAGTATGTACATGGTAATAATTCATAATGAGCGGGCCTATTCCGTACGAAAATTTCAATACCCTAGTCCCATGGAGTACTTTTTTTTTAGCGGAATGGTTTTCTAACCTCACTTTCGGTTAAAACTTATCAAAATTTGTTGATGTAATGCTAAAATTGTATTCGAATAAATTAAACAACAATTTAATAAATACTGAACAAAATGAAATTATGTTTCCTTAAAATTATTGTCAAATTAATTTCTTAAAGCACTACTGTTTTTTGTTGAATGTGGATGGATCTTGGACTGTAGAGGTTCAAAAGAAAAGGCGTTTCGTGTGGAGGTAAAATTGGCAACTTTATTGCAGGTGTCCGTTGTGCAGTCGTGAGCTGCTGCTGTCTCTCTTCGCCGTCGCGCGTGAACTGAGGAGCCGGCCGGCGCTACGAAGTGCCGTCGGCGTGTCTTTGTTGAAGGAGAGGCGGTGAGAGAGGACCGCGTGGAGAGCGCTGATTGGCTGCGCTCTTGCTCGAGCCGTATATTGCCTTATAAGGCGTGATGACGTCAGCGTCTCCTCTGTTTGAGGCGTTGGATCGCCAACATTCCGCCCACCTTCGCCAGACTGGCGAACGGACCTCAGGTGGAAGGCTGGAGGAGAACGACCTTGGTGATGGGGCGACGAAGAGTTGTGTTAGCGGTGCGAAGATCCACCACGCGGGAGATACCATCCTTCCCGGGATGAATGGCGATGACACGGGCTAGCGGCCACTTGGCTGGCGGAGTGAGCTCGTTTCTTATGAGCACGAGATCGCCCACCGCTATAGGAACCTGCTGTTGCCTCCACTTTTGACGGACCTGAAGAGAAGTGAGATATTCCTTCGACCATCGATGCCAGAAGTGTTGGGCCAGTTGGCTAATTAGGAGCCAGCGCTTTCCAGGTGTGATGTTGACTTCCTTGACATCTTCTTCCGGAACTAAAAATGATGAGCGTTGTATAAGAAAATGTGAAGGTGATAGGAAATCAAGGTCAGTTGGATCGTCGGTGAGAGCAGTTAAAGGTCTCGAGTTGAGGCAGGACTCGACCCGGCACATGAGTGTGGCGAGTTCAGAAAAGGTGAGAACTTGCTCTCCAATGACTCGACGCAGATGAGGTTTCGCTGACTTAACTGCTGCTTCCCAAATACCTCCAAAATGGGGTGCACTTGGAGGGTTGAAAATCCAAGACGTGCCTTCCTTGGCAAGAGAATTTACAATTTGAGTTGAGTAAGAAGCAGAAGAGCTAACCATCTGTTTTAACAGAGCATCTGCACCTACGAAGTTCGTACCTTGGTCAGAGTATAGGTTTTTGCAATGACCTCTACGAGCGGTGAATCGGTGGAAAGCAGCGATGAACGCTTCACTAGTGTAGTCCTCAACTACCTCGATGTGTACAGCTCGTGTAGCCATGCAGACAAAAATCGCAATATAACCTTTCATGGTTCCCTTTCCCCTAGTCTTAGTGAGACGAAGCTGAATGGGGCCGGCGTAATCGACACCAGAGCCCTCGAAAGGCGGGGAAGGGCGTACTCGAGCCTTTGGCAACTCACCCATTAGTTGAGTTGGCACACGGGCGGCATGGCGTGAGCATGCTAGACAAGTTCTGATGACTTTTTTGACTGCGGATCGACCTTTCACTATCCAGTACTGACGTCTGAGTGTTGCAAGGGTTAATTGAACACCACCATGAAGAGTGCGCTGATGAGCATCTCTTATTAATAAAGTTGTAAAGTGACAATCAGCTGGAAGGATAAGGGGATGCTTAGCATCTTCTCCGAGAAGTGAGTGAGAAAGACGACCGCCCACCCTGAGTAAATGATCTTGAATCAAGGGGTTTAGCGATAACAAAGGGCTTTTAGTCGAAAGTTTACCTTGCCTAACTAATTGTTGAAGTTCAGCCTTAAAGTAAGCAGTTTGAATTAGGTGGATCAAACAAAGTTTGGTGTTTCCAATCTCACTAGCACTAATCTCCTCAGAAGTCGGAGTGTGATGGCGTAGTAGGGATTGAAAGACAGAAGGAATACTAACGCCTAAATTAGACGACGTCGTACGCTCTATTTTCGAGCTGACTCGATTAATGAATCGAAAGCAGTAAGACGCTATTCGTAATAATTTATCTAATGAAGAGTACTCACTAATAAGACTCCAAACTTCTGGAGTACTCTCCACCGAATTTGGAGTGTTCTTACTAGCGACTAGAGTATAACTAGTCTGAAGATTGAGGCTATTCACGTTGAAATTGAGCTCGTCATGAGACCTCGACCAAGGTTCATGATTATCAGAGAGCCAGCCGGGGCCTTGCCACCATAAGCGATGCGAAGCTAGTTTTGAAGGCTCAATTCCTCGAGATATGACATCGGCGGGGTTATCAGCAGAACGCACATGATGCCAATATGCGTCAGGTAATAGAGTGTGAATTTCCGAACACCTGTTAGCTACAAATACACCCCATCTTGACGGGTGGTCTTTCAGCCAAAATAGTACGTCTGCTGAGTCTGACCATAGATAAATACTCTCAACCTTAATGGGAAATGATTCGACAAAAGTTTTCACCAGACGAGCAAGTAGCAACGCAGCGCAAAGTTCTAAGCGAGGTATGCTTAGTGTTTTAAGCGGAGCTACTCGCGTCTTAGCCACTTGAAGGGTGACGATCGCTTCTTGTGTCTGTATTAAGCGCAGATAGACTACAGCACCATATGCAAACTTAGATGCGTCTGCGAATCCGTGGATTTCAAGAAGTTCGCATTGTGGCGTGTATCCACTCCAGCGAGGGATTTTAATCTGACTAATAGAATGAAGATCTTGCAACCAAGTCTGCCACCGATTTGAGATATCGATAGGAAGTTCCTCATCCCAGCCAACTTTAAGTAGCCATAAGGATTGCATGATGATTTTAGCGGTAATGACTATGGGGGCCAACCACCCGATAGGATCAAAAGACGAGCTATTCTTGAAAGAACAGAGCGTTTCGAGAAGGGCAATTCGATTGGCTCTTCTACGATGTGAAAGCTAAAGCAATCAGTATTAGGATGCCAGCCTATACCTAAAATTGGTACAGATATATCTGAAGCAAATAATGTAATGGAATCTGCAGCTAACATGTTCGAGGGTAGATAAGAGAGAACTTCAGTATTATTTGATGTCCATTTTCGAAGATTGAGATGACCTCGTTTAAAGAGTTGAATTAACTCATCTTGTTTTTTCCAAGCCTCGTCCAATGAATATGCACCTGAAAGCACATTATCAGAATACATTTCTGTGCGAACAGCTTCAGCTGCGATCGGAAAAGTTTTACCATAGTCTTCTGCTAATCTCAGAAGAGTTTGTATGGCTAGAAATGGCGAACAGGCCAAACCATACGTCACTGTGGTCAATCGATAGGTTTGAATGGGTTCACTCTTGTCAAAACGCCATAAAATCGACTGAAAGGGTTGATCACATTGTTCGACACCGATCTGCCTGAAAATTTTCTCCACGTCAGCTGATAGAGCGATCTTATACCTGCGCCAGGCACAGATCAAAGCGACGGGACTTTGAAGAAGATTAGGTCCAATGTGAAGAAGATCATTGACCGAAACACCTGATTTAGACTTACTCGAGCCATTAAACACTGTACGTAACTTGGTTGTCGTACTGGTTTCTTTCCACACACCGTGATGTGGTAAGAAGGCTTGAGACTTGTTAGAAGATGGATCAAATTTTGTGGAGAGTGACATATGACCAAGGTCAATGTACTCTTTCATGAAATCACTATAAGCTATTTTGAGTGTTTCGTCCTTGGCGAAGTTTGCTTCGAGACGATTGAGTGCGCGTAATGCAGCAGAATGAGAGCTCTCGAGATGAGCAGATCTCAACTGGTCTCGACTTTCCCAGGGTAGGCTTACTATATATTGCCCTGTTTCATCTTGACGAGCTGTTTTTTGATAGAAGTCCTCGCATGCTTGTTCGTCAGGCGAGTAAGATTTTTTGTCGACAGGTATTTCCTCCGCCCTCCAAAAATCTTGTACGAGCTCCAATAGTTTGGCTTCATGCTCGCAGTTGTTCGAACAATGAAGAGATATTGAGTCTAGCCCTATTTCTGGCGTTGAAGAAGAGAGATTACCTGTCAAGAGCCATCCAAGTTTGGAACTAAGTGCTATCGGCTGAAGACTTTGGCCCTTAACTATTTGATTTTCAATGATTTGCGCATAAGCGCTTGCACCGAGTAGAATATCGATACGTGAAGGTTCGAGATACTTGGGGTCAGCTAGTTGCAGCCCTCTTAAGTATTCGAAATTTGTATTACCCCCTACGACGGGAGGCTTATACGATGAGAGTTTTGGCAAGACAATGCCATCAACTTCCAATGAGAAAGTCGAATTGAAATGTGGTTGTATAGTAAGACGAGCTACTTTAGAGGAAACAGCAGCTGTCTTTTCACCTATACCTTGGATGTGCGTGAGACTGGTTCCACAATTTAGAGATAGCAAGTTACACATAGCTTGTGTAACAAGCGAGATTTGAGATCCGGGGTCAATGAGCGCACGAACTAGAATTTTGGTTCCGTTAGGACCAAGGGCGTTAACCCTAGCGGTAGCTAAAAGTACTCCTGTACAATTAGTACTTTCTCCACTATTGAGGGAGACTACTTGAGAAGCAGGTTTGTCATCAACTTCTGTGATGACGAAATTGCCACAGTTTGGGCTAGAGGTGCTGGTCGCTGAGTCAATCTGATCAGTCTGCAACGAACTGATTGCTTGATTGTTGTCAGAGTGCACCATGGTGTGATGCTTAGCTTTACAAAGAAAGCATCGAAAGCCGGAAGTGCAATTTTTAACGTTGTGCTTCCCTAGACAATTGAAACAAAGGTTTGAAGATTTAATTAATTCCTTTCGTTCAGGAACCGTTTTATTGATAAATCGTTCACATCTATTTGTGAAATGAGATTGATTGCAAAAAGAACATTTCTTTTTTGAAGGGTTCGTCGGAGAAGTCTGATGAAAATAAACCGACTGAGCATTGTCATGCTCTGGTTTTCGAGATTTTGTATTAGGTGACTGAGGTTTTGAATTATTTGTTGAGGACGATCTAGTACCAGCTTCAATGGCCTCTAGAGTGAGGGTTTGACTACGAAGAAAGGCTTGAAGTTGTTCCATTGTCGGTGGATCAACACTGTCACCTAGGTGTCTTTCCCACTCTTTACGAGTATTTAAATCAAGACGATTCAACGTAAAATGAACAATTAAATCACTACCTAACGAAGCTGCTCTATTTAGAGAGGTCAGACTGGCGATGGGATTGAAAATTTCCCTATAAATTCGTTTGATTTCTGATGAAATATCTGACTTCATAGATTTGACTGCGAAGATTTCCGAGATATGAGAACTAACAATACGACGTTGATTTTCGTAATACTCGGTTAGAGTTGTCCATGCACGTTCATAATTGTCACCAGAAATGGGAAGAGATTTGATTTTCTCAAGTGCTTCACCCGTAAGGTGAGTGCTAAGATAATGCAATTTGAGAACAGGCGTTAAGTCTTCACGTCGATGTATGACTGAACGAAAGACGTCTCTAAAATTCTCCCAATCCGAGAATTTCCCCGAAAACTTTGGTAAATCTACTTTCGGCAACGATTGAAACGAAACGTTAGTTACATGAGCAGGACTAGTAGCAACTGGGGCATCATTAGAATTGGAGGAGCCTTGATTGGTATCTCTAGTTCTAATAGCCTTTAAGTAATCAAGAAATTCTCCTCGATGGACATAAAAACTATCCTCAACCAAATCACAGATATTAGAAGTAAAATAGACATGATCTTTATCAAGAACCTCAAGCTTCAGAATGGACTCATTATGTAACTGAAAAGTCGCATAATTCGCTTCAAGGCCGGCGAGACATGATTCCGCGTAACCTTCCGTCATGTTATCTTTACCCTTAGATTTGAAATTTTTAAAGGAGTTTGTAATTTTAGCTTGGAGTAACAACTGTCTAGTATGTAGTCCCTCCATTTTGAGATCAATAATTTGACTAGCAAAGAAATTGACTACTTAAACTTTGGTAGTAAACTATTCTTAACCACTCGAGAGTAGAGAAGAAATAGTTAGAGTAATTACATCTAAGTCTTAACCTAGGTTATAATACTTATGCGTTTATGAACGTGACGATGCGCTTGAGGATGCAACGAGGGGTCCGACTGCTAACGTTCCCGCGATGAATCAGCTGATGATCCACAATGTTGACTGCTTAAAGATGAAGTTACTGCCGGCGTTGTATTCAGCTATCCTTGCAGCGTAGTCAGCAGCTGAATCAGGAATACATCCAGAAGTGATCCAGCAGTCGAAGTTGCAGTCAAGACAAAGTAACAGCAGACAGCAATAAAACTGCAAGGTCAAGTAACATAAGTGTTTGCTAAGACGAAAATTGCAATCAATTTTCTCAAGACTAGCTAAATATTACAATTAAATTTATAATAAACTCAAACACAATTAACTTGTACTAATCTCACATTAAATTTACTCAATTTTGATTAAAGTAATCTTGTCTAAATAGAGATCATTAAATTTTCATTAAATGGAAAAAATATACTAGATTGACTAGACGATAGTTGCTAAATTTAATTTAAACAAATTGGAACGATACGTGTGTTCAAGTACTAGGACGAGGCATCCGAGCGCAATCGGATCGGCGTTGGGTGCGAAGAAGATGGACTCGTCCGAGTACAGCTTCGATCCGTTGATGCGCGCCCCCTATGGCGAATATTGGACTCGTCCGCCTCCTGATCCTTGACGATGACGTATGCGATTTCCCGGACGTAGCGCGTCCTGATTGTCGTCTTCTTGTAGACGACCCTCCTTCCCTCGTGGAAAGCTCACTATATCTTACGCTCTACTAGATTCTACTAGATTTTACGCTCTTATGTGATAAAAAAGTACTCAATCCTTGAAGCTAGCGCACTTTGCTAGCCCACGAGCAAAATAGATATCACAACATGAATGTAAAATGTAATTTTAGATATGAAAAATTTTATTATGTAACTTATTCGTACTTGACTACTTATAAATTGATTTCAGTACTTTCTTGTGTTTAATTTGTGTGGAAGGATAAACAAATTTTAATACACTATTCTGACAACAGTAGCACATTTGTTTCGAAGAGTTGTTCGCGTTACTTGACTATTGATAATTGATTTCACAAATTTTGATTGTTTAATTTGCACTGATTATTATTCTACAGATTATACAGAAAATACTTATACTTGCCTTATTTTATACTTTCGTAGAAAGTTTTATAACAATACTATTTGTTTCACTGATTGTTTAAAAAAAATATTGAGGTTCTCATTATAGTTTGAGGTACAGAGTGTGGCAGATGTTGAGGGAGTACTGAGAAGAAGGGTGAGAGCGAACAAGAGAGGGAGGGAGAAGGATGGACAATAAGTACATTGTATGCAATATTGCCTAAGTTTTTACTTTTATGAAAAATTCTTTTAGAGAGATTTCACAACTTTTCAAGATAAAAGTACATTAAACAATGTTTGTCAGGCGACCGGGCTTTAAGAAAACACCAAGAGTCATACTTTCAAGAAATACGTACCGGGAGGGGGGGGGCGGTAGATTATAAAGAAAAAACTCTATACTTGCCGTATTTTATACATTCGTAGAAGATTTTATATTAAAACATAATAACCACATAATTATTTTGTATAGTTATGGAAAAATTCAGAATTATTTGAAACTATTCAAAATTGTTGCATACTGTTCGAAACTGTTACAAACTATTATAATTACAAAAAATTATTTATTCGTAGAATCCCTTTTCATAAATTAAATCGTAAATATAATTTTTAAGGATTATTTTATTATTCTATAGATTATACAGATGTATAGTTTGTAATAGTTTGAAACAGTTTCAAATAATTTTAAAATTGATATATTTAAAAGAAATTTAAGAATGATTAAATTATTATAAATAATGATAATTATTAATTAATAATTTTTTAATAGCCATATTATTCTATTCATAATAATTAATTAATAATTAATAGTTATTAAATAATTTATTAACTCATATTAACTGTTAAAGAATGTTACAAACAGTTATAAACAATTAGTACCGTCCAAAATTCTACATTTTATAACTATTTTTAACAGTTTATAACTCTTATTAAAAGTTTTTAACTTTTCTGTACAAAAATATTTCGGTTAGGAAAAATATAACCAATAAAAATAGTTATGATTTTGTTACTTTCACTATAAAAATACCAATTTTCACTATAAATTGTAGTCATTTTCATGAGAATTTGAATCTGTCCCGTAGTTACTATAGAAAATTGTAATTTTTCCTACACAATTTTTCTCTGTGTATATACAGGGATAAATATAGAATATGTTGAGCAATCCAAACTCCAGAATGTATGTTACCAAACCAGTAACGCTGTGACCAAATGCTTCATAAAAATGCAGCAACACTTCACAGGAGTCATAAATTCCTTGCTGTGCATAACTCTTTCGACTTCAGAAAATAAAATATCAATTGTATCAATGTATTAAGTTAGAAAGTCGTAGCAAATTTTTACTATAAATTGTAGTTAATTTTTATGAAAATTTGAGTGTCACACGGTTACTATAGGAAATAGTAATTTTTCCTACACAATTTTTCTCTGTGTAAGGCAAAAATAAATGTAGAATATGTTGAGCAATCCAAACTCCAGAATGCATGTTACTAAACTAATATTGCTATGGCCAAATGCTTCATAAAATGTCTATAGCAGCTACATTTCACACGACTCATAAATTCATTGCAGTACATAACTGTTTAAACTTCAGAAAATAAAATGTCAATTGTATCATAGTTAGAGCAGTCGATGTTTGATGATAGTATAGCTTTCCGGCATAAACAAAGGTTCTAATGTACTTTTATATAATATGACGTGTTTTCCTTCCTTTAAAAGTTCATTCGAATTGGAGCACTATGTGTTTCACGTAAGAGTAAGGATAGACAAAATTTTAATCCATAACTTTTACTGTACACTTGTATTACACTTTTAAAAACTTTTGTAATATACCTTCACACATAATATAATAATAAATGTTCACTTCCAAATCTATTAATGAATGCAAAAAATTATAAAGTTAATCTATGAAATTCAGAAGACACAGTATAAAAAGTTTGCTAATAAGTTTGCGTGTTAAATTTTCCAAAATAATGAATTATTCATGTCACTATTGAAATACTTGGTAATCCATTCTTTGACGCACTGACATGCAATGAACTTCATCAATTTCTAGTGTGTTTGTTTTTAGGTCGCTATAAACAGAGTGAAGCCTTAGTCTGAAAGGATTAATGTAATTAAAAAATATTTATATACTTATTGGGTTTTGATGCACTTCTATCTGAAAAAATCTTACATCTGACTATTTCCTGGTTTTACTAATTGTTGGGTACCCTTGTTTTAATTGTCATAATCAGCTGTCAGAAATATACTCCACATAAATTTTCTTACATTATTTTACCAGTTCAAGTCTTCTTCTGAAAACATTTCTAAACCAAGAAATGCAATGTTTTATGACAGTTTTCCAAAAATTATTATTGCAAACTTTGATATCTACACTGTTACTACACTGAAAAAACTGCATTTTTTATTTCAAAGATACAAATACTTCTGATCTTGCATCTCACTATTTGCTTGTTCTTAAACACAATTGGCATAATAGATAAACTGACGTATATTTCAATTGATGGAAAAGTAGATAAGCTAGGCCGGTTCCCGACCATTTCAGGTCTAGACCTGCTGGTCCAGAACCGGCCTAGGATTTTTGGGTCCCCCCCCCTTCTCCACCCCCGCTATTGCACGAGGTAGCATTAACCCATAACAGGTCTAGACCTGCTGGTCCAGAACCGGCCTAGGGTTTTTGGGTCACCCGCACGGATGCCAGTAACCCAAACCGGCTTGATCTAGAACCGGCATACTGGTTCTGGCTCACCCGCACGCCATCGAGTTGAGTCAGAACCGGCATACCGATTCTCGAACGGCATAGCTTTTTTGGGTCCCCCTCCCCTCCCCCTCCCCCGCAATTGCACGGGCGTTACTGGTCAAGACCTGTTGATGCAGAACCGGTATAGGGTTTTTGGGTCACCCGTAGTTGCACGGGGAGTCAATAACCCAGATCTGCAGAATCGGTATACCGCCTCTGACTCACCCGCGCGCCAACGAGTTGAGCCAGAACCGGCCTACCGATTCTCGATCAGGTCATGCCCCGTTCTAGGCCAGCAGCCCGGCTTGATCTAGAACTGGCATACTGGTTCTGGCTCACCCGCACGCCATCGAGTTGAGTCAGAACCGACATACCGATTCTCGAACGGCATAGCTTTTTTGGGTCCCCCTCCCCTCCCCCTCTACCGCAATTGCACGGGCGTTACTGGTCAAGACCTGTTGATGCAGAACCGGTATAGGGTTTTTGGGTCACCCGTAGTTGCACGGGGAGTCAATAACCCAGATCTGCAGAATCGGTATACCGTTTCTGACTCACCCGCGCGCCAAAGAGTTGAACCAGAACCGGCCTACCGATTCTCGATCAGGTCTTGCCCCGTTCTAGGCCAGCAGTAATGAGGGTCCTGAGGGGGCGGGGAGCGGGCTGCCGGCAGCGAACGACCAGCGGTCCGCGGCAAGCAGTCGGCCGGTGGGCAGCGGACGGCCTACTGATTGTTAGCCTGCAGTACTTTCCGCATGCAGCTCTAGACCACCTCCCCCCTCCCCCTCTTTCGGACGGTTCCCCTCGAGTCTGCGAAATTTGCCGAGTGACCCCAAGTAAACATGCGAGCTGCTGTTAATAAACTAATTTTTTAAATATATTCACGTCGGTAAGGTAGAGAGCGCTGTCGGGAAATTATTTGGGTGACTGCAAATATTTAAAAAGTTTTTATGAAAAGAAAAACGCCGAAGGGTGGATTCGAACCTACGATCTTCAGATTACTGAGCAGCAACCTTACCACTCGGCTATCGAGACGTATGTATACTTGTAGCTGAATTTGTATCTTATTGCGCGCGCGAGACCTCAATTGTTCACGATGGTAAGGCAGAACACTGTATTAATATACTTTACCGATACACAATAATATTTAATTAAGAAAAAAAAAATCGCCGGAGGTTGGAATTAAACTGACGACCTTTAGATTACTGAGCAGCCACCTTACCACTAGGCTATCGAGTCATATATATACTCATAGCTAAATTACGAGGCCGCTGCGAGCGCAAAAAATATTTTGCACAATTTTGAGGTTATGAAAATTTTCTATACACCATATGATTCTATGTAAAAACGTATACCTCCCCCCCCCCCCTATTGGAATACACCCGCCAAAATTTCGTCCGTTTTTCGATTCGAGCGCTCCTTCTCGAGATATAAGCGAAAAACCAAAATTTCTACCCCCACCATCGATTTTCGAAAATTCCGCCAACGTCATTCGATAGTATATTAGAAGTATGTTCCCCCTATTGTCACACCACCAAAATTTCGTTCGTTTTTCGATCCGAGCGCTCCTTCTTGAGTTATAAGCGAAAAACCAAAATTTCTACCCCCACCACCGGTTTTCGAAAATTCTGCCAACGTTGCCGGATAGTATGTGGAAAAGTGATACTATCCCTATTGGAATACACCCCCGAAAATTTCGTCCGTTTTGCGATCCGAGCTCAACTTTTTGAGTTATAAGCAAAAAACCAAAATTTTGACCCCCACCACCGATTTTCGAAAATTCTTCCAATGGATAGTATTTGAAAATATGAGATCACGTGCATTCAAATGTACCCCTCAGAGGTAGATGAAACGCTCCGGCCCTGTCAGGATGACCAGGCGTGTGGCAGGCCCTGAACAGGTTGCCTTAAAATTTTAAATACTTATCTAAACCTAGGCATGTGCTCTATATTTCGAAGTATGTTCCAGATAATACTTCCAAATTTGGCAGTCCCGTATACAGACAGTGTCATAGGAAAAATGGGCTGGCACCCGCCTGGCAACATGTTATAAACAGGTCGCCTGACTTAATTGATGTGGAGACGCGAAAATTTAAAATATTTAACCCCCAAAATAGTTTGAGACCTTGAAATGTTTTGTATTATAAAAATAATACTGATATTCTTTTACGGTGATTCCAACATTTTTGGATCACAGAAGTTTAAATTTAGAAAGGAAATGTATAGAGTGCGCTTGAGTTCAGCTAGTTCAAGGTGTTACTCTATGTGTGTGATTGTGTCTGAATCGGGTGCACGCGACCGGCTGTTTACATTTCTTCTTCCTCTGCCTCTCGCGGCGGCGGCGGTATTCCTCGCGCGCCCTCTCGTCGCTCACGCGCGCGTGTCCTTCTCGTCGTTCGCGTGCGCATACCCCTCTCGCCACTGATGCGGCTGTCCCTCGTCATTCGCGCACGTGCCACTCTCGCTATATGATGTTCAGGTACAAGACAGGTTCGAACATCTAGGACGCGGCAAACATATATGAATATGTCTCACTACCAGTAAACGCTAGTGAATATTTGGACTGGCTTTTGCAAGCAATTACTGTAATTGTGTTATGCTTAAGGTAACTTTATTTAAGTCTATAATAATGTCTTTTTTTCGACAAGAAATAGTTAGTTTTTTAGTACTCAATTTTGTCATGCATAAAAGCATAACATTTTAAACAGCATATAATAAATTAATTATTAAGCTATCAATCATCACGCTTATATAACCCCGACTGACTGCTTGCGAGAGCATCGTAGCGGTCAACTATACAAAATTTGAAGGAGGATAGGAGCCCCACCTCGCTCCTATCCTGTGAGGTTCTACCTGTCTATCAACCCCTCCATTACCCTTCAAATTTTATTCTTCAATTTGGAAAAGCTCTTTGAAGAGACAGTGGTTCACTATTGTCCGTTAGAGAGAGTAATTCCTTCAAGACAAAGCCTTGCATATATCCACTGCATACTCCATCTCACTGGAATCTTTTATACCTCTTTGTCTCCGGTAGATTGTGATTTTATTGAAAATTAACATTTGGCTTAGCCAATATCTCAATTTTTTAGATAATCTAGTACAATATGACTTTGAAAGATTAATTTATGATACTGGCATTGCGAAGTTCACTAAGAATAAAACGGATTTCACCATAGTTAGTTCTTATTCCCATGTTTTGCTCAGTAACGAGTACTTGTAAGCGATCAACTAATTTATTAGGATCATCCCAAATATCGAGTTCGTATGCAGTTGTAACATCTAGTCGCGAGATTTTGGGAACAACTTCTTCGTCTTCATCATCACTAGTCCACTGTCTCTTTTTAATTTTACGTTGATATCTCCAATTAATAAAGGTATAGTTCTTACGAATTCTTCTAGGTGAATATTCATCGGTTGATAAATCTGATGCATCTTCACTAGAATGATCAGCTTCGTAATAATTATCGGTCTCGTTAGAAGTTGGAAGATGCGAGTTAATTCGTGTATCAACAGTTATGAGCTTCTTTAACCGATTGACTATTGGTTCAAATATCTTTTTCGCTGCCACTGGATTAGTTTGTTCAACACTTTTACTTTTCTCTCTTGCATTTTCTACTTCGTTATCATTATCTTCTCGAGATAGTGGCGAGATACTTTTTACAGACGACTTTTCGAACATTGGAGTAATAAAATTATAAAATTTGTTACTCTTTAGTTTTCGAATCGACTCATTCACGCAATAGTGCTTTTTGTGAGCGCTCGAAACTTCAATAATCATACGATCATTATCCAAATCATCTGAATTGATAAGACTTTCATCCGGAAGTTTTTTGAATAGTAATTGCAGTAATCCTACTGACAAAGGATAGTTTCGTTTGTTTATCTGGACAAAGTCGCCTTCAAACTTTATTGGAGAATTTCCGATCATAAGTAAATTTCCCCGCTTGTAAACACCATAAATATTATCGAGATATCTTCTAGAATTTCCGTTTAATTTCGTTACATATTTCTTGACTAGTTTTGCAAATTTATGATTATTGGAGCTAGCTATTTTATTATGGTCAGAGCTCATGTTAGATAGTTTGATTTCAGAAGTTTCCATATCATCAACTGTATCGAACGAATCAGCACTTTTTGTCAAACCTAATAACGACTGTGATTTTCGTACTATTGCATCCTGAGATTTGCTAACAACATCCAGTACATTTGCCATGTTTATGCTTCAATAGTTTAGCATCAATTGAATAAATATACACCCGACATCCTTTTCATACTTTTATGCTATTATAGAGTAACACCTTCTATGTCATACAGTCAAAACTTTTTAATCTTTGTATCATAGAGTAACACCTTTTTTATGTTATAGAGTAACACCTTCTTTATGTCATAAAGCGATCTTTTTTATGTTATAGAGTAACACCTTTTTTATGTTATAGAGTAACACCCTTCTTTTTTATGTCATAGAGTATCACCTTTTTTTTATATTATAGAGTAGCACATTCTTCACGTCATAGAGTCACAACTATTTAATGCTATAAAGTAACACATTTTTTATGTTATAGAGTGAAATGTATTTTATATCATGCAGTCAAAACTTTTTAAACTTTGTCTCATAGAGTAACACCTTTTTTATGGCATAGAGTAACACATGTTCTTATGTCATAGAGTGACATGTTTTTTATGTCATAGAGTAACACCTTTCTTATGTTATAGAGTAACACCCTTTTTATGTTATAGAGTAACACATTTTTTATGTCATAGAGTGACACCTTCCTTGTTATAGAGTAACAACTTTTTGAACTTTTATATCATAGAGTAACAGTTTTTTGAACTTTTATACTATAGATTAACAACTTTTTGAACTTTTATGCTACAGGGTAGATGTCCGTATTAGTGTGGGTTTAAGAAACTCTTCAGTTTTGTCGCATAATAATAGACTATTTAAGCTGTATCAGAGATTCCGGGTGGTTTATATAGATAATAAAAGTAATAATCTGCACGAAACAATTTTTTTTTATAGAAAAATATTTATATTTACGAAAGTTACAAGCAATATAAAAAAAAAAAATTTTGTACGCATTTGTGTGCCCTAGCAGACATCAAAGTACATTTTTGTGTGCCCCGTATTAATGTGGATGTACACGTTTGTGTGCCCCACATTAGTGTGTCTTGATACTATTATCATTGCCAACAAAATTATTTTGTTAACTGTAGTGCATTTATAATCAATTTCTAACCCTTGTTTACATTGAATGTTAATTAATTCCAATACGGTAAAAACTGCTGAAGGTCGTCAATGCGATATGAAACAACGTTTGTGCGCAGACAACTTAACCTAACTTTTCTGTTCAAGCACCGATACGAGCATGCTCGTATTTTATTTGTGCACACAAATCTGGATAAGTCGCTTTTCACTGACCCTATTAGTAGACACCATTAATTAAATATTAAAATCAATTGAAAACCTTTATATTAAGGTTTATTATATAACATAATATTATTTTATGATATAATCAATTGTATCCCACATTAAAATCCTTCCGAAACATTATTTAATATGTTACTTTTAAAAATGTCATTTCTTAGCAAGTTTGGACAAGGAAACACCGTGACACACCGCAAACCGTGAAACATATTTTTGAAAGTTCTTTTTTAATGTTATAGTAAATGAAAACAAATTAAGTAATTAATTCTATTTAAACTTAATTAACTATACTTTATGAAAAAAAATATTTTAGTGTTACGTTTTTACTCGTTCACTTCTAGGATATGTTTTAATAATAGGGCACACAAATATGGACAGGCACACTAATACGGACCACTACCCTAGAGTAACACCTTTTTGAACTTTTATGCTATCGAGTAACACCTTTTTTATACTTTTATTCTATTATAGAGTAACACCTTCTATGTCATACAGTCAAAACTTTTTAAACTTTATGTCATAGAGTGACACCTTCTTTATGTCATACAGTAACACCCTTCTTATGTCCGAGAGTCACACCTTTCTTATGTCATACAGTTACACCTTTTTCATGTTATAGAGTAACACCTTCCTTGTTATAGAGTAACACCTTTTTGAACTTTTATATCATAGAGTAACACTTTCTTGAACTTTTATGCTATAGAGTAACACCTTCTTTATACTTTTATTCTATTATAGAATAACACCTTCTATGTCATACAGTCAAAACTTTTTAAACTTTATGTCATAGAGTGACACCTTCTTATGTCATAAAGTAACACCTTTTTTATGACATAGAGTAACACCATTCTTATGCCATAGAGTTACATCTTTTTCATGTAATAGAGTAACACCTTTTTTATGTCATAGAGTAACACATTTTTTATGTCATTCAGTAACACATTTTTTATCTCATAGAGTAACATGTTTTTATGTCATAGAGTGACATGTTTTTTATGTCATAGAGTAACACCATTTTTATGTCATAGAGTAACACCTTTTTGAACTTTTATGCTATAGAGTAACACATTTTTATGTTATAGAGTAACACCTTTTTTATGTCATAGAGTAACACGTTCTTTATGTCATACACCTTGTTTATGTCATAGAGTAGCACCTTTTCCATGTCATACACCTTCTTTATGTCATAGAGTAGCACCTTCTCATGTTATAGAGTGACATCTTTTTATGTCATAGAGTAACACCTTCTTTGACGCCAAAGTATGACACCTTTTACGATGACATCTCTCTACCCGTAATCTGTTCGTACACAATAAGTGCTGACGATGGCGGTGGTGGTGATGGTGAGCATACGAGGAGGATGGAAGCCAATCCTCCAAGCGGACGCTTGTCTTAGTAGGTGCTCTGCCCAACTTGGCTTCAAAGGTGTTACTCTATGACATCAAGGAAGGTGTTACTGTACAGGATAAAAAGATGTTACCCTATACCATAAAAGTTCAAAAAGCTGTTACTCTATAACAAAAAAGTCAAAAATGTATTACTCTATAGCATAAAAGTTCAAAAGGTGTTACTCATCGATATAAAAGGTATAACTCTACGACATAAAAGGTCTATAATATAAGCAATGGCACACTATAACGTGAAAGGTATTACTCTATTACATAAAAAAAGGCCGCAGCTGCTCGAGAAACGCCGCTGGCCGTGGGCCGCATGCTGCTCGTGAAATTAGAGTGACATCTTTTTCATGACACCTTTTCGAACTTTTATATTATGAAGTAAAGCCTTTTTTATGTCACAGAGTGGCAGCTGTTTGATGGTAAATAGTGACACCTTTGTATGTTATAGAGTAACACCTTTTTTATGTCATACACCTTTTTTATATCATAGAGTAGCACTTTTTTATGTCATACACCTCGTTTATGTAATAGAGTATCACCTTGAGATAAATAGTGTCATGTTTTTTATACTTTTATGCTATAGATACACCTTTTTATGTCATAGAGTATCACCTTGAGATAAAGAGTGTCATGTTTTTTATACTTTTAAGCTATAGAGTTACACTATTTTATGCAATAGAGTAACACCTTTTTTGTGTTATAGTGTATCACCTTTTTATTTCATAGAGTATGTTCACGCCTTTAGCTGAATTAATGATAAAGACGGATAAGCGTGGAATGATGCTTCGGAAGAAGGTAGCTCAATAAACACTCGCAAAAGTTAACAATAAACAAAACACATTTATTGCATAAACCTAAATCTAGCTAATTGATTGAGTTGAGCGATCTACCAAACTACAATAAACAATAAACGCTAACGGTTAAACGAACGTTGGTGGTGCCGGGGAACAACGCGTGAAAACGCGAGAGACTCAGAGCGCGAGTCGTCCGCGCAAGCCGGCCGTCGGGCTGATACTGAAAAACTACTGAAAAGTAGTTGCGTAACGAGCGCCGAGGTACCTATCGGTGTTTACCTATACTTACAAGCGTCGCGCGAGAACAAAGGAATCCCTCGAACGGATTATTTTGAATTCGTACGCTCGGGCGCGACCATACCACCCACCTCGAACGAACCACTTTCGTGCGACGTATAATTGATCTAGCCACGGCACCAATCACATGATACGCGAAAACTAATAGATTACCCTAATGCCTAATTACAACATTACATTACATTTTTATTGCGCTCGCTGTCTTCTTAATTCTCTGGATCGGAGCCACCCACCATATGAGGCTCGATTCTAGCCAGGTGAGCAGAGGTGTCGTCATGAACTGGTAATAGAATGAGCTTATTGACGGGTCGCTGGAGCTCGGAGGTGGCGGTGCGCAGGGTTACCACTCTCGTTAGCTGATCTCTGCCCGGATGCAATGCAGTGATGCGCGCCAACGGCCATTTGGATGGAGGTAGCAGGGTGTCCTTGAAGAGCACCAAGTCACCCACCTGAAGCTGATAATTAGGTTTGAGCCACTCGGATCTCTGCTGCAACTGTGACAAATACTCCTTTCGCCACCTCTGCCAAAAGTGATTTCTCATAAGCTGCATTAACTTCCATCTAGAACATAGAGATTGGGGCTGGTTAACTTCAAGAAAAGGCTCAGGCAACGAAACAAGTGGGCCTCCAATCAAAAAATGGCCTGGAGTAATAGCACTCACATCTGAGACATCGGAGCTAAGCGCACTGAGTGGTCTAGAATTTAGACAAGCCTCAATATCGGACAAAAAAGTGGAGAACTGCTCGAATGACAATTTCGCGTCGCCTACTACTCTATACAAGTGTCTCTTGAAAGATTTTACGTTGGATTCCCAAAGGCCGCCGAAGTTGGGGGCTCGAGGGGGGATAAACCTCCATTCCACGCCATCTCTAGCTAAGGTAGAGGATATCAGCTGTCCTGAGGCTGATGCTTCCGAGAAAAGTCGATGAATCTCCGACTCGCTACCTAAAAATGTGCGACCATTGTCGCTATAAACGACTTTACAAAGCCCACGACGAGCCGTAAATCTGCGAAACGCCGCTAGGAAGGCCTGAGTCGTCAAGTCTGAGACAAGCTCCAAAGGAACTGCCTTAACGATCAAGCAGACGAACACCGCGACATAACCCTTGAAAGCTTTCTGACCTCTTCCAGACGAAGCCCTTATCCAGAAGTGTCCTGCAAAATCTACTCCCGAGTGATAAAAGGGTCTAGCGGGTCTAGTGCGAATAGCCGGGAGCGGACCCATTAGTTGCTCCTCGGTGCGAGCATTGTGTCGAGCGCAAATAACACATTCCCGAACTATGCGACGAACAACATTCCGAGCATGAATTATCCAAAATCCCCTAGACAAAAAACTCTGGACAGCAGTAGCACCACCATGTAGCGTACAAATGTGAGCTTTTCTAATCAGAAGAACAGTCACATGGTGTGCCTTGGGCAGGATCACCGGATGTTTCTCAGACTCGGTTAAAAAGGAGTTGTGAAGACGACCTCCTACTCGAAGCAACCCATCCGTACCAACAAAGGGCATTAGCTTGCGCAATGGGTGTGACAGAGGAAGTTCATGACGAGACGAGAATATCTGTAATTCATTTGCGAATTCCACAGACTGAACTAGTCTAAGCAACGTAGTGGTTGCGCTAGAAATCTCCTCAGCTGACAGACAGCCCTTTCGCCTATGCTCCTTAACGACTGCGCCGTTACGACGCCAACGAAGACAAAAGGCGAGAACTGCAACAATTCTATCAAATGATGAGAAACGAGCAAGCCAGGTTTGCCATGTTTGCGTCTCCTGAGTGAGCCATACTTCAACCTTACGACGTACCTCTAAATCGGTCGAGGATTCCGAAATCTCAACAGGCCAATTGCAGCTATCCTGCCCTAACCATGTGGGCCCGGACCACCAATTCATCGAATCCTTTAACTGGGAAGGCGTACATCCCCTAGTAGCTAAATCAGCAGGGTTATCTGCTGAAGGCACATGATGCCAACTTGCTGAAGGGAGCAACGTAATCACCTTGCTGACTCGATTTGCTACGTACGACTTCCACCTAGACGGATGTCACCTAAGCCAAGCTAAGACGACTTTTGAGTCCGACCAGCAGTGAATCTCCTCGGGAACGCTATCTAACTGCGACAAGATGCTTGAAGCGAGGTTTGCCAATAAAGCGGCACCGCTGAGTTCAAGCTTCGGCAAACTTACTACCTTCAACGGAGCCACCTTGGATTTAGCAACCAACAATCTTGGAGCGCGCTCTATCCCTGGAACGACCACAAACAAGACAGCGGCGAAGGCACGCTCAGACGCGTCGCAAAACCCATGTAATTGCCAAGAAGAGGCTTTATTCGTACCGTTCCAACGTGGAATCCGGATGGTCTTGAGGTCGGTAAGCTGCTCTCTGTACGACAACCAATCCTTCTCTAGCCGACCTGAGATCGGAGCACCCCAATCTATGCCTTGCAACCATAAGCACTGAATTAAGATTTTCGCTCGGATGACGACAGGTGACAAGAATCCTACAGGATCGAACAGCTTGGATACCTCTGACAAAATGGAGCGTTTCGACGTGGCTGGAGGGGCTGCAGGTAATTTTACATGAAAATGAAAAACATCTTCAGATGGGCTCCATCTCATACCTAGCGTCGATACTACATCCTTCTCGTTGAGTTCCTTGGATTCCCCGTGTAAATTTAATCTAACCAACTCCAGGTGATTAGCCGGAAATTTGTCTACAGCCATGCCGACAGAACCGAGTGCCTCTATAAGTTCCTGTCGAGCTTGCTTTGCTTCATCCAACGTATCTCCCCCGGCTAAAGAGTCGTCTACATAACGATGCCTACGAATCAGCACCGAAGCCAGTCGATGCGAAGGTGCGACCAGAGGAGCTAATTCCAACAAGCAAGCATTAGCTAAGAAGGGGGCTGGAACCGTTCCGTACGTAACGGTAAGCAGGCGCCAGACTTGAAGAGGCAAGCGTTGATCGAAACGCCAGAAGATGCGTTGCCACTTAGTATCTACAATATCAACAAGCATTTGACGAAAATTCTTAACTATATCACACACAAAAACAAACTCAAAAAAGGACCACCTGGTTATTATAACGATGATATCTTCCTGAAGCTTAGGCTCGGGATGCAGGTAAGCGTTGAGGGAGTTACCCGATTCATCCTTCTGCGAGCCATTAAAAACCACCCTGATCTTTTTGCTACCATCTTGCTTAAATACTGGATTATGTGGCAAAAAATATCCATCGTTGAGGTCTAATTCTTCAGGTGGCACGACCTCCATGTGGCCGAGATCCAGGTATTCTTGCATGAATGCATAGTAGGCTGAGGCAAGTTCAGTCTGCTTCTCGAACCGTCTCTCAAGCCGATTCATGCATGCTCTCGCAATCCGGACAAACGCAGGTTCTTTACAAAATGGCAGTCGAACTATAAAGCGACCTTCAGCATTGCGGCGGCAAGTATAATCAAAATGCTCCCAACACTCCTGCTCGGGGGGGGGGAGTCCTGCGCTGCTCCTCTGGCACCTCTTCTGATTCCCAGAATCTAGCTACGGCCTCAGAGAGCGAGTGATCCACAGCTAAATGGTGTAGTGTGCTAGTAGTTGGCTGCCCGGGACCTGCGTTACCGACCAGAATCCAGCCAAAAATTGACGACATAGCCACCGGGCCCAGATGTGGCTGTTGACCTCTACGAATCTCTGGTAACATAACAGCGCCGTACACTGCAGGGCTGAGAATGCAATCCACCCTGCTTGGTCGACCAAAATGAGGATCCGCCAGTTGAAGCCCTTGGATATGTGCCCAATCACCAGGGACTACCCTATCCCTAGGGAGTAAGTTGGATACACGCTTCACCACCAATGCTGTAACATCAAGGTTAAAATTAGGATTGATCAATGACTTAAGCGTGAGTTGAACCTCTCCACGGGCTATAGCGCTGGTGGTTCCATTCAAGCCTGAAATAGCTACAGTAATAGGATTTCGCTTTAGTGTTAAAGCCTGAGCTATGTACTCGGATACAAACGATCTCTCTGCACAAGAGTCAAGTAATGCTCTAGCCGTTATTCGTACACCTTCCTCTGACTGGAGCACGACGATAGCAGTTGCTAAGAGCTGCTGATTACCACAAGGCTCTACAGCAGGTTGTGCTGACACAGAAGCAGTGAAGTGCACCGCCGAATGTTGTCCTCCAGTTCCAGATGTCCGACTGCCAGTAGCGTGGTTGATCTGATCGTCGGAATGAAGCTTAGAATAGCGCCTGCTCCCGCAAACGTAGCAGCTTCCCTTTGCCGTACACGCATCAACCTTGTGCCGTGCGCTTAAGCAATTGATGCACAGCTTGGCAGTAATCGCATGTTCCTTCCGTTTAGCTGGCGCAAGTGGTGTAAACTTCCTGCACACGTTGATGAAATGACTGCCTTGACAGAAAGAACATATATCAGTATTTTAAAATTTTTTTGTTGATTCCTGAGTAGTCATGTGAGCAGATACACTCTTAAACGCAGCTGGTTTGACTTTCTTGGACGCTCCTGTATTACTCTTGAACTAAGTCTCATCGCTGCCACCCTGGTCAAATGTGTCAAATGCATCTCCATTCCCTACTATATCTAGACTCTGAATTCTAGCTTCTAAAAAACTCTTAAAATCAGCAAATTTTGGGATCGCGCTATTATCCGCCCCTTTCACCGATCTTGTCCACTCTAAGTGAGTACTAGAGGGAAGCTTATTCTCAATTAATTGAATGAATATCATGTCCCAATGTTGCACAGGAAGATTAAGCGCACTGAAAACATTTTTGCTCTCCAAGGCTGTATGTAAGAGCTGACTCAAATGTTCACCGGATTCCTTCGTAGCAGCTGGGAGTCGAAGAAGGGCGTTAAAGTGGGTAGAAAACCTTAGAAGAGAATTAACATATCGACTACACAGGGCCTCCCAGGCCGTCGCAAAATTTTCTTCTATAAGATCGAAACTATTCAGTTTCTCCGCTGCGTCCCCTTCAAGTGAGTTCATTAAATGCTCGAATTTTATGATGGTCGGCATCGAAACGTCGCGAAAAACAAGAGACTGAAATTTCCTCTTAAATCCCTGCCACTCACGTTGAGCACCACTGAATTTCGGTAACTTGACTCTTTCAAGAGATACCTGAGAAGATTGAGTAGGCGCATTTCCAGAAGTAACAGCGGCAGGTGCAATGACTGGAGGAGGCTTTAACGCAGTAAGTCGATCACGCAGCCAAGCCTTAGCTGACAAATACGCGGAGAGAGCTTGATCATAGTATCCGACTTTGAAGTAGCTACGGTCTTTTAAAGTAACAGCCATAGGGTTCAACTGATAGTCGCGTTCACGAAACTCAGCCCAATATGCTTCCAATACGTCAAGGCGAGAACTATAATCCTCAACAGTCATAGCTGCAGCCGCCTTTTGCTTCGAAGTGTTGGTTTGAAAATTGATTAGACTCTCGTGCTAAGTTTACGTCGTAAATCGACAGCGCGCTTCTACCTAGTCAAGGAGAGAGATCGAAAGAGGGGAAGAGACAGAGTGAGCTAGGTTCGCTCTTATGCATAGGCTACAAGTAATGCTGAGTAGATGATACCAATGCTATAGCTGAACGGAGTCCACGCTGACGAGAATGGATGTGAGAGATGCCGGTTGCCTTCCCCTTCCAAGCTCTCCACCGCCGTCTGCGTAGCCTCCCCGGCACGACTATAGATGATGAGCTCTCGCGGGCGCGGCGAATGGATATGTGAAACGAAGAGCGCGATAGGTTCCCCTTCCAAACGCTCCAGCGCTCCTTGCCTCTCCCTCGTCTTCTCTCCGCGGCGCAGGCTGTTGCTCTTGCGCGATGGTGGAGATGCTCTGGACGCAGATGTCCAAGCACTCCACTGCCTCCTGGATGCGGCGTCCGACGGCCTTGGAATGCTACCGCAAATCCTTATGCGACAAATGCTGCTTGCGTAGTTCCCTTTTTTAGGCACCAGCAACGACCGGTTAGCAAATTTCGTGTAACGATTTTGACCTATCAAGGTCAGGCACGAAATCCCTTCTTCTCCCGAAGTTAAGCAGTTCTTTTCAGGTACCTAGGCGAAGGAATCCGGCTCGAAGGACCAGCAATTATGTTCACGCCTTTAGCTGAATTAATGATAAAGATGGATAAGCGTGGAACGATGCTTCGGGAGAAGGTAGCTCAATAAACACTCGCAAAAGTTAACAATAAACAAAACACATTTATTGCATAAACCTAAATCTAGCTAACTGATTGAGTTGAGCGATCTACCAAACTACAATAAACAATAAACGCTAACGGTTAAACGAACGTTGGTGGTGCCGGGGAACAATGCGCGAAAACGCGAGAGATTCAGAGCGCGAGTCGTCCGCGCAAGCCGGCCGTCGGGCTGATACTGAAAAACTGCTGAAAAGTAGTTGCATAACGAGCGCCGAGATACCTATCGGTGTTTACCTATACTTAAAAGCGTCGCGCGAGAACAAAGGAATCCCTCGAATGGATTATTTCGAATTCGTACGCTCGGGCGCGACCAGAATAATACCTTTCACGTTATAGTGTGCCATTGTTTATATTATAGACCTTTTATATCATAGAGTTATACCTTTTATATCGATGAATAACACCTTTTGAACTTTTATACTATAGAGTAATACATTTTTGACTTTTTTGTTATAGAGTAACAGCTTTTTGAACTTTTATGGTATAGGGTAACATCATTTTATCCTGTACAGTAACACCTTCCTTGATGTCATAGAGTAACACCTTTGAAGCCAAGTTGGGCAGAGCACCTACTAAGACAAGCGTTCGCTTGGAGGATTGGCTTCCATCCTCCTCGTATGCTCACCATCACCACAACCGCCATCGTCAGCACTTATTGTGTACGAACAGATTACGGGTAGAGAGATGTCATCGTAAAAGGTGTCATACTTTGGCGTGAAAGAAGGTGTTACTCTATGACATAAAAAGATGTCACTCAATAACATGAAAAGGTGCTACTCTATGACATAAAGAAGGTGTATGACATGGAAAAAGTGCTACTCTATGACATAAACAAGGTGTATGACATAAAGAAGGTGTAACTCTATGACATAAAAAAGGTGTTCCTCCATAACATACAAATATGTTACTCTATAATAGAATAGAAGTTCAATAAGGTGTTACTCTATAGCATAAAAGTTCAAAAAGGTATTACCCTGTGACATAAAAAAGGTGTTACTCTATGACATAAGAAAGGTGTGACTCTATGACATAAAAAACATGTCACTCTATGACATAAAAAAGATGTTACTGTATAATACAAAAAAGGTGTTACTCTATAACGTCAAAAAGATGTAAGTCTATAACATAAAAAAGGTGTTACTCTATAACATGAAAATGATGTAAATCTATCACATATGAAATGTGTTACTCTATGACATCAAAAACATGTCACTCTATGACACAAAAAAGGTGTTACTCTATAACATAAGAAAGGTGTTACTCTCTGACATAAAAAATGTGTTACTCTATGACGTAAAAAGGTGTTACTCTATGACATAAAAAAACAGGTCACTCTATGATATAAAAAGGTGATCCTCTATAACATGAAAAACATGTCACTCTATGACATAAAAAAGGTGTTACTCTATAACACAAAAAAGGTGTTACTCTATAACAGGAAAAAGATGTAACTCTATAACATAAAAAAGGTGTTCATCTATAACGTGAGAAAGATGTAAGTCTATCACATATGAAAGGTGTTTCTCTATGACATAAAAAACATATCACATGGCATAAAGAATGTGTTACTCTATGACATAAAAAGGTGTTACTCTATGACATAAAAAAGGTGTTACTCTATGACATCAACAACATGTCACTCTCTGACATAAAAAACAGGTCACTCTATGACATAAAAATGGTGATCCTCTATAACATGAAAAAGATGTAAGTCTATGACATAAAAAAGTTGTTACTCTAAGAAACAAAGTTTAAAAAGTTTTGACTGTATAACATAGAAGGTCTATAACATAAAAATGTGTTATTCTATAATAGAATAGAAGTTCAAAAAGGTGTTACTCTGTAGCATAAAAGTTCAAAAAGGTATTACTCTATGACATAAAAATGGTGTTACTCTATGACATAAAAAACATGTCACTCTATGACATAAAAAAGGTGTTACTCTATGACATAAAAAACATGTCACTCTATGACATAAAAAAGGTGTTACTTTATAACATAGGAAAGGTGTTACTGTATGACATAAAAAAAATGTCACTCCATGAAATAAAAAATGTGTTACTCTATGACATAAGAAAGGTGTTACTCTATGACATAAAAAATGTGTTACTCTATGACATAAAAAATGTGTTACTCTATGACATAAAGAAGATGTTACTCTATAACATAAAAAAGGTGTTACGATATAACATAAGAAAGGTGTTACTCTATGACATAAAAAACATGTCACTCTATGACATAAGACAGGTGTGACTCTATGACATAAGAAAGGTGTTATGCTATGACATAAAAACATGTTACTCTATGACATAAAAAATGTGTTACTGTATAACATAAAAAATGTGTTACTCTCTGACATAAAGAAGGTGTTACTCTATTACATGAAAAAGATGTAACTCTATGGCATAAGAATGGTGTTACTCTATGACATATAAAAGGTGTTACTTTATGACATAAGAAGGTGTCACTCTATGACATAAAGTTTAAAAAGTTTTGACTGTATGACATAGAAGGTGTTACTCTATAATAGAATAAAAGTATAAAGAAGGTGTTACTCTATAGCATAAAAGTTCTAAAAGGTGTTACTCTATAGCATAAAAGTTCAAAAAGTTGTTACTCTATAACAAGGAAGGTGTTACTCTATTGCATAAAAAATGTGTTACTCTATGACATAAAAAGGTGTTACTCTATGACATAAATAACATGTCACTCTATGACATAAGAACATGTGTTACTCTATGACATAAAAAAGGTGTTACTCTATGAGACAAAGTTTAAAAAGTTTTGACTGCATGATATAAAATACATGTCACTCTATAACATAAAAAATGTGTTACTCTATAGCATTAAATAGTTGTGACTCTATGACGTGAAGAATGTGCTACTCTATAATATAAAAAAAAGGTGATACTCTATGACATAAAAAAGGGTGTTACTCTATAACATAAAAAAGGTGTTACTCTATAACATAAAAAAGATCGCTCTATGACATAAAGAAGGTGGTACTCTATAACATAAAAAAGGTGTTACTCTATGATACAAAGATTAAAAAGTTTTGACTGTATGACATAGAAGGTGTTACTCTATAATAGCATAAAAGTATAAAAAGTATGTCGGGTATATATTTATTCAATTGATGCTAAACTATTGAAGCATAAACATGGCAAATGTACTGGATATTGTTAGCAAATTTCAGGATGCAATAGTACGAAAATCACAGTCTTTATTAGGTTTGACAAAAAGTGCTGAATCGTTCGATACAGTTGATGATATGGAAACTTCTGAACTCAAACTATATAACATGAGCTCTGACCATAATAAAATAGCTAGCTCCAATAATCATAAATTTGCAAAACTAGCAAGAAATATGTAACGAAATTAAACGGAAATTCTAGAAAATATCTCGATAATATTTATGGTGTTTACAAGCGGGGAAATTTACTTATGATCGGAAATTCTCCAATAAAGTTTGAAGGCGACTTTGTCCAGATAAACAAACGAAACTATCCTTTGTCAGTAGGATTACTGCAATTACTATTCAAAAAACTTCCGGATGAAAGTCTTATCAATTCAGATGATTTGGATAATTATCGTATGATTATTGAAGTTTCGAGCGCTCACAAAAAGCACTATTGCGTGAATGAGTCGATTCGAAAACTGAAGAGTAACAAATTTTATAATTTTATTGCTCCAATGTTCGAAAAGTCGTCTGTAAAAAGTATCTCGCCACTATCTCGAGAAGATAATGATAACGAAGTAGAAAATGCAAGAGAGAAAAGTAAAAGTGTTGAGAAAACTAATCCAGTGGCAACGAAAAAGATATTTGAACCAATAGTCAATCCGTTAAAGAAGCTCATAACTGTTGATACACGAATTAACTCGCATCTTCCAACTTCTAACGAGACCGATAATTATTACGAAGCTGATCATTCTAGTGAAGATGCATCAGATTTATTAACCGATGAATATTCACCTAGAAGAATTCGTGAGAACTATACCTTTATTAATTGGAGATATCAACGTAAAAGTAAAAAGAGACAGTGGACTAGTGATGATGAAGACGAAGAAGTTGTTCCCAAAATCTCGCGTCTAGATGTTACAACTGCATGCGAACTCGATGTTTGGGATGATCCTAATAAATTAGTTGATCGCTTACAAGTACTCGTTACTGAGCAAAACATGGGAATAAGAACTAACTATGGTGAAATCCGTTTTATTCTTAGTGAACTTCGCAATGCCAGTATCATAAATTAATCTTCCAAAGTCATATTGTACTAGATTATCTAAAAAATTGAGATATTGGCTAAGCCAAATGTTAATTTTCAATAAAATCACAATCTACCGGAGACAAAGAGGTATAAAAGATTCCAGTGAGACGGAGTATGTAGTGGATATATGCAAGTCTTTGTCTTGAAGGAATTACTCTCTCTAACGGACAATAGTGAACCACTGTCTCTTCAAAGAGCTGTTTCCAAATTGAAGAATAAAATGAAGGGTAATGGAGGGGTCGATAGACAGGTAGAACCTCACAGGATAGGAGTGAGGTGGGGCTCCTATCCTCCTTCAAATTTTGTATAGTTGATCGCTACGATGCTCTCGCAAGCAGTCAGTCGGGGTTATATAAGCGTGATGAGGTCGTTAGAGGCTTTCATTCCCTAATAATGGGTTAAAGCAGTTAGACCGTTGCTTCTGAGCAACAACAACTGATATAAAACGATACAAAAAAGTCGCACTGGAAAAAATGTTCGGAAAAATTTTCGACAAATACCTGTTCTTTGCCCGAGCAACAGGGTATAAGTAGATAAGCGCAGTCGCAGTAGCAGCAGCACGATGAGGAAAAGCTGTTGGAAAAAAATAAGTCCGAAAATAGATGGCTTGAAAAGAATTTCGACGGAATTATGTGGAGAGCGGGCAACATCCCGTACGAAGAGCTTAGCAACACTCTACGTTGTGTACTCAACGGAGCAGAGATATATGTAAAATGATTGGAAAAAACAAAATGGATGCTCAGATTTTTCTCTGACCGGTAAGTTATTAAAATTATTTTCATAAAAAGAGATTCTCATCATTTTTTTTTTCAGATTAAGAAAGCTTCCAGTGGAACCTCTTTCATGTAATAATCATTTTTGGATGCAACTTCCTAGTATGTTCCCTTCGAAACGCAATGGCTATGAAGAAGTGGATGCTCGAGCAACATCATAAAGAAAAGTCATTTCATTCAATGTATAGTTAAATTATTTTCACTCGGTAAATAAATATATTAACATATCTCTATGTGGTTGTTTATTAAATGTATATGAATTATTGAAAATAACTGCTATAGATCTAAAAACATTAGATTGATAACTTAATAATTAATTTATTATATGCTGTTTAAAATGTTATGCTTTTATGTATGACAAAATTGAGTACTAAAAAACTAACTATTTCTTGTCGAAAAAAAGACATTATTATAGACTTAAATAAAGTTACCTTAAGCATAACACAATTACAGTAATTGCTTGCAAAAGCCAGTCCAAATATTCACAAGCGTTTACTGGTAGTAATACATATTCATATATGTTTACCGCGTCCTAGATGTTCGAACCTGTTTTGTATCTGAACATCATATAGCGAGAGGGGCATGTGCGCGAATGACGAGGGACAGGCGCATCAGTGGCGAGAGGGGTATGCGCACGCGAACGACGAGAAGGACACTCGCGCGTGAGCGACGAGAGGGGCGCGCGAGGACTACCGCGACCGCCGCGAGAGGCAGAGGGAGAAGAAATGTAAACAGCCGGTCGCGTGCACCCGATTCGGACACAATCACACACATAGAGTCACACCTTGAACTAGCTAAACTCAAGCGCACTCTATATATTTTCTTTCTAAATTTAAACTTCTATGATCCAAAAATGTTGGAGTAACCGTAAAAGAATATCAGTATTATTTTTATAATACAAAACATTTAGGTCTCAAACTATTTTGGGGGTTAAATATTTTAAATTTTCGCGCCTCCACATCAACTAAGTCAGGCGACCTGTTCATAACATGTTGCCAGACGGGTGCCAGCCCATTTTTCCTATGACACTGTCTGTATACGGGACTGCCAAATTTTGAAGTATTATCTGGAAGATACTCCGAAAAATAGAGCACATGCCTAGGTTTAGATAAGTATTTAAAATTTTAAGGCAACCTGTTCAGGGCCTGTCACACGCCTGGTCATCCTGACAGGGCCGGAGCGTTTCATCTACCTCTGAGGGGTACATTTGAATGCACGTGATCTCATATTTTCAAATACTATCCATTGGAAGAATTTTCGAAAATCGGTGGTGAAGGTAAAAATTTTGGTTTTTTGCTTATAACTCAAAAAGTTGAGCTCGGATCGCAAAACGGACGAAATTTTGGGGGGTGTATTCCAATAGGGGTAGTATCACTTTTCCACATACTATCCGGCGACGTTGGCAGAATTTTCGAAAACCGGTGGTGCGGGTAGAAATTTTGGTTTTTCGCTTATAACTCGAGAAGGAGCGCTCGGATCGAAAAACGAACGAAATTTTGGAGGTGTGACAATAGGGGGGACATACTTCTAATATACTATCGAATGACGTTGGCGGAATTTTCGAAAATCGGTGGTGGGGGTAGAAATTTTGGTTTTTCGCTTATATCTCGAGAAGGAGCGCTCGGATCGAAAAACGGACGAAATTTTGGGGGGTGTATTCCAATAGGGGGGGGGGTATCACGTTTTTTACATAGAAATTGTGCAAAATATTTTTTGCGCTCGCAGCGGCCTCGTAATTTAGCTATGAGTATACATATGACCGATAGCCTAGTGGTAAGGTGGCTGCTCAGCAATCTAAAGATCGTCAGTTCAATTCCAACCTCCGGCGATTTTTTTTTTCTTAATCTAATATTAATGTGTATCGGTAAAGTATATTAATGCAGTGTTCTAACTTACCATCGTGAACAATTGAGGTCTCGCGCGTGCAATAAGATACAAATTCAGCTACAAGTATACATACGTCTCGATAGCCGAGTGGTAAGGTTGCTGCTCAGTAATCTGAAGATCGTAGGTTCGAATCCACCCTTCGGTGTTTTTTTTTTTCATAAAAACTTTTTAAATATTTACAGTCACCCAAATAATTTTCCGAGAGCGCTCTCTACCTTACCGACGTGAATATATTTAAAAAATTAGTTTATTAACAGCTGCTCGCATGTTTACTTGGGGTCACTCGGGGAATTTCGCAGACTCGAGGGGAACCGTCCGAAAGAGGGGGAGGGGGGAGGTGATCTAGAGCTACATGCGGAAAGTACTGCAGGCTAACAAGCAGCAGGCCGTCTGCTGCCCGCCGGCTGACTGCTTACCGCGGACCGCTGGCCGTTCGCTACCGGCAGCCCGCTCCCCGCCCCCTCAGGACCCTCATTGCGGCTGGCCTAGAACGGGGCAAGACCTGATCGAGAATCGGTAGGCCTGTTCTGGCTCAACTCTTTGGCGCGCGGGTGAGTCAGAGGCGGTACACCGATTCTGCAGATCTGGGTTATTGACTCCCCGTGCAACTACGGGTGACCCAAAAACCCTATGCCGGTTCTGCATCAACAGGTCTTGACCAGTAACGCCCGTGCAATTGCGGGGGAGGGGGAGGGGAGGGGGACCCAAAAAAGCCGTTCGAGAATCGGTAAGCCGGTTCTGGCTCAACTCGATGGCGTGCGGGTGAGCCAGAACCAGTATGCCGGTTCTAGATCAAGCCGGTTTGGGTTATTGGCATCCGTGCGTGTGACCCAAAAACCCTAGGCCGGTTCTGGACCAGCAGGTCTAGACCTGTTATGGGTTAATGCCACCTCGTGCAATAGCGGGGGTGGGGCGGGGGGGGGAGGGGGCCCAAAAATGCTAGGCCGGTTCTGGACCAGCAGGTCTAGACCTGAATTGGCCGGGAACCGGCCTAGCTTATCTACTTTTCCATCAATTGAAATATACGTCAGTTTATCTATTTTGCCAATTGTGTTTAAGAACACGCAAATAATGAGATGCAAGATCAGAAGTATTTGTATCTTTGAAATAAAAAATGCAGTTTTTTCAGTGTAGTAACAGTGTAGATATCAAAGTTTGCAATAATAATTTTTGGAAAACTGTCTTAAAACATTGCATTTCTTGGTTTAGAAATGTTTTCAGAAGAAGACTTGAACTGGTAAAATAATGAAGAAAATTTATGTGGCGTATATTTCTGACAGCTGATTATGACAATTAAAACAAGGATACCCAACAATTAGTAAAACCAGAAAATAGTCAGATGTAAGAGTTTTTCAGATAGAAGTGCATCACAACACAAGAAGTATATAAATATTTTTTAATTACATTAATCCTTTCAGACTAAGGCTTCACTCTGTTTATTGCGACCTAAAAACAAACACACTATAAATTGATGAAGTTCATTGCATGTCAGTGCGTCAAAGAATGGATTACCAAGTATTTCAATAGTGACATTAATAATTCATTATTTTGGAAAATTTAACACGCAAACTTATTAGCAAACTTTTTAGACTGTGTCTTCTGAATTTCATAGATTAACTTTATAATTTTTTGCCTTCATTAATAGATTTGGAAGTGAACATTTATTATTATATTATGTGTGAAGGTATATTACAAAAGTTTTTAAAAGTGTAATACAAGTGTACAGTAAAAGTTATGGATTAAAATTTTGTCTATCCTTATTCTTACGTAAAACACATAGTGCTCCAATTCGAATCAACTTTTAAAGGAAAGAAAACACGTCATATTATATAAAAGTACATTAGAACCTTTGTTTATGCCGGAAAGCTATACTATCATCAAACATCGACTGCACTCACTATGATACAATTGACATTTTATTTTCTGAAGTTTAAACAGTTATGCACTGCAATGAATTTATGAGTCGTGTGAAATGTAGCTGCTATAGACATTTTTATGAAGCATTTGGCCATAGCAATATTGGTTTGGTAACATGCATTCTGGAGTTTGGATTGCTCAACATATTCTACATTTATCTTTGCCTTACACAGAGAAAAATTGTGTAGGAAAAATTACTATTTCCTATAGTAACCGTGTGACACTCAAATTTTCATAAAAATTAACTACAATTTATAGTAAAAATTTGCTACGACTTTGTAACTTAATACACTGATACAATTGATATTTTATTTTCTGAAGTCGAAACAGTTATGCACAGCAAGGAATTTATGAATTCTGTGAAGTGTTGATGCATTTTTATGAAGCATTTGGTCACAGCGTTACTGGTTTGGTAACATACATTCTGGAGTTTGGATTGCTCAACATATTCTATATTTATCCCTGTATATACACAGAGAAAAATTGTGTAGGAAAAATTACAATTTTCTATAGTTACTATGGGACAGATTCAAATTCTCATGAAAATGACTACAATTTATAGTGAAAATTGATGTTTTTATAGTGAAAGTAACAAAATCATAACAATTTTTATTGGTTATATTTTTCCTAACCGAAATATTTTTGTACAGAATAGTTAAAAACTGTTAATAAGAGTTATAAACTGTTAAAAATAGTTATAAAATGTAGAATTTTGGACGGTACTAATTGTTTATAACTGTTTGTAACATTCTTTAACAGTTAATATGAGTTAATAAATTATTGAATAACTATTAATTATTAATTAATTATTATGAATAGAATAATATGGCTATTAAAAAATTATTAATTAATAATTATCATTATTTATAATAATTTAATCATTCTTAAATTTCTTTTAAATATATCAATTTCAAAATTATTTGAAACTGTTTCAAACTATTACAAACTATATATCTGTATAATCTATAGAATAATAAAATAATCCTTAAAAATTATATTTACGATTTAATTTATGAAAAGGGATTCTACGAATAAATAATTTTTTGTAATTATAATAGTTTGTAACAGTTTCGAACAGTATGCAACAATTTTGAATAGTTTCAAATAATTCTGAATTTTTCCATAACTATACAAAATAATTATGTGGTTATTATGTTTTAATATAAAATCTTCTACGAAAGTATAAAATACGGCATGTATAGAGTTTGTTCTTTATAATCTACCTCCCCCCCTCCCGGTACGTATTTCTTGAAAGTATGACTCTTGGTATTTTCTTAAAGCCCGGTCGCCTGACAAACGTTGTTTAATGTACTTTTATCTTGAAAAGTTGTGAAATCTCTCTAAAAGAATTTTTCATAAAAGTAAAAACTTAGGCAATATTGTATACAATGTACTTATTGTCCATCCGTCTCCCTCCCTCTCTTGTTCGCTCTCACCCTCCTTCTTAGTACTCCCTCAACATCTGCCACACTCTGTACCTCAAACTATAATGAGAACCTAAATATTTTTTTTAAACCATCAGTGAAACAAATAGTATTGTTATAAAACTTTCTACGAAAGTATAAAATAAGGCAAGTATAAGTGTTTTCTGTATAATCTGTAGAATAATAATCAGTGCAAATTAAACAATCAAAATTTGTGAAATCAATTATCAATAGTCAAGTAACGCGAACAACTCTTCGAAACAAATGTGCTACTGTTGTCAGAATAGTGTATTAAAATTTGTTTATCCTTCCACACAAATTAAACAGAAGAAAGTACTGAAATCAATTTATAAGTAGTCAAGTACGCATAAGTTACATAATAAAATTTTTCATATCTAAAATTACATTTTACATTCATGTTGTGATAATGAGCTCGAGTGCTAGCAAATTGCGCTAGCTTCAAGGATTGAGCACTTTTTTATCACATAAGAGCGTAAAATCTTATGCCCGTTCTACGAATATTATTTTTCGTCGTCGTGGTCACAATGAGTGTCCATAAAATCTTTTTCTTGCAAACATACTATGGTCCCGTTACGAAATGCTGATACATAAAGTTACCATCAAATCCTATATAAAAAAATTACATAATTACCAACGCATCTCTATTTTTCATTATTCTTTTTCAATTTTGAACTTTCTATAGTATAATCTTACACATTTTGGGAGAACAAGAGTAAAGTCTATTTTACTTTCCTTGTCCTGCTGCTCTAGCAGGGGTTCGGGAGAACTACTATATATGGGAATACATACTTGGCGGGCCCGACGGTTAATTATGCAGTTCAAGGTGTGTATGGCTATTCATTTTATCTAAATATTTATGCGTAAAGATCAGGTCAAATGTATAAATAAATTGTACTACATATTGTAAAATGGAGATCGCAAAATTTAATACTGTTTTTAAATACAGTGCAAAAGAATACGAAATAGGTGACTTGGTAAATGGTTAATAAAATGTAAAGCTCTTTTCAATAGACTATAATGTTTATATGAAAGTGGGCTATAAATTTATACGTTTGCGCCCGAGCGAGAGTGAAAAGGCCACACGAGGATAAAATCACTTTCTCACTCGCGTACCCAACACTATTTTTTTACAAGACATCTGATAAGCTCAATTAGCGCATGCTTTTGTGTTCAAGCGTACGCGAAAGCGAAATTCGCGCACGAAGTGTGAAAAAAATATTTTAGGTATTAAAAGTAAGTCTTGATTCGGCCTGGGCCCGCCAAGTATGTATGGGAGAACGGAGGACCACCCCTGATAGAGCAGCACGACAAGGGAAGTAAAGTAGACTTTAATTTTACTCTTGTCCTTCCAAGATGTGTAAGATTATACTATAGAAAGTTCAAAATTCAAAAAGAATAATGAAAAATAGAGATGTGTTTGTAACTATGTAATTTTTTTATATAAGATTTGATGGTAACTTTATATACCAGCATTTCGTAACGGGACCACAGTATGTTTGCAAGAAAAAGATTTTATGGACACACTCATTGTGCCCACGACGACGAAAAATAATATTCGTAGAACGGGCATAAGATTTTACGCTCTTGTGTGATAAAAAAGTACTCAATCCATGAAGCTAGCGCACTTTAAAATGTAAAATGTAATTTTAGGTATGAAAAATTTTATTATGTAACTTATGCGTACTTGACTACTTATAAATTGATTTCAGTACTTTCTTGTGTTTAATTTGTGTGGAAGGATAAACAAATTTTAATACTCTATTCTGACAACAGTAGCACATTTGTTTCGAAGAGTTGTTCGCGTTACTTGACTATTGATAATTGATTTCACAAATTTTGATTGTTTAATTTGCACTGATTATTATTCTACCGATTATATAGAAAACACTTATACTTGCCTTATTTTATACTTTCGTAGAAAGTTTTATAACAATACTATTTGTTTCACTGATTGTTTAAAAAAAATATTTAGGTTCTCATTATAGTTAGTGGTACAGAGTGTGGCAGATGTTGAGGGAGTACTGAGAAGGAGGGTGAGAGCGAACAAGAGAGGTATTATTTTCTTTTGAAAATCTTTAAATATATTCAAGTAAAATGTTATACTATAAGAAATAAAAAATAAATGATAACTTGCTATTCAATGAAGCTATTAGTTGTCCAATATTTAAAGAAAAATTAAGAATTTGTTTCTAAATTAAATCTATTAACAATGCTATTTATTTTTTAGGAAATATCAAATATATTTATGAATATTTTGAGTAATAAAATAATAATGTAAACGACAAAGATAGTGTTATTAAAATAGAAAAAGAATAGTAATTAAATTAAATAACAATATTACAGCTGAAGGGCATCGTAGTAAATCTTTTGCATGTTAGTTGTGAAGTCCTGACAGTAGTGATAATACTCTTATGTAATTGTTATATATATGTATTTTTGTATGAATTTTTATTTATTTATTTGTTTATTCCAAAGTAATATAGATACATGCAAATGACAAAATATTACATTACATTACACAAGTAACCCTGTAAGGAAAATGTATTTCCTGCATTCAGGTCCGGATTCTTAAATATACTATACGTGTGCAACATCAGAACATGCATTCTGCGGCTAGCAACACGTCTCACTCATACCCACTCTCATCTCACATACCCACTCACACACTCATACTTACACAACATTCAAATATCATCAATCTTAAAATCTAATTAACAAATTTTATTATTTTTCTGTATATATTTTTGCAATGCATAATAGTAGTATATTCGATTGTATTACTATATGTACATAATTGATCTAGTATAAAATAAACATATAAAATTTATAAAATTTATAACAGGGAATATAATTTTGACAAATTTAACAAATGTTTCCAAGTATCCAATTTTTCAATTTGATCTTATCAGTAACTTTCCTTATGTCTAAAATTTTGAGATCATTAGGTAAATTATTAAATACTTTAATAGCCTTATTATAGCTGCTTTTATCGCTAACTTTTAGAATATTTTTAGGCAGAATTATTGTTTTATTTCTTGTTGTACTTTTAGAGGTTATAAATTTAATCTTTAGCGAGTTGTAATTGTATAATAATGATTCAGATGCAAAGAGCTGATTTAAATTCATTGGTACTTTCTCAACAAAATTATTTTTACTTATTATTCTTAAAATTCTTTTTTGTACTTTTTGTATCATTTTTATATTATTGTCACAGGCTCCTCTCCAAGCTATTATACCATAGCTGATAATGCTATGGAAAAATGCATAATATATAATTTTCAATTTAGGATATGCCATTATATTTTTTATTTTGTGGAATAAAAAATTTATATATTTTGTTTTCTTTACAATGTGCTCCGCATGAATGTTCCATCTCAAATTGTAGTCAAAGTATATACCTAGATATTTACAGCTCTCTACTCTCGTAAGTTGTTCAGTGCCAATTCTTAAATTCATGTTTGTAGGTACACTATCGTAGTAATTTCCAAATGTTATATATACTGTTTTATTCACATTCAGTGAAAGTTTGTTGAGGGCTAACCAAGTTGACACTGCTTTTAAATACTCGTTCATTTTGACTTCAACTTCACTCCACGTTTTTCCTGCAGCTAATATAACTATATCATCTGCATACGATAATGTGGACTCTTCGGGCATGCTAGTTAGTAGATCGTTTATATATATAATGAACAGTAATGGTCCAAGTATTGTTCCCTGTGGAACCCCTGTGTTTACCATTAACTGTTCACTAATATTATTGCCTATTCTTACAAACTGTCCCCTGTGTTTCAGATAACTTTCTAGTAATGAAAACACTTTTCCTCTTATTCCATACCTATGTAGCTTGTCTAACAATATTTTATGATTAACCGTATCGAAAGCTTTTGCTAAATCTAGAAATGTTATTGCTATTGGTAGACTCTTATCCAGTTTTTCATAGATTCCTTTTGTAATAAAATTTAAAGCATCGTTGATTCCTCTATTTTTTATGAAGCCGTATTGAGTATCACTTAAGAAGTTATTAATTGTAACCCATTCGTAAATTCTGTTATATATTATTTTTTCAAATATTTTTGCTATATTTGATATTAGTGATATTGGTCTATAGTTTTCCATTTTATTTTTCAATCCAGATTTATATATTGGTATTATTTCTGCAACTTTTAAAGCTTCTGGCCATGTTTCAATTTCTATACATTGATTTAGAATGTCAGCTAGTGTATCCGTTATGTATGGTGATATTATTTTTAGAATCTTTGCATTAATCTTATCAACTCCTCCATTTTTTAATTTCATATTATCTATTATTTTCTGAATCTCATATTTATTTGTTGGTTTTAAAAACATGGTTTTAGAGTTATGTTTCGGTAATTCTAGCTCTTTATCTTTAGGTTTTTCAATAGATTCTGCCATTTTTGAACCGATATTGCAATAGTGTTCATTTATAGCTTTTACAATTTCTTTAGGGTTTTTATTATCTTTTTTTTGTCAGTTTTTATTTCGGTGATATCTGTAATCTTTTTATCTTTTTTAGTTGTCCCCAAAGTATCATTAATTATGGTCCATAGTTGTCTAGCGTTATTACTGTTTTTTTCTATAAGATTTTTTTCATGTTTCATTTTTGCATTTTTTAATATTTTATCTAGTAATTTTACGTAGTGTTTGTATTCTTTTCTTAGTATATAATTATTTGGTTCATTTTTCATCCTTTTATATAAGGAGTCCTTTTTTTTTACAAGACACTATAATTGCATTTGTTATCCAGTCTTTCCTGGGCATTTTGTTGCTATTCCAATTTTTGCCTCTTTTTGGGTATATATATCGACTCTTTTCTATACAATTTTGAATCTCCTTTATCATGCAATTAATCGCTATAGTTGGATTTTTCTCCGATTTATAAATTGACCAATCTATTGCTGAAGCAATATCTCTTAGTTTATTGTAATTATATTTACAGGTTATATCTGTTGATTTATCCATCTTGTGTCTATTTTTCTTATCTATCTGTATAAATAAAGGATAATGATCTGTTATTGGATGTTTGAGTTTATAAGTTTTAGTCGTTATTGTTTTTGTTTTGATGAAAATATTATCAATACAAGTTCCCCTTTCTGTATTTAAATCATATGGCCTAGTTGTTCCAATAAAACCTGGGTAAAAACCCTTGTCTAAAAAGTTGTTTAGAAAATGCTGACCTATAAGGTTATCTTTGAGTATATCTGTATTGAAGGCTCCAATTACAAAGTGATTCTTAACATCTTTTTTTAATATTAGATATTTATTTAAGTTATAGTTGAATTTTAACGGAGTTATATCATGCAATCTATATAACGACGAAATCTTTAATTTACTGTTGTTATTTAAGGTTATACTTGTATTTAATATTTTAATATTATCCATTTCTATTATTCCTGTTACTTATGTAACGTTTTCTTTGATATAAACAACCACACAATCAGATTTATTGATTTTACTATTATTATAGTATGATTTATAACCCCTCAACTTGAAATATTCATACCTGTCTAAAATATTTGTTTCTGTGCAAACAATTACATAAGGTTTGATCTTAAGACTCTTAATGAGGATTTGTAACTTTTCAAAATTTGCATTCAAGCTTCTGATATTGGTATACATAATCACATTATCTTTCCTGTTACTTTTCTTATTAAGCGTCTCAACATCATCGTAGCTTATTTCTTGTTTTACTACTTCTTGTTGTATTTCTTCTATAAAATCTTCATTATGATTCATTTTGTTATGTTACTATTTTTCGATTGTGGGCTAACACCTGCCACAACACCATCCGAGAACTTCCTCGCTGTTAATGTTGTCCTTCCTCTTGTAATTATAGAGCTCTTAGTCAGTATTTCTTTGTTGTTGGGCGTATTATTTCTTTCCAAGTTGTCTAGAGATTCGGTTACTATATCTTGGTCTTTTAAGTTTCCCGCGTAACCTGTTTTAACATTTGTTGTTGACTTCTCAACTGGTAAGTTATCTTCAGGCTTCTTTATTGGTAAAGTAGGTTTCTTATGATAATTTTCTGTTTTTTTCAGAGGATCATATGGATAATCTGCTTTTTGTATCATTATGTATAGATAATTTTTATACGACTCACATACGTTCCAGTTATTGGCTGCATGTTGTGTATTTCTTTTTGTTTTCTGGTTCTTTTTGTTGTAATTAATGCAGTTAAATTTTTCTGATCACATAATTTTTCTTCATGTTTCTCTGAGTAGTGTAGACATGTATATTCTCCTTTACATTTTTTAGCACTATGCCCATATGTTATATATTTGTGACACATACCGATATTGTAATCATCGTAGACTCTGCATCTGCTTGCTCCAACATAGATTTTCTTCTCACGCATAATATAAGCATATGCATCTGCATTAACTTCAGCTATCAACGTCGTAGAATTGGTTTTATTATTGATATACTTATGCATTATATTTAACTCCATATTATCTTCTATTTCATTTCTGTTTTTTATATCCATTTCAATGTCTTGATTGCTTTCTGTTTGGTACTCATTGTCTACATTTATAATTTTAATTCTAGGTTTTTTCAATTCTTCAATTTGAACTTCTGCTTTTTCAGTTGTGTTAATTTTAAGTTTCATCTTGTTTACGTCTTGCTTGTTTTTACATTTGATGATTATTTTGTCTTTGGTTGTTATGATTTTGTTAACAGGTATCGTTGTGTTCTTATTTATTGACATTTTGGTTTCATGAAATAATTTTTTCCGCCCTTTAACCTCAAAATGCCATCTTAAATGTCATTTTGCGGCCTCGGACGGAAAAATACGTTACTGAAACGTGGACGTAAGAGAATTTTTACCTCATGCGACGTTTTTCGGCCGAGCGAAGCGAGGTAAATAATCCTCTTCCACCCGCGTTAGTAATATACTATTTTAGATCCTCCTTGTTCTTTGGTTTTATGATGATATCTGGAATATTATTATTAGTTTGATTTATCTGTTTACCAGTTATTTGTTCATAAGTTGACCCAGTTGAAGTTTGTTCTTTTCGATTCATTTGAAGCAGTTTATTTTTTTCCAATAATTCATTATTTAACACTTTTAGTATTTCATTTTTATCCATAATCTCCTTAATTAGCTCTTTTTGGTGTTTGTTCTCAATAGTTAACTTTTCATTTTTGTTATCTTGTTTTTGTATCTCCGTTACCAAATCTTGATTTTCTATTATCAATTTTTGATTTTCTGAAGGTTCACTTGTTTTAATTTGTGTCAGTTCATCTTCAATTCGCTTTAATCTTTGCTTTGTATCTATATAGTTTTTCTTTGTTGTTTCACTTTTTTCTTCTAATGTGTCGTACTTTTCTTTTAACGTTTCATATTTTTCTTTTAATACTGTATAATGTTTCCCCAGTTTTTCCTTTTCATTCTGTAAAAGTACACTTGCAACACGTGGGTCTTTAGAGGTTATGTTATCTAGATCGTGGTCTTCGCAAATTATATACAGATTATCTATGTAGTTCTGTGTCTTTTTTCTTAAATAATCACTTTTGTGGTAGACCCCTTGACACACTGCACTAAACTTTGAGGATGGCATTTAAATGACATATCCGGAGGAGCAGTATGCTTTAGCACCCATTCGTCCTCCGCCATGTTGGAATACGTGGTTTTATTATTTTAGTTGTATTTGGATACTTACTCTTTTTTGTTAAGTCCGGGATAAAGGAAATAACGAATAATATTTGGTTTAAAGTTTATTTTATTTAGAAAGGTATAATTACCAATATTGTTGCTGCTTGCAATTCCTTCGATGTACAATTTTTAGTCAATTGAACTTCCCTCACAATATATGCTATCGCTGTATATTCGCTCGTACAATTATTCCGCTTATGTTAGTATACTTTAGTGTATTTGTTGCTCCGTAATAATGAATTATGCCGTCGTATGTCGTCTGGGGCAGACGGAGCTCGCCAGTTCACCTGTATTACGGTTGTTACTGTGACTGACTTGTGTGACACACATCGCTTCTTTTATAATACGAAATAATTAGGTTAAAGATGATCTCGAACAGTAAATCGAGATCACCTTTTTTTGTAATGTCATCGTCGTCAGTCGTATACAATTCGGCAGTAGCATTGAGAAATGCTGATTCTAAAGAAAATATAATTCGGTGTCTTTCGCAAGTTTGATGACCTGCTACGCACGATACCTCGTATTTGAAAATGCAACGTCTTTAGAATTTCGCAGGCACATCGTTTTGTAGATCAGAAAAATGAATGTTTGAGTTTGAATTTCTAATATACGCAATGTTGTCGAAATTCGCGTTCACTTTGTTTCAGAAAATTACTGATGAAAATTATGTATGTTAATTTAATTTTAGGGATACGTCACGGACGTAACACCTCCCCCCTTAGACTGTTGAATATCGTAGAGATTCAACAAGTATAGGAATAGTTAAACCATCAGTAATTTTCTGTTACAGAATTTTTTAATTGTAACAATAAACATAATTCTTTGATTGAGTTTGATGATTTGCATCTGTTACATTTTAGAATTTTGAAATACCTTTTTCGCTTATGGATTACTCTTAAAACAATACAATAATTTAATCTTAATTAACGCTTATAAAATAAATACATAATAATTACTTGTTTAATATAAAAAGTCGCAACAATCGCAATTTTCGTACTAATGTTCATATCGTACAATTTTATTTCGTATAAAGATTAATTTTATGATTTTTTAGTGATATTTGGCTATTTATTCTAAAAGTGAATTTTCTTTTTTATAATTTTCAATTATTATAGTGCGTATTTCTTGTGCGATTATTATAGCGCGCATCTAAGAAAACGTTTTTATAATGAATCTGTAATTAAATTATAAATAAATTACAAAACTTGAAATATCATTAATTAATATAGTTTGCATTTATACATTATAAAGATATATATCTTGACTGCATATAGAATTTCGCATTATTAAAAAAAATTTTTTTATTAATAATCATCAAACTCTAAAGGCAAAGGATATTTTGTTTTGCAGTATTTACATAAATTACAATTGATTGACTAATTTTTTAAATAACGTGTATATTAAATAATTCTGTAGTGAATGCAAGATAAGGAAAAATATATAGGAAATGATTCATGAGTTTGAATTTCTAATATATGCAATGTTGTCGAAATTCGCGTTCACTTTGTTTCAGAAAATTACTGATGAAAATTATGTATGTTAATTTAAGTTTAGGGATACGTCACGGACGTAACATAGTAATAAAGCCCCCAGGTAACGTATATATTTTTTAGCGGGAAATGTACAGTTTAACTGTCATTTTAGGAAAAATACAGAACCTTTTTTTACTACGAAGAGGCATGTGATTTGAATTGTTATTGGTGATCCAATGATAAGTATTCGAACAACAGGTGTTAAATAGGCATTTTCATCAATTTTAGCATAAATTGACATTTATTCTAATTTTTAACTATAATTCCAGGTCGATTGACATTCTGGGGTAGGTACAGGACATTTTGCACTATTTTATCCAAGCTCTATGAATTTTTTGATGTTGATGCGAATGATCGAACAATTTTATTTCCTCATTTTAATATTTAAATTGCAGATAAACCATATAAAACTAATCTGCATGACCTTGAGGATATGTTTTTTGGAAAATTCACAAAATTTCCTAAAAAAATATATATTATGCCTGTATGAAAAATGCATCTCTGAGAAGCGACAAATCATTGAAAATTGGCATAAAATGCAAAAAATGCTAAAATCAGCAAGTTTGACCCACTGTCACTCAAAAACCAGAGGTGAAAAAAATCTGAAAAAATTCAGGAACACTCATGGGGTTACTACGAAGCAATTTCGATGGTTAAGGAGGAAAAATTTTTTTTTAGCAGATCTGTGCATATATATATATATATATGTATGTGTGTGGGTGTGTGTGTGAGTGAGTGCGTGGGTGCGTGTTGGTGGGTGGGTGGGTGGGAGCGTGCGTGCGTGTGGGTGGGTGGGTGGGTGGGTGTGTCCGTGCGTGTGTGCGTGCGCGTGTGTGTGTGTGTGTGTGTGTGTGTTTTATTATGCGTATATACAGTTTCTCATAAGACTAGATTTAAACTATTTTTGCTTCCTCCTAGAGGAAGCTTTGCGATAGTAAATTTTTGAGTTGTTGTAAAAACATGTTATAATTGCGTTTCGAGGTGTTAGGAATCAAAATACATGGTTTTTGAAAAATGTCTGTATGGATGTGTGTGTGTGTGTGAGTGTGTGAGTATGTGTGTGGATGTGTGTGTGTGTGTGTGTGTGTGTGTGTGTGTGTGTGTGTGTGTGTGTACGCCTGGATCTCAGCTTCTACTCGGTCGATTTTGACTGGACAGGTCTCATTTTTTTGTTTTTTTTTTTGCGTGATGGCGGGTACCAAATCCCTTTTTTGATTGGGGCGATGCGTTTTTTTTTTTCAAATTATCGATTTTCTCAAAACTGTTATTTGTTTTTTTTTAATGATAGGATCGAGTTATCCGAATCTGATGGGTAGCGTTCGAAAGAGAATTAAAATACCTATATTTTCTAAAAAAAAAGTTTCTAGCTATCACGGTTCTTTTGTTATTAACAAAAACGTGTTTTTTTTTAGAAGCTCCTAAACTTAACGGTCAATTTTTTTGAGAAAAATCATGATAATACAGAATATAAATAGCTATAATCTGTTAAAATTTGAATACATTCTGTAGGCTAGATTTTGAGTAAAAAATTGAAAAATGAAAAAAATCAGTTTTGTATGTCCAACGATTACAAGAGTAAAATTCACTTAATGGCTTCAAAATTCCTTTTAGAGGTAGATTTTTTATAGTTCTCGGTCGAGTTCTTTGGGCAAAATGATTGGTCCATAAATTTCAGAGATATTTGAGGTTAAAAATTTTTTGACATTTTTTAAAAATCGTAATTTCTCGAGAACGGCTGTATGTACTGAATGGGGTGGGTGGCATTCGAAAGAGACTTAAAATACCTATTTTTTCTAAAAAAAAATTAATTTTCTATCTATCACGGTTCTTTAGTTATCATCAAAAACAAAAACGTGTTTTTTTTTTAAACTCATAACTCCATGATGTTATCATCAGTATATTATAAAAGTATATAGTATTGGCGTCAAAATGTAATTGGCGTCTAAGTGTAAATGGAAAAAAAAAAAAAAGAAAATTAAATATTATATTATACAAATGGGGATAACATTAAATTGAAGGTTTTATTTTTTTTTTTGTATTGATTTTATGCGTTTTTGAACCTAAAAAGCAAGGCTAAATTCATTTTCACTATTTTACATAATTTTAGAACAGAGGGAGAGAATGAATTTCTTTACACGATAGGTAAAAAAAGTTAATTTTTAGAACATATTTTTATGTAGGAAAACGCCGAAAATCATTCATGTGTTATAAAAATTAATTTAATCTCTAAATTAAGCCGCTGCCAATTCATTGGCCCGTAGCTTCCTCAACCGTAATATGTTGATTCCTTTAATTAATTTTTAAAAAAAATTTATAATTTTTTAAAAAATTTATTGCATAATTATAATTAAATTCATTTATGAATATTAAAAACTGTTAATTTTTAAATTTATTTATTTATTTATTATTTATTTATATCAAATTTATATAAATTTTGAGCTGATAAATAAAGTTATCATTTGAAATAGAAGTAAAATATCTATATTTTATAATAAAACAAAAAGCTATCACGGTTGTTTTGTTATTAACAAAAACGTGTTTCTTTTTTTATATTTCATAATCCATATTTTTTAAGAAAAAAAAGAATTTATAGCTATCATTGTTCTTTTGTTATTAACAAAAACGTGTTTTTTTTTAAAAAGTTCATAACTCACAAATAAATTATAATAATGCAGAATATAATGCATTCATAATGCATAATTCATAATTATATTAGATTATAATAGATATAATTTTTAAACATTTTAATTCATTTTGTTACACATCATTGGAGTTATGAGTTTAAAAAAAAAAACACGTTTTTGTTTTTGATGATAACTAAAGAACCGTGATAGATAGAAAATTAATTTTTTTTTAGAAAATATAGGTATTTTAAGTCTCTTTCGAATGCCACCCACCCCATTCAGATACATACAGCCGTTCTCGAGAAATTACGATTTTTAAAAAATGTCAAAAAATTTTTAACCTCAAATATCTCTGAAATTTATGGACCAATCATTTTGCCCAAAGAACTCGACCGAGAACTATAAAAAATCTACCTCTAAAAGGAATTTTGAAGCCATTAAGTGAATTTTACTCTTGTAATCATTGGACATACAAAACTGATTTTTTTCATTTTTCAATTTTTTACTCAAAATCTAGCCTACAGAATGTATTCAAATTTTAACAGATTATAGCTATTTATATTCTGTATTATCATGATTTTTCTCAAAAAAATTGACCGTTAAGTTTAGGAGCTTCTAAAAAAAAACACGTTTTCGTTAATAACAAAAGAACCGTGATAGCTAGAAACTTTTTTTTTTAGAAAATATAGGTATTTTAATTCTCTTTCGAACGCTGCCCATCAGATTCGGATAACTCAATCCTATCATTAAAAAAAACCAAATAACAGTTTTGAGAAAATCGATAATTTGAAAAAAACAAAAACGCATCGCCCCAATCAAAAAACGGATTTTGTACCCGCCATCACGCAAAAAAAACAAAAAAAATGAGACCTGTCCAGTCAAAATCGACCGAGTAGAAGCTGAGATCCAGGCGTACACACACGCACACACACACACACACAACACACACACACACATACACACACACACACACACACACACACACACACACACATTTTTCAAAAACCATGTATTTTGATTCCTAACACCTCGGAACACAATTATAACATGTTTTTACAACAACTAAAAAATTTACTATCACAAAGCTTCCTCTAGGAGGAAGCAAAAAGATTTATATTTTATTTTTAAAAAACGCGCAGTGATATCTACCGCTAGGTGGTGTGGAGTGAGGAAACGTCATTGAGTAGGCATTCGATGATTTTTTTTTTTAATTTTTAAAAAACCAACCAACGAAATGAATTAAAATGTTTAAAAATTATATCTATTATAATCTATTATAATTATGAATTATGCATTATGAATGCATTATATTCTGCATTATTATAATTTATTTGTGCGTTATGAACTTTTTAAAAAAAAACACGTTTTTGTTAATAACAAAAGAACAATGATAGCTCTAATTTTTTTTTCTTAAAAAATATGAATTATGAAATATAAAAAAAACAGGTTTTTGTTAATAACAAAACAACCGCGATAGCTATTTGTTTTATTATAAAATATAGATATTTTACTTCTATTTCAAATGATAACTTTATTTATCAGCTCAAAATTTATATAAATTTGATATAAATAAATAATAAATAAATAAATTTAAAAATTAACAATTTTTATTTTACATAAGCTAGTGGATTTTTTAACGTTATTTGATACACATACAACACACACACACATATATATATGTATAATATATATAAATATATATTTATGAAACGCATATTTACATAGCATACTAGACGAACATAAAACTATTTTTCAGATTTTTTCCGTGAAAAGAGATGGGTTTCTCAAATGCTGTAAAATAGAAAATATATTAATTGTTTTTTCAATAATTTGGGAGCTTGGGGTGAACGTTAAGAACTTTAATCGAGGTAAAGTGCAGCGTTTTTCGATTCGTTATCACTTCAGCTGTGTTGAAAAATTTTTTTTATGTTTTTATCATGCAAATCCAGTTGAAGCGGGAATTTTTAACCGGTTTTTAGATACCACAGACCACTTTACGCTGTGCTGCTCGCTTCCCCTCGGATGTTTTAGTGCCTAATCGAAGCAGCAGCAGGACACATGCGTGTTGTCTCTCGATAGATCTTTTGTTACTTATTGTGCTTTATTGCTTAGCGAACGTGTATTTTAGTGTATGACGGGGAGTTCGGAGAGTGCTGTATTCTTTCAATAAACACTTTTATATATATATATATATATATATATATATATATATATATATATATATATATATATATATATATATATATATATATATATATATATATATATCTCTTGTGTGGATGAGTGATTCCCCTTCAATCTCCTTTTTCCACATCTACGGATCATTCTGTCAGGTTATGGATCCAGAAGGAGCGAAGGACGAGGAAGACTCATCCAAGCGAGCCGTGGCGACAGAGACGAAGGACGTGGTGGCAAGCGACAGTGAAGCGACAGACAACATTCAGAGAGGTAAGAAACGAAATCGATTTTGGTGATTAAAGTGAGCGATGGTGTAATAAAGGCGCTGCGACTGATATAGTGCTGATATATCATGTGGAATTGGGGGAAGGTGCGACAGAGGCAAGTGCGCGAAGGACCGGTTCAGTGTGAATATAGTGAATTTCGAATTGCTCGAGTTCTCGGAAGGTGAGGGGCGGACGCGTCCCGATGTTGCGGCGCATGTCGGCCTGCGCAATAGGTCTCGGCGAGCACGAGGCGGTCAGCATGGCGGTATGAGAAAGAGAGAGAATCACGGCGCGAGAAGAACAACGAGGTACTGTGTACCGCGTGTGCGCGATGGGAGGCGTCAAGGCACGTGAGGGAAGGCAGCGAAGGAGCTCCTGCACGCTGCCGTGGAAGGGGAATTAGACAAAGGCGCAACGTGCTTTAGCGACGGAGAGGAATGTATGAACGGAGGGAGAGAGATTAAGCGAATGCTTAGAAGTAATGTGAGCCGACTGTTTTCACGGGGGGAGGCGCGGCGACTTAGCAATTCGGTGAATTCGAGCATATCGTCGTGAGTTAGTATGAAACAGAAAAACAAACCGGAAAGTTTTTTTTTATTATTTTGACAGTATGCAGCGACTGAATAAGCTTTGCGAGTGGTTCTAAATCATAAATAAAGACATATGCATGTGAAATTCAAAACTCTCATTCTATTTAGATTGAAAAAATCTTGAGTTATACCTGCTCACGCAGGAACTAATCTTTGCATTTCCGGAGTTGTACCCGGACAAAAATGTAACCGTTACAGTATTGGAAGATAAAATTATTTTCTTGTCCGAGACCGGACAAACACATGAATTAGGTACGTCTGAAGTGTTACTTGAAATAAAGTTAAAACTATAGAATGTGAATGTAAATAGTTAAATTTTTTATAAGAATTTCTATTTTCAAAAATCTTGTGTGAACTTGTAGTGCTTGTCTTCGGCACGGTTTGATAACTCATAGATTTTATTACTAGTATCAAATTGAAATTAAAATTATTAAAACAGGGTCCTCGCTTCTGAAATCTTATATAAACTCGCAGTGCTTGTGTTCATCACGGTTTGTTTACTGAGAAATTTTCTTTTAGCGATGACTTTGGTCACGGCAGAGGAAGAACTCGTTTTAAGAAGAGCAGTGGTACAGGCTGAGTCGGAAGGAAGAGAGATATTGATGCCATTTTGTAGAAATAAACCGGTCTCACAATTGCGATGAGGCAGCGACGGTTGAATTCGACAGAGAGGAGGAGAATGCGACTGTAGCGAATGGGGCGAGTTCGGTATCGAAAGCGATGGCAGGCAATAACACACAAGAGAACGACGGTGATGTACAGCGACAGATGGAAAAAGGTGGAGCGACAGCAGAAAAAAGCAGAGAGTGAAATTCTGTGAGGTAAACCAAGTATGATAGACATACAAAACGTAAAAGATGTTATATATGTAAATAAAGATTTGATGTGGATATTCAATAAACAAAATCTATCAAGCGAAAATTCTAATACAAATTTCACTGCAGTAATACAAGATCAACTTCAGACCATTTCGATGCATATGGTCGAGTTGAGCGATAAGATGAGCAAATTGGCGAGTGACAAAAAGGAAGGGACGAGCGACTGCATCAAATTGAACAGCGTTTAGTAGCGTCTGAGGCTCAGGTTAGAAAACCAAATAATAAGTCGACAGGTAAAAACAATACGTTTGATAGAATAGATTTTCATAACCCTGCAGCCATAGCTCCTGAATCAAATAAAGTCGATTTAAATGATATCTCAAATATTGTGAAATATGAAATCAGAAAACTGAATTTAAGCGCAACTAAAAATGACAGCGTTTCGACTGATGTGTCGCGAGAATTGAGAAACACGATCCGGGCTGAATTTATTGATAAAGATCCGAACATGCGACGGGTATATAAATTGACGGAGAAAACAAAATATGAACATTTTATGGACTTTTTAAGGTCGGAATTAAGAACGTTGGATCTGTTGTATGTAATTGATTCTGAGGTAGAAGCGACAGTTGATTTTGATAGCGCAGTTAGAGAAAAACACAGAGTCAGAGTCCGTGATATAATTATAAACAGAATATATGAGAGTTATCATGCTAAAATAATAGAGATTCAGGAGCCGAAAAAATTGCTTGAACGAAATAAAGAGATTAAAATAAATGAGACGGACGTTACGTCTATGACCTTGCGTAGACAGCTTTACAACACGAAATATAATCCGCCCAAGGAAGAAGCGAGTGTATTTATCGACAGGTTTTGAGGAAATAGTTAGGTCATATAATAATTTATCTGATGTCAATGCTTTATCGGAAATTGAGAAAAAGGATGCGTTTTATGGCGCTATTGTGGGATCTGTGCCACAAATATTGAACATTGAGTTCATAAATAAAAATATAACTGGCAAACAATTTACATATGGTAATCCAAAAATGTATATTATACAGATGGAGAGCATTAGATTGCAAACAGCGACGGCATCAGCGACGGAAACCACATCAGCAAACTTGAGCATGATAGAGAAGGTTCGGTGCTATGAATGCGACGGTTTTGGACATATGTCCAAAAACTGCTCAAGACAAGGCACAGGGTTGAAACAATGCTTTGAGTGAAACAGTTTTGCGATCATATCGCCGCCAACTACCCCCAGCGACAGCAGCGACAGAGAGAACAGCGAGGTGAGAATTCCAGGTATGAAAATATACGTTATAGACCGTATAATCGCGGGGGAAGAATAGGTCGTAGACAATCTCGCGGTTTTAAGCGGAAAGGCGAAAGAGTTGAAGAATCAAGCGGAGCAAAGAGATCTAGGCAAGAGGGAAGAGGCCCGCAGAGAGACCGTCAAACTTGGAGAGGTAGAGGAAGAGATGGTGGAAAGGCCGAAAATGACAAAAATAAGAAAACAGCGACTGACGAAGACGAAAGTAAGTATTTGACCGCAACACCGAAAAATGTAAAGACTCTTTTTGTAACCGATACAACTGTATTAAATCAGTCCGAAAAAGGATATGCCTTATTATTTCGATTCCTGATGGATACCGGAGCGACAGAACATTTAACAAATTCGAAATTGATTTTTAAAACCTAGAAAGAACAAAAGTACGAGATAATATGCGCCAATAAAAACGATAATGCGAACATAAAATCGGAGGGAGTCGGTACAGTCGAAATATATACAAATGACAATAATTTGTTGAAACTTGATAATGTGATCTACGCCTAAAACTTGTCAGAGAATCTTTTGTCACTGAGAAAATTTACCGATCTTGGATTAAGCGTTTATCTCGATGATAAACAAATTGATATATACGATCCTATTTCAAAGGAATCCTTTTTGTCAGGTATTTATAAGAAACCCTATTGGATCATTGAATTTGAAATTAATAAAGCGAATATTGATTGTAAATTGAATAAAAGTAAAGTAATAGCTTATGTAACTACGAGAAATATGACAAAATAAAATTGAAGCGACTGAAACAGTAGAAGCGAACGAGAATGAAAACGTAAATGAGAATGGAGACGGAAAAATGTACGACGAGTCTTGTTCAGATTTCGAAAACACCATAAGAGACCGAAAATTAAGCGATGTAAACGAAACGACGGAAAAAGAGAAATTAACATGCGATATGGAATTATTAGAAAAAACAAACAAATTACAAATCAGTAATCAGGCAATGCTTTGACATGTTCGTATGAGACACGATTTGGTCGGATACCTTAAGGAATTACAGAAGAGACTGCCAGAAATTAAACACCTAAAGAGAACAGTTTTCGATGATTCAATTAAAAATTGTGAAGTGTTTATGATATCGAAAATAAAATCACTACCAGTTAGAACAGTGCGACAGAGAGCGACAGTGCCGCTACAAATCATACATACTGATGTTATGGGTATGATAAATCCTGCTACATATTCAAAGGGATACAAATATATTTCTGTTTTTATAGATGATTTCTCCCGTTTAGCTATGGCTTATCCGATGAAAACAAAAGATGAGACAGGGCATTGCTTTGAATCTTTTGTGAAAAGCATTCGAAATTTACTAGGGAAAGATGTTAAGGTTTGTTATCTGCGAAGTAATTAGGGAACCGTGTTTACAGGCGGTTATACTACAAAAATTCTAAAGCGACTGGGTGCGAAACTACAATTGGCGTGTCTTGACACACCGCAGCATAATGGAGTTTCTGAAAGGTCTAATCAAACGATCCAAAGCAAAGTGCGAGCGTTAATGTACGATTCTGGACTTCCAGAAAATATGTGACATCTGGCATTAGGTGCGGCAGTATATGCATATAATAGGACATCACATGCATCAAACAACATTGAATCACCTATACATATCTTCAAACCCAATTACAGAGTAGACATTACGCAACTCAAGTCTTTTGGATGTATTGCATACATAAAAGTGCAGCGAAAGACAGGTCCAAAGTTCAAATTCATTGTGCTTGACATATGTGCTATTGGCAGATGTGAATGGAGATCCTGCAAATTACCAAGAAGCAATGAGAGCAACTGATAGACTAAAGTGGATTGAAGCTATTAAGAATGAGATTAAATCAATTTACAAGAACAAGGTATGGAAATTAGTCGACAGAAATGCTGTACCTAGCGATGGTAAACGTTAGAATATCATCGATTCCTAATGGGTATTGAAGAAAAAGATTGATTCTGATGGTAATCTCAAATATAAAGCTCGTCTGGTTATTCGTGGATTTAAGGATAAGAATGAATAAGATTTACAAGAAATATGTGCGCCAGTTTCTAGTTTACCTTTGATTCGAATGACACTTGCAATAGCAAATAAATATGATCTAGAAATCTGTTAGGTGGATGTAAAAACACCATTTCCGAATGGCCACTTAAACGTTCTAGTTTATGTGGAAATTCCGGATGGAATTGAATGTGCGACCGAACTAAAGCGAGAGAAAATATGCAAACTGAAAAAGGCGCTTTATGGTCTAAAGATGAGCCCAAAATGCTGGAACGATAAATTTACTGAAGTAGTGATGAAATTTGGACTGAAACCAGACAGCAACGAACCTTGCTTATTTACCTGGCGTGAAGGTAATAAGGTTTTGATCTTAATTTTGTATGTCGATGACATATTATTGGCTAGTAACGACAGAGGAATAAGGAACGAAACAATGCGAAATCTCGGCAGAAATTTTGATATGACATATAGATGAGCCCAAATCCTTTCTTGGTTTAGAAATCAGTAGAGATAGAGAAAAGGAAAAGTTGAAAATCAACCAAGAAAAGTACATCTTGAAAATATTATCAAAATTTGGTTTTGAAGATATGCACCAACAGCGAACGCCTATGGTTACAAACCAGGTTACAAATCGAGAGCGCAAAGAGGAAGAAGAGACTAAGAACGTTAGTAGACTGATGACGACAGAGAACCATAAAAATATACCTTATCGTGAAGCTATAGGTACCCTATTATATTTCCATATACCATCGGCCTTATTAGCTAACCTTAAGTCAGTTAAAAAAAGTAACAAATTTATGAAAAAATAAAAAATTATTTCTTTGCTATACATGCGGTAAAGTAAGTACTTTACGGACTGTTTTCAGTCCGTAAAGTTGTATTTTACCCGTCTTTGACCGGAAACTCGTAAGTGCGAGGCCTCTCGCTGAATAGACCGTGTGCGGTGTGTATGGGTCCCAAGTGTGAACACAAGTTAATTAGGATAAACAATGGAGTGAATTATTACCCCATAAATAATGACCCACTTATCGCTCGCGCCATGACGCTATGCTGCTATACCTGCCCCGGCGCGTGCCGTCGTAAATGCCCCGACTCGTGGTGGTGGGGGGAGAGACCTTTGGCTATACACGCTACGCCATAAAGACCTCTCGCTGCATAGACCGTGTGCTGTGTGTATGTGTTTCAAGTGTGACAAGGTCATTAAGTGTTTACAGTAGCATGTCTATGTGTGTGTTTGTGTGTGTGCGTGTGTGTGTGCGTGTGTGTGTGTGTGTGTGTGTGTGTGTGTGTGTGTGTGTATGTGTGTGGGTGTGTGTGTGAACACAAGCTACTTAGGGTAAACAATGACACACTTATTGCTTCCTCCATGACGCCATGCCGCTATATCTGCTCCGTGCATGCCCCCGTATATGCCCTGACTCGTGGTGGTGGGGGACCGAGACCTTTGGCTATACGCGCTACGCTATAAAGACCCATGGGGTGCTGGAGCAAGGCCTCTCGCTATATAGACCGTGTGTGTGCGTGTGTGTGTGTGTGTGCGTGTGTGTTCGCAATGAGAAGTTGTGGGGAGGGAATAGGGAGTTGGTGTAAAGGAGGGGTCTACAAATAAAAAAAGCATGTTGAGGAAAAATAAATTTTTATTTATTTAAACGGGGTGAAACCCCCTACTGTTATGAACAGTTTTTTCTCATTAATATAAATGTTGTCCTTAAAGGGACCGTTTGTTATTTGTTATATTTTGCATAACCATCTTTTTTTGGGAAGGAGAAGGAATGGGAAAAGGAATGGTGTGGTGGAGAATATTTTTTGTTTGTCCAAGAGTCTTTCTTGTCTGCCTTGTTGATGAGAGGTTCTTTGTCGTCTGGTTTGGCCTGGTGCTTGCTGAACGGGGGCCCCATGATGTTCCCTTGTCGGCGGTCTTTCGACGAATAACTTATGTATAATTCTGCATATATAAATATATGCGTGCTAGCGCAATGAGAAGTTGGGGGCGTGAATAGGAGTAGGTATAAAGGAGGGGTCATTAAATAAAAAAGTGTGATAAGGTAAAATACATTTTATTATATAAAATAAAAAAAAATTATTTTTGTACATTTTTAAACTTTTAACACAATAACAACATTTTTTTTAGAATTGTTAAATACTCGGCATATACTTCCAAAAACATTATTTCGAGAGAACTCTCGCTAAAATTTGCAAACATTAATTGATTTAGCGCGAGTTCTTTCATTTTGTCTTCTAGTTCATTAAATACAACGCCGATGAATGTATGGTCTAGTAAATGTACGTCGTTTTTGCTAATAGCTTCCGTTTTGATAACATCGATCATTATACCGAAAACCTTGTTCACAAAACCCGACATTTCTTCTAACTTTTTAAATTTACAGTCTATACACTGTTGGAACTCTTTCAATCCGCTGAAAGTTGTATACTGCAGCATAATCTTCGGTGGTTTTTCAGACTTCTTCTTTTTTGTAGCAGGTTCGTCACTAGTAGTGGAGGCGGGTGCCTCCTGATTGGCGTTATCGTCTTCAAAGTCGAACTGTTGAGCCTATGTTCGTACTGTAGGGTGAACGATGGCGGTGTTACTTGGGGCTTATCGGTGATTGATACGGTTCTATGACCGTAGGCTGTGGTCAATTCGACGTTGTGGTGCGGTAAATATATTTTTGCATATTTGCCTTGCTTAACAAAATCGCCTGATGCCCATAGATACTCTCCGAAGCTCTTGAAATGGTTTTTTAATTGTTCCCAACTGTCGATATCCAGAGTTATATATTTACGCGGTGGTGTATGTCCACCGAACCTGATGGTGGGTCGGAAATACCCAACTGCATAATCCCCAAATACATAATCCCCAAATGCATAATCCAAGCCGACGTAAACGAATTTGGAGTATGAATTGTTGAGAGCCTAAGTCGAATTGTACAGTAAATTCGGCACTAGCTTTGTTTGAGACATTTTTAAAAAATACTGACTTAACGTTGGTAAAAATGTCATGACTTCGTCGAGGTAGAGAGACTGACTGAGGGTGGCGCGGCTAGGCCCGTACTTATTCTCTCTCCAGCGCGAATCCCCTCCTTTCTACCACGAGGTACGATTGGCTGCTCGATTGTTACGTAAAATCCGAGCGTCAAATCATGAACGTTTACGCGTATGTATCGGAGAGTGGGGAGAAGCGCTGGGAAACTCGCGGAGCCCTTGAGAAACAGAACCATAAATTTTCTCTGTTAAGGGTTTTGAGCCTCAAAGAAAAAAACGGCTCATGTGTTTTTCACCACTTGAAAAAAGGAAACATCTAATGTGTTTTTCACCGCTTGAAAAACCGTTACGCATATGCTTTTCGGTGACTCGAGCTGCTTATGTTTCAAAGCCCCAAAGAAGAAAGCGCCTCCTGTGTTTTTCACCACTTGAAAAAAGGAAACAGCTAAAGTGTTTTTCATCACTTGAAAAAACCGTTACGCATATGCTTTTCGGTTTCTTCATGGAATAGTACATATTCGTTTCAAGATAAAAAAGGTAAGGAATTAAATTTAGCGGACAAGGTCTTTAAATGAATACGATGTTTGTTTAACTTTTTTTATTGTTCAATCAAATTAAAAAAATACATTTTAAACTTACAAATATATGAATAATATAAAACTACAAGCTAAAAAAGGCCAAGACAAACGTAGTATACAAAACCTTATAAACTAAGAAAGACGGATACACGCACACATCAGATTTTACAATTCTAAAACTTACAATGTACATAAAGGGTAAATATAAACTAAAAATTGAATGTGTTTCTGGATAAAAAAGAAATATTACAAACTAAAAAATTGAATGTGGCGCAGGATTAAATAGAAATATTATAATAAAAATTAAGTCACGCGCGCGCGCACGCACGCACGCACGCACACACACACACATACACACACATACACACACACACACACACACACATACACACACACACATTTTGTTTATAAAAAAAAAATATATAAACTAAATAGTAACGGTTACAAATATATGGATGGTTCGTGCGTATTCAAATAATGTGACCTTTGGAAAAAAAATTATGTTCAGATAAATTATTCATTTATAATCATATATTCAGGCGTGTGTATGAGTATGTGAGTATGGGCACATGCACATTTTCTATAAATGCTTTACATGTTTGAACGAACGAGCCAGTGCCCTTGGAAATAATGCTGGGGAAATTGTTCGCACGTCGGAGTCTTTTTCGGTGATTTTTTCTTTTTACATTTTTTCATAAAATGTTGCGGCCAGTGCGTCGTTTACATGTAAATAACGTGAAAAGACATTACAAAACGCGCGTAAAGTGCGACAGCTACACATCCACAGAAACATAATACAATATTCGCCGCAAACTTTAGAATTAATACTCTGCAGTTTCTTCTCGTTCCACTTGAAGCTTGCGCAATTTCTTCGAAGTCGATCGATATGATGTCGTGACACAGGGGCGACTCCATAGCTATCGAAATATGTTCCTTTTGCATTTTTGTCTATGTAGAATGCCACCCAGTGGGATCCAGACTTATCTCAGGTATCGACATTGGTTACAACAGCGGCTGGAAGACTCAAGCTTCTTGGGATGTGATCGGATGCGTATACACCTATCGAGTTTGCTCTGAGGCCACTAATGGCCCTAGTGATTTGTTTCGTATTCATTTTGCGTTTTCGCTAAATGTGAAATATGTGCTGCTGTCGCTGTCACTTGCTATTTCTGTGGCCACATCCATCTCGTCGCGGCCGTCGTCGTGCTGCTCCTCCTCCTCCTCCTCCTCCTCAGTGGACTGCTCGGTGCCCGGGTGAAAACGGAGTCATTTTTTGCGCTGCTTCTGCTGATACTGATGAAGTGCAGTGTAGAACATTTGACTTTGTACTTGGTCTTTGTTGATCATCTTCCATGGAAGCACTCTTCGGGTAGTATAGAGCGCATCCACTTTTTTATTTGGTGCACCTTGTAGAGCGTGCAAAAATCTTGTTTATTTTTAAGCCTCTGAGTCGCGTGCGTCGAACATACCAGCACATCAGAAAACATGTTGAGTTTTCCGAACGTCGGTGAGTCATATTTTTCTAAATTACATATGTTTCGGCCGAGTAAAGATTCCAGGTACCAGGCCTTCTCCTCGCCGAGAACGTAAATCCGTCTTGCTGCTCTTGCGATATTGAAGAGATAACGATATAGCTGTCTGAGTGATACTTCGCCCGCGAACCAGTTAATGCCGTGAATAACGACAGCGCAGTAGGAATTTGTATTTTTTACGTCTTCGGGCAGCTCGATGAAAGTGCACGGTGCTTGTACAATCCAGTGGTCGACAATGGGTTTCTGTAGGCAAATGATCGCCACCTCCTTTGGTAAAAACTTCCTTTCAGTGTCTCAAAACCCTTGTATATCTGCGACATAATCCATTATACGTGTGCGCGTAGCGAGCGCCGAGAAAAAAGTGAGGCTTGAAGGCGCCGCCCGCTTCCTCTCGAGTCCTCGTCCCTCCACCTTTTTAACGACTAGGCGCTAAAATCGGATAATATTTGGCTGGTGGAGTCTATTTCGAGAACGTTATTGTACTCGAGATAAACAACGCAATTTATTGTGCTCGTTCTCAAATCCCACCTCTATGCGTAAGCTACCCGAGCGAACGAGATTCCAATGCGAGGCGCAGTGAGCCGATAAATCGGGTGTGAGATCGGAAGCCGTGAGAAAGTAGCCGAGTGAATAGTTGAAACGGTTTATGCCAAGGCCCTCATTGAGGAAATGTATACCTGTGCCCTAGTAGAGGGTTTGAAATGCATTTATAAACATACTATCGTTAGCAGCAGAGCGCGGCTGTAACGGTTTGCTCGGAATTTGAGACCCATCGATGTAGAGGGAGAAGTGATTTATTGAAAAGTGTTGAAAATTAAACGGGTTAAATGTTCGATTGCCATTGAATGCCTTATTATCGACAAATCCTATTATTATTCTTTTAGGCAGTTGTCCAAAAATGGTATTATCGATGGTATCGCCATGTATACCTGCGTGAAGCGTAAAAGTTTTGACTTCTACTCTCGTGACGGGATACTTGGCCGTTGTTTTAGTGAGAGCATTGGCGTGCGCAATTAAAATTCCCGGATTTATCTTCACCCGTCGAACGACGAGCGTGGCTTCCTTTATTTTCAGGCTGAATTTACCATCTTCGGAGGCGTCCATTAGGCAAAAGGTATCTTTGCTTCGTACTAGTTGTACTCTCATTTCTACACCATTGATGAGCATTCTGTCTTGATTAAAGACGGCGCAGTGTAGATGGCCAATAATGTCGAAGGTTTTTCCATTGAGTAAATGCTGACGATGGAGAGCACCCTTGTTAGATATTTCACCTTGAATATGCGACAGGGCTTCGAATAAACCGGGCGTATCATCGTACCACAATCCGGCCGTTAAGTGTAATTCTTTTGCGATTGGCGAGTAGTTGAGCAGTGACTCTATGTATGTGTTACGTTCGAGGATTGTTTTTAATTCTTGAGCTTGTGACGGCAAAAGGGAAAATCTTCTGCTTACTTTTACGCTGGCGAGCGTGTAGCGCAGGTTGGCTGGTTTCTCCAGTTCCTTGGAGGGTGTGCTGGGTCGGCGATAACTCCATTGTGGAGCTCCGACCTCGGCGCAGTTGCCTGGAGTTGACCCTTAGTATGGAGGCCTGGACACCCACCAATCCTGGTCCCCGCTGTACCCGAGAGTGGCAGTGAGAAGTCCTCCGGTCCTCTTTTTACTGCGGCTGCAGCTTCCTGGTATTAGTCGTACGAGGAGCGGTTTCGTCCCGCGAGTATGTTTTTTCGTATAACTTTTTATGACTGGATCTTCCGCGATAGAAAGTTCAAAATTACTCGCGATCGAAGAAAAGATCTGTTTGCATAAAAATGGCTGATATTTGGATTTTATAAATTTTCAGACTAAAATAAATTGCAGAAATTTCCAGAATTTGAGACAAGTTAACTTTCGGTATTAGTTTTAGGTCCGTGGATGTTTCTGAAGGATGGGTAGGCCAGGTCTCACAGTGACAACGAGTACGAAATGTAGTAAACTTAAAAGTTTATTGTCCGAAAGTTGCAGAGTGCGGAGTACAGATAGAATCGACTGCCTTGCTCGCGTGGTCGTACCTTTCTGCCTCTAAAAAGAAATGCCTCGCTTAACTCAGCTCTCCTACGTCGGCTCCACTTCTTACACCGCCGAAAATGGGGGGGCTGGCCAGCTGGGGTTACCTTGCTGGTGTTCTAAGGCAAGCCGAATCTGCATTCGGTTGGACCAGTGCGAGCAGGCAAAGGCTTATTGCCCGGAAGTTAATGTTTTGGTTTCAGATAAGATAGAAGGCGGTGATACAAATGACAATGGAATTTTATTCGCATGGTGTGATTGTTCATATGTGCAATGCTTAAAAAGTATTTCCACTCGCAATGATATTGATTGATTTTGTATTAGTTTAATTCAAATTGCAAAATTTATTTATTCTAATTTTTGTTTGATTTAACTGCAGTAATCACTATGAAAGGATACAATTGATGCATTCAATTTTCCGAAAATTAATTGCTATGATTTATATAATTTTGACAATATGCGTTGATCAATTATGGTGATTGTTTATAAAAAAAAAATATATAAACTAAATAGGAACGGTTACAAATATATGGATGGTTAGTGCGAATTCAAATAATGTGACCTTTGGAAAAAAAATTATGTTCAGATAAATTATTCATTTATAATCATATATTCAGGCGTGTGTATGAGTATGTGAGTATTGACCTTGAAAATAAAACATATAGAGAGAGAGGGCATGTAAGTGAGTAAGTATATGAGTAAGGCGTGTATATAGTCCAGAGGTATATGGTAATATATATTTTTTTGCCTAGAGAAGGAAATAGAAAATTTCCTGGACGTTACATATGCTCTGTAAGGTTATGCATTATTGGATGGAGAAACGAGTTTTTGATTTAGAAAAACGTGGATTTAATTAAACATTGAATGCAGTAAATTATTTACTGGGGCAACTTTTAAGTTTTCAGCAGGAGTTTCGGCATTCGGCTGTATTCTAGCTTTGACATAGAGCATGGTGTTTGCGAGATCTATATAATGCTTGCTTGCGCTCGGGATGACGAACTATATGGGTGCGTCTCCTTCGTCGCTGAGCGAGCACACAGGTTTATAGTGTAAAAAACTACTACTCTCAATCGACGTTTGAGTCGCCGGAAGAGAGAAAATGTCGAGCGAGCTCGACATACACTCGTTAGAGTGCGAGTGCAAAAAGGCCATTTTTTACTTTGGACCAAAAATATCGTTTATGTTGCGAAGGGCTTTCCTCTTCTTCTTCTTCTTCTTGCTCGTTCTCACAGCGGGCTTTCTTTTGCCGGATTTTTTCATACCGCCTGCCGTGCGCGTCCGAGTGTGTTTCTTTCTCGACTGGCGCCGCCGCTTGCCATTCACGCCTGTTTTATATCCTGAGCCTTTCATTATTTCCGATATTTTGTCAGCAGCTTTTCTTTTGAGGTTGCGTCCAGATTCTTTGGCCCGTGATTTTACAGCCTCCTTGAAATTGACACCGCTGTTGGCAACGTCGTTAACAACCTTCATACCTGCGCGTAGTGTCTCTTTACCTACAGCCTTGGCCCCGCTCGTGATGTATGGCAGGATGCGACGAAAAAGGCCTCCTAACCAGGCTCCTACCCCACGATCTCTCTGAAAAGTCGAACCAGCAAAAACATTTCTCACCCCAACCCGACCTAGCTGATCGTCGTAGTAGCGCGCGTAATGACTCATCTTAACGTTTGCGCTTAAAGTGTAGCATGACCGTCAACGTGCCGTACACGAATGGTATACGTCGCCCATTTTGATCTCTTATATCGATAACGATGCGACGAAAATTGTGATAGAGAAGAGGTATATAGTGAACGGGTGCAAAACGCTGTACAGTATTGCATCCGTACTTAAAGCTGGAGTTGTCTATAGAAACTATGCGCAGTAGGGCAGCTTGGGTGTCACCTACTGTATAAGGTTCACATATATCAGTATAGACGTACATCTGGTCGGGCAAGAATCGAGAAAGCGAGGCAGGTCTGTTGGCTGCAATGTCCCGGTAACCCTCACTAAGCGTTGTAAACGAACCTTTTTGGCCTGCTTCGTCGAAGCCGAATACACGGCTCATTTTTTCGCTGAAATCCGTAATGTGTATTTGTGGGCAGTCACACTTGCGTCTTATGATGTAAGACGCCTTACGAGTTTTAAGTGGCTCGAGCATTTGATGCCTATAAGTGTCATTCGCCGCGTTCATAGCGTCTATTAGTTGTTGAGGGAATCGTACATACCTACGGGTATACGACACCGTTTTTGGTCGATGACGCTCCCATTGTCCTCAGCCGTGTAAAAAGTGTAACTCGCTTCGTCATCTTGAAAATGTACGATACTGTGTGGTATGTGAATTTCAACGAGGCCCACGTGCCACTCGCCGTGTAATTTGATCTCGCGTTGCAGATGGGTCGTAAAACAGCATGTTGTGTTTTCGGGAAAATACGTCATGCTGCTATTACTAGGCAGTACCATATAAAAATCGTCGCACGTTTCCATTTTTTTTCAGATGTTTTCAAGCTCGCTTGTTTTTACCCACGAGTTAAATTTAGCAGGGTAACCAAGCCACTTAACGAGTGCTCTCTTTTTAGCGCCCCGTCCTTCTGTGCGTATGACGCGTTCGACTTTGAAACGCTTATCGGGCGCGAGGCGTTCGTGATCGACTAACACGAGCTCCTCGGGATAAAAGAAACCGTCGATAATTTCTTCGTTCAAATCTTCGAGCACGTATGTATAAAGATTTTGACGCGTCGAAACGCGGATTATCTTGAACACTTTTTCGCTAAAATATTTTTCGTATTCTCTCTCAAAGGCATTCTTGGTTCGACTGATGCGCACGAGGTTGCCCACCTTGAATTTAGGCAGCGCCGGTGCTCGCCTTCGATAATTGGAGGTCGCGCGTTTGGCTAAATTTTCGATCACTGTTGGCGCGTTGTACAATGTGATATCGATAGGTCTCTTGAGCGTACCACTGCGTAGCGTGCGATTGTAAGCGTGTACAATCTTTTGCACGACATCGATGTATCTCTTTGTGTTCCTATGAGAGACGTATCGCCAGATTCGCTCGCGTAGCGTTCTGTTGAGTCTTTTGACCACAGCTGCTTTAATGTCGGGGTTGCAAGCGACTCTGAATGTTATCTCTTTTCGGCGAAGGAGCGCCTGAAATGCTGAACCGGTAAACTCTTTACCTCGATCGGTTTGCACGCATACAGGCAGCCGGGGATGTGCTCGGTCGATAATCCGTGCGAAGGCGTCGGCAACGTTGCGCGTGGTCTTATCTTTTATCGGTTCCACCCATGCGTACTTACCGAGTACGTCAATCACCACTAGAATGAAGTTGTAACCGTCGTTGTAATCTTTTATCGTCGTGAGCTGTAGCAAATCGGCCTCCCAAACATCGTCAATCTTCTCGTAATCGTCTCTAGCTGCTTTTGAGCGTAAAACGTATCGTACATTTCACCATCCGGACGAGAAAAATGATCACCTGGTGTTTGCAGAATTTTTTCATTCGTATTCCTCGCCCCCTCCTCTTCCTCCTTCATGACTTTAGATTGCGATGTCTCCGGGCGGCTCCGGCACAAGGATCATCTTACGAGCTCGCTCCATGTTTCGAGCCAAATATTTTTGAGATAAGCGCTCCTACGATCGGAGCGAGTAAGAGTGGTAAAAACGACCCGCCGTTTTGTACAATGACCCGTTTCTTCGATTTCCAAGTACCGCTGCCTCTATCACCAGTACGGATCAGCTTACGCAGCGTTTGCTTATATTTACGCAATCGGCCCTTTTCGGAATCGCTTAGTTTTACGACGCCCTGCAAAACGTTCAACATACACTCGCATATGCATCTGACGAGAGGTTTATCAGCTGTGCGCGCTATAGCAACGCGGTGTCTTTTGTCCTCGTGACAAAGAGCGTTCAAGAGAGCAAGGTTTCTTTTCGAGAAATGTTTACCGCAGGCTACCGCTTTACGACCTATCGGCGCCATAGTTTTTTCCCGACTGATTAACGCACGCCTTATTCACCGTGATTTAAAGCACTTGGGCACGTAGGCAACGTGCGTCCCGGCATTGGGAAATATGTTTGCTCGAAATCTAAACTCGTCTAAGCAGGCTTGAGAGAAATCGATAAAATGATAGGAGTGAGGTTCACACGTGGCGTCTAGGTAGGCCTCACGCAAAAAAGCCGAATCTTCTGGAAAAATTTGTCGCGCTAAGTGCTGTATTTGTGCTCTGTCGCGAGGATTTTTGAACAATACCAGATACTTGGTATTCCAACTAATGTCGTGCTGTGCCTTACCTTTGTGAAATATGTTTTGCGTAACGAATATTACGCTAATATTTTTGTGATGACTACCCTTTGTAAATAAATCTAAAATAACATCACTCGACGATTCACGCATGAGGTCGTCGAGAATGAGTAACTTTTTTTTCTCATTGTCACTCGTGTAATCCGCCATCTGTGGAAGGCCCTCTCGAAACTCGATGGGTGGCCCGTTGGGTTTAAAATCTCGTCTTGCCATTCGGCGTAATAAAATAGGACGCGGTCGAAATGTGCGTCGCAGACCTCTGGCAGGTAGGCGAGAAAGCTTTTAACGAATAAAGTTTTACCGCAGCCTGTGGGGCCGCACACGCAGCAAGTAAAAGGATGCTTTCACCGCGTGTCCATATTTACGACTCGAATAAAGAAAATTACACGCGTGCAGCCTTTTTTAAACCATTAACTCGCTCACGCGCTCAGCTGACGATGAAGTACGTGGAAAAGATCTCTGCATATAGCAATGCTACGATATTTGCGATCCCAGCGGCGGCGGTGGCGGCGGCGGGCGGCGGGGCGCGGGCGCGCGCGCGCGGAGATCACCATATCACCGCGGTGGTGACTTCCGCGGTGATGACTTCCGCGGTGGCGACTCCGCAGTCATTAGCATACTTCGGCCCGCGCGCGATATAAGCAACCATCGCTGCGTGTTTAACGCATTGTTCCGTTGATCTCCGCGGCGGGCGCACGCGGGTTAGCTGATCAACACTATGAATAGGTACATGGGATGCGGGGATATGGGTGGAAAATAATTCAATATATTTTTTATTATTATGAAAAATATACAAAAGTTACAACATTCAACGCATTAAAATATACAATTATTCAATTGCGCTGATAGCCGAAAGGAAGCGAAACGTCGTGTTCGAAATATCTTCGCTTTCTCAGAACTAGGAACAGGATTTTTTTCACTGCGCGTAACGGCCTCGTGTGTGCGAGTGCGTCTGATCGCATTGTATTTCAAAACGATAGGTGAGCTCTCGTCGTCGTTATCGAACTACTCTGCGATCAAGCGCTCGATACTAGCGAAATTGATCTTGCTCGTATTGGCGCTATTAAGAGAAATTCCCTTTACTCTACAGCACTCGTGAGTGATGCCGGTCGATGGGACGAGCGCACGAAAGGCATAAAATTTCGGACCCCCGGAGAGAAAGCTGGTAATATAATCTCCCTCTCCGTAGCCCTTGAGCTCGTCCGTCATGTTGTCGAGAAGAGTGCCTAAAGGAGTTCTATACTCTGAAGGGTCTTTTTCGCTGCACTTGAATATACACGAATCGGTATCCAGATAGAGAACGCGGTTGGCCGAAAACTTTTGTATATATGAGTAAATTTCGAGACGCGCCTGCTCGGTGGTGTAGGCTGCTAGTACCAGATTTGTGTTCGACGACGACTCTACAGCGTCCTCTTTACAGCGCCAATTTGCGTACAAAAGATCCTCGCTAACCGGGAGCACGTCGAAAACTTCCTTTTCAGGCGTCGTGAGCAGTTTCAGCAGCCCCTCGCGCATTTTGACCACTTCCGTTTGTTTTAAATTCGACCGTTGCCCAAACTTTCCCCAAAATGAATTTAAGCAGAGTTTTGCGACCGAACGTAAACCCGAATTTTTTTCAATCTTTTCCCAATCTAACCTTATTCCTTCTTCGCGCTCGTACTAATCAATAAACGCTCCTTGGTAGTATCGTCCGTACACCAAGACGGCCACCCGCTCGCTTGTTGTTTCAACCGAAGGAAGGTATTTACGTACGTGACAAACAACCCACCCTCACCGCTGCACTGGTCATACTGCGTGCTCTTATATTGTCATATGACAAATATCTCAGTCACGCTGTAGCCCAATTCGATTGCTTTCTGTAATTCGTGCACTACCCATGTCCCGCTAAACTCACGCTCGGCGACTTGTTCGTGGTTGCAGTCGTCCTGACGCATTTTCTTACAGCAGGAACGACAGAGACCAAACATAAGGCGCCCGTGCATTTTTACCGGTAATACGGGCAATAATAAATTTTGCGGTGGCAAAATTTTGCTTTTGACGAGCCCTTCGACGCGCGCGAGATTGTTATTCTGGCCATCCGTTAACACGGCGCATTCCGAGCCTATGTAAATGTGCGGGTGACCGATAGGGAAACGGCCTCGCTTACATATATACGGGTAAAGAGAGCAAATATCAGTATATTTGATCTCTTCACCCGGCTCTACAGTGCATGAGGTGACTCGTTATTCTACTAATTATCGGGTGAGTATCCAGATAGCGTACGTACTCGGGCTTTTGCCTTTTTATCCCATCGAATTCATACTCCCACATCTCGCGCACTTCGTAGCCGAGACTTCTCATTCGTCCTACGTTTACCTGTACACTTTCGTACGCCTGTGCACACGATTGATTAAATTTATTTTTTACCGATTCTCGGTTGTTCGTAAAACATCGCGGGCAACTGTACACGTGACAACCTTGAAATTCAAAAACGATTCCCTTAGCTGCTTCCCCTCTCCGGGAGGCAAAGCAGGTAGGTAATTGTCCACCAAAAATCCCTCGGGCAAGCGAAACTCGCGCGTCCTCCCTGCATGTACGATCTCGCGCTCGCAATACAGCAACCACTCTATTGATTTTTGCGAGTGTTTGTCAGCACGCCTATAACCGTTCGGTGAATTATTCCTATAGTATTAGGAACTAAAAAATTTTTACGAATAACGTATGAACACGCCAACGCGATTGTATACACTGATACAAATGGGTCTGTTTCGCCTACCTCGAGAAAAATTTTTCGAAATTGTATACACGCGCGCCTCAGTATTTCCACGTCCATCTGGCAATATTCGACTATCTCTTTTTGAAAGTCGAATATATAGCCAGGGCTTGTATTTTCATGCTAGTCGAGAAAAACGGCACGCTCAGCTGGCGACATAGTGTCAGGGCAATAAAACTCTAGCGCTGGTAGAGCCCCAACGTACCGCTGGTTCTCGAGGGTGTTAAACAGATGTGGAAAATAGCCCTTCTTACTACTTTCGGGTAAACCGGAGGTAGCAGGTAGAGTACTCAATTTCATTTGAAAATAGTTGATGCTGTCGATAAACTTGGTTCGTCCATACTTCAACATTGTAATATTTTGTCCATTCAAAATGACGCTGGGGGCTGTGCGCTCAGAGTTTTCGGCCAATTCTTTTAAAATGAATTGAGTATCAAAAGCCTTGGCATTGTGCGCGATGCATACAATTTCGGAAAAGTCAGTGCTTTCTCGAATGCACAAACTCAAGAGCTGTTTTACCGGATCGTCTGCGAAAATGAACTCGCGCACGCCACATTTTCTACAAATGATTTTAAGGTTGTCCACGCCTATGCAATCCGTGCAAACCTGATGCGCAACAGAGATTCGGTACGTGAATTTGGGCGTTTTCTCCATACCGCGTATCCTGACGGGTCTCAAAATCGTAAAAAATGTATAAAAATTTTTTTTCCGCTTTCAAGTTCCCACCACCACCAATTGGTTACATGAAACATGCATGATTGAACGGCTGTCGCTTCGAACATTGTTTACAATAACTAATACCACACTCGTGTTGACTGTGCTGCGTATTTACTATTTTTAAACAATTTTCGCATAGCCGCACGACGTCGCACACTTCGCGATTATTTTTTTTGTACGAACCCGCGCGCTTGTAATTAATGAAACAACCATGTCCGAAAAATTTACGTCCGCACACTGTGCACTCTATCATTTCTACACCGTCACTCCTAAATGGAGATGTAACAAAGCAAGATTCACAAGTTCGTTTACACTTGTGTTGCCCAATACGGCGAAAACCCTTGTTACAATAAGAGCAAAAAAAATTTTGACCCGGCCGCAGCAAATAAATTAGTGATCACGTTAAAGTGTCTAGACTGCTCCTCAAAGATTAAATAAATAACACCGTGAAGCGGTGCATTTAAATCTTGAATCTTGTTTCGACCGTCAAATAACGGATGTTCGCCGCTACCCAAGTTACACTTTCCAAATATAACCATAGCAATACCATCCGCAGCAAAAAAATCTTGAAACGCCGTCAACTAGCGGAATCCACACCCCTCTAGCGATAAAATTACTCCTGCATCGTGCATGAGTTTCTCTGCGCGCTCTTTCTGTAATTTTCGCCGACCGTCGCGGATTACGTGCCTCTCGTCGCGCGTCGCAGCGCATTCGGGTGTTTTAAGAGCTAAGTGTGCTCTCGCTACAACGAGCGCGCGCGGCAAACATAAATTGTCCTCGCTTTTTACTGTTACGATCGAGCGTTTACGAAGACTACCTATGCTTAGCGCGTGTGTTGGTCATGCTCCCCCTGCGCCAACAGGCATTTCAACGTAATATATTTTTAAGGCTAGTGTGCCATCGATACCCAAAACTGCGTTACTTTGACTTATAGAATTTATCAAATTCCATAAATCTAAGTAACTGAAATTTTCAATAGGCCTGAACGACAACCCTCCGGGCCCCCGCGCAAACCGATCACTACGAATACTCACGCCGATTAATGTGCTAGGTGGAACGTTAGATGTAATGTATTCATAAATGTCTCTAATGCTTTCCTCGAGCCATAATAGAGGGTTTTCCCCGGCAGGCGGGTCAAGTATATTAAAACTGACCATGCGGCCGTGAACAGCAAACCTACGCATGTACTGTTCTCCCTCGGCAGCTATAATAAACCGCTCGGGCCCTGCGTCAGCCCCGTCGTCGCGCGTGATGCTGCTACTGCTGCTGTGTCTGCTGTTGCTTCTGCTACGACCTTCACCAGCGCCTTCCTGAAGAGGGGATTGACGGGCCTCTAAATGAATAAAATGATTTGTCGTCAGCTTTTAATATTATTTAAACATTTGGCTTTTTTTAGTCATTTTCTATTCTTCCGGTGGCCCGCGAAAACTCTCGCTTACACGAACTAATAGATCCACGAGATCTATTTCCGTATACAACGGCGAAAATATATTTTCCGCCTGGTCATGGAACCACCACAGCATCTGTGCGCGTGGTGCATGGAGTATATTCAAAAACCGCTCGTAAACTCCAGGTATATCGGGAATGTCATAGGGATAGTGATACGATATACTATCCCGATGTATTATGACTAAAAAGGAAAAATATTTTTTTTCAACAACATGCTCTTATTTTTACATTACAAAAAAGAAAAATTAATTTAACTTACGCTCATTTATACGCAGAAGAACTTCGTCCCACGGATTAAAGTTATTATCGTATGCTCCGGGATCTCCAAGGTAAAAATTACTCAAGATGTAGCGATTTTCCGCGGTATTCGCGATGCCTACATCTGCTGATGCCTGAGGAGGATCGCCTAAAAACGCCCGGTGAATGGCTTTCCCCGGCTCCACGTATGGCGATAACGCCTCCAGTATATACTCGCGCTCATTTTCTACCGCCTCCATTTCTAGATTCGCCCTTTCATGATCCTCCGCATTAATAAGGTTCAGGCTTATGGGGAGCTCCTCTTCGCTGTCTGGCACCGCTTCTGTAGGCGGATTATCGGCAGAAAGAGGTGCGTTGTGTACGTCGGCAACCCAGATTTGCTGCTGCTGCGGGCTACTGTCATCAGCCTCGTCGTTATCAGTGTCAAACGATAGCCTGCGAGCTACATGATTTTGTCGTCCATCAGTGCGAGCCGAACCGCTTGCCACCCCAGACGGCCCTGGTTGAGACGGTGTATCATCTGCATTCCACTCAAAGTGAGTGGCGTCGCTGCTCTCCCCGTCATCAACTTCGATATTTTCGCTATCAGAATCGCTGTCGCGCAATAAATCTTCTACGGCTGGAAAAAAAAATGTTTTTAGAGAACTAAATTTTTAAAAAAGTTTAGGAAAAATATTAAAAATTTTTTCACTTACCCAATAGCTCCTCGTTTTCGCTCATGAGCTTTCTAAAAACAGGCAATCTGTCCAAGTTGTACTCGACCACAAATTCTCCGATGGTACGTTGTACATCTCGCGAATGCCTGAACGTACGGAATAATCTTGCTATCGTCCGATAGCCAGTCAGCCGTAACAAGCGTCGCAACTGATTGACAAGTTCCGTGGAAGACAACGTCCTCAGACGTGTACGCCACACGTCGCCTCTACTATAGCGTGATTGCGCTGCGAGACGCAATACGGCTTCCCGTAAACTTTTACAAGCGACAAAATTCTCCATGGTGACGCTTCTCGTTCGAAAGAAAGACTGGTATTTATGGGGTAATAAATCACCCCCCATTGTTTACACTAATTAGCTTGTGGTCACACTTGCTACTGTAAACACTTGAGTTAATGACCTTTTCACACTTCGGGACCCATACACACCGCACAGCGGGGTGCCACATGGCCCCTACACACAGCACAGCGGGGGACCGTCTCGTTATACTTGTCCCCTTACTACACTCGTAGTCTCATCGCTGGGTTTCGATATTTATCAGAAGTAGTTCCATTTTTTGAAAAGTGTTAAAAGTTCTTATCTATCCATATTTTTTTGGCCTAATGAGCTAATATTAAGTAGGTTCAAAAAATAAGAAAAAATAGAAAATAATTTTTTAGTGACATGTGTCAGTAAAGTACGTACTTTACGGACTGTTTCGAGTTCGTAAAGTTGTATTTTACGGAGTCGTATCAGCAAAGTGAAAATACAATTTTTTGCATAGTATGCGTAAAGTACGTCGATTCGCATCGTTTTCAGTCGTAAAGTTGAATTTCACACATAGTATGCGTAAAGCTTCGCTTTACGTATACTATGCGTAAAATTCAACTTTACACACTCAAACAATGCGACGACGTGCTTTACTCATACTATAAAAAAAAATATTGACCTCGTGATCGCCCAACCCTCGGGCCGGCTGTGCCGACCCTCGTGCGTGTCGATCACTCGGTGCGTAAAGTTCAACTTTACGCCCTAGTGACGAAAACTACTATTTACGGCCTTAAAACAGGCCGTAAAGTACGGAATACTTTACGGACACTTATGACGAAATAGTACTCGTATATTACGACACAAGGCCAGAAAGTTGGATTTCCTGGTCGTCGCCATTTTGACGCCCGAGGCGAAGCCGAGGGCGTCGATGTGCACCGGCCAGAGCATCCAACATTCTGACCAAGTGCCGTATACTATTTTTCTTCATCCCAGCCGAAAGTACGCCCATATAGTTGATATTAATTCATAAAAATAGCGTTATTAGCTGCTAACTACGGCTCGGCCATATCCCTTATATAAATTGAGCATTCGAGATAATCAATTTTGCCCTCGAACGATCTCGAAATCTCGAATAATCGAATCCGTCTCGAATCTCGAAAGGAAAAAAACAAAAGACGAAACAGTGGCGCGCGTAGCGCGCTGATTAACGCTACTGTATGTATAAAAAGCCTGCTTCAGCGCCACTTTACATATCGGGGAGCCCAAGGCTCGACTTCTGCTTTTTTTTAATACCCGCCCGACTTTTGCAAAACCGAAGCGAAGCCGAGGTTTTACTGGTCGGGGCGGGCATCAAAAACACTAACAAAAGATGCTTAAAAAAGATGATGGACCACAAATATGTACATACTTAATTGATGCTCATTTCAACTACAGGACAACCTCTCAATAATTCCTGTATTTGTCTTTTTCTATCCCATAAGTGATACATTATAAAATGAGAGTCGAAAAACTTCCACACATAAGTATATAGCTACACCATGTTTTGAAACTCAAAATGTAAACATCGTGTCTATATATGTACAGAAGCTTTCTGACAGCGTGTATGCAATAAGAACTTAATTATTATCAGATTTATAAATGTATTATTCAACATATTAATAATAACATAAAATTAATTTAATACGTCTATATCTTTTCATTTTTCCGATTTTAGAAATGATTGTCTTGTCATCACATTTGTAAGGGTTAGAATAGTTTAGGTTAAAATACGTGCGCTGTTGGGGACGTTGACACACAGAAAAAGCTATGGTATTCTTTTTACACCACAAGGTGGTCTTGAAAATTCACCACAGTATTGTGGCATAAAGAAATAACGTCGTGGAATAAAAATATTGCCATATTGGTGTATATTTTACACCACAAAGCTGTGGTGACTACCAAACCCGTCCGTGGTGTGAAATCACCACCACACTGAGACTTGCTCACTCGCAAAAGTGTAGTGGGGCTAGATAGACTCGCGCGTGGTGTGGAATCTCCCCCACGGCGGGACTTGCTCACGCTCACAATGTTGCGGGGCTTGACAGACTCGGGCGTGGTGTGGAATCTCCCCCACGGTGGGACTTGCTCACTCTCACAACGTTGTGGGGCTCGACAGCCTCGCGCGTGGTGTGGAATCTCCCACGCGGTCGGACTTGCTCACTCTCACAACGTTGTGGGGCTCGACAGACTCGCTCGCTCTAGCGAAGTTGTCGGGGTTGCACAAATAAGTTTGAGTTTTGGCAAAAAGAATATTTTTTTTACTAATATCCTTTTCTTATTAGTAAAAACTACATATTAAATTTTTCAATTATTAAAATATCATGCGGGGGGAAGAGAACATTTCTTAAAATTATTTTTTTACAAAAATCTTTCAAAAGACTTTTCTTAAAAACCTTTTTTTATAATCCCTACCGCTAACATAACTTATTTCAAAAACCTTTCTGGAAATATTATTAAAATGTTTTCTTTTTTTCATGAAACATTTCAGAAATTTTCAGGAAATCTTTTATTAAATTTTTTAGCATATTTATGTTATATTACGTTTCATAACGTTTTATCATAAAATCTAATTCTTAAATTTGGTAGTTTTGTAAGTCGAGACATTTTACATAAAGAAATACTAAAGTTCACATTATGTTTATACAATAAAACTAGTTAAATAATATAAATATAAAAACATATTCAATGTTATAAAACATATTTATAATTATAAATTGTATAATTATAATTATAATTAAATATTTTTTATAACGTGATGGAATAATGGTTTCCACACTTATGTTGTCAAAATACACCACCTAATTTCTGCTCTCCAGCATGTGATCCCAACCAATCTCCACATTCAAAATCATCAAAGAACAAAAATATTGGAAGAACTAAATAAGTATTATTTCTTTCGCATTTACTTTGCCAAAGATCACCTTGTATAACATTGGATAGTATACTTTTTTTCTTTCAAAAGGGAATCTATATGATTTTTCATTGCAGAAAATAGATGAGGTAGTTCAAGAATTGCTTTTAGTGAATTAGATAAAAGTACATGTATAGCGCACACCGGTTTAGACTCCGTAAGTAATTCAGCAAAATTCATAAATTTCTTTACTCTTTTTGACCCAATCTAAAACTCAACAGGGTCAATATATATACTTTCTTTTTTATAAGTTTCAAGTCTACGATATTCATTAGAAAAATGTTGAAATTGAAACTTGTTCTCTTTGTTTTATAACACCTAATATCTCTCTATCCTATATATTATTTTCTACCTCTGTATATAAAAATGTTATAAACAAACAACAAATATAAAAATCAATTTTCTCGATAACATTTTGTACAGCATTTCTCAAACCAGTTTTATTATATAAAGATAATGTAAATTTTCATCTCTTTCATATTTACTTTGCCAAAGATCACCCCTTGTATAACACTGGATAGTATATTTTTTTTTTCAAAAGCTGAACTATATAATTTTTTATTGTAGTAAATATATGGGGTAACTTTAACGAAATAGTTGAAGATACATGTGTAGCATAAACTGGTATATGCTCCGTAACTTATTATGTAAAATTCATACATTTGTATACACTTTTTGACTCAACCTAACGTTCAAAAGGGTCAATATGTATGCCTCCCTTTTAACAAGTTTCAATTCATTGGAGTTGAAATTTGTTCTCTTTAAAATATGTTGTATAACATTTAATATCTTTTTATCTTTTATATTATTTAACTAGATTTATTGTATAAAGATAATATGAATTTTAGTATTTCTTTATGTAAAATTTCTCGACTTACAAAAATAACAAATTTAAAAATTAGTTTTGAAATTCATTGTAACTGTGCGCGTATTGAATCGGTACCAAATAATATGAAATAAATATAGTTAACTTTGTTAAATTAAAAAGTTATAAACGCACTCCTGCGTTTGAATTTATAAAAGGTTATGAAACGTAATATAACATAAATATGTTAAACAAAATTTAATAAAAGATTTCCTGAACATTTCTGAAATATTTCATGAAAAAAAGAAAACATTTTAATAATATCTCCAGAAAGGTTTTTGAAATAAGTTATGTCCGCGATAACGACTATAAAAAAGGTTTTTAAGAAAAGGCTTATGTAATATGTAGTTTTTACTAATGAGAAAAGGATATTTGTAAAAAAACATTCTTTTTGTCAAAACTCAAACATATTTGTGCAATCCCGACAACTTCGCGAGAGCGAACGAGTCTCAATGTGATGATGGCAATTTCACACCACGCGCGAGTCTGTCGAGCCCCACAACTTTCTGAGAGTGAGCAAGTCCCACCGTGGGGGAGATTCCACACCACGCGTGAGTCTGTCGAGCCCCACAACTTTGTGAGAGTGAGCAAGTCCCACCGTGGGGGAGATTCCACACCACGCGCGAGTCTGTCGAGCCCCACAATATTGTGAGAGTGAGCAAGTCCCGCTGTGGGGGAGATTCCACACCACGCGCGAGTCTATCTAGCCTCACTATACTTTTGCGAGTGAGCAAGTCTCAGTGTGGTGGTGATTTCACACCACGGACGGGTTTGGTAGTCACCACAGCTTTGTGGCGTAAAATATACACCAATATGGGAATATTTTCATTCCACGAAGTTATTTCTTTACACCACAATAATGTAGGGAATTTTTAAGACGCTTGTGGTGTAAAAAGAATACCATAGCTTTTTCCGTGCATGCAACGATCAACAAAGAGCGGCCACAAAAGTCGCTTTTCTCGGAACGAAACGGCTTTCCCGGCGGAAGACGTACTTGCGGCTAGAGGATGATAAAAAATAATATTGTCTCCCCGTTCGTAAAATTGTACGTGTTAGAATATGTGATATTTCAACACTGAATACTCCATATGCCAGAATAACTCGTAAGCGCGTCTGTAAACATTCGACAGACCGAATATACACATGCGTGTGTCCCTACTCCAGGGTCCCCCGTCCAGTCTGTGAGAGAGTTGCGTGAGACACGAGAGACGATTGCAGGGACACTCTATATTTGTCACGCTGGCCTTGCACCGTACAGTCGAGTACACTATGTAATCTAAAGTTAAGTCCATGTAATAAAGCTCATTATTATTAATGTTAATGAGATATATAATTTACTAATCCAAGTGCCATCTACTTCCTCAACTAGGTAGTAGTCGAGTGGATCGTAAGTATAGATTACTCATTTTTATATCAACCTTCGGGGACATATAAAAATGATGGTTAAACGAAATAAAAGTTCAAAGTGAAAAAGATTAAGTGAAGGACATTGGAAACTGAAAAATATGTGCTCAAAGAAGAAGGAAAAGATATTAGCTGACGAAGTAGAAACGGTAACAACGGATTTTTGAAAAAGAACTATGAAAGGAGTGCGATGTTAACCTATGAAAGTCAGCAACTGAAACACGAGGCGACTAAGTCGAAATGAGCATGTGGCACTTTTTGAGGTTAAGCACAGGTTTGTAAAATCGAAAATGACATTAAAAAATTTTATTTCTGAAGACAGTACTGAAACGGAAGACTCAGTTCATCAAGTAAAATGTGAAGATTTTGAATTAAAAAAAGAGCACATAAATTATTTAAGAAAAAGTTTTCTTAAAATACTGAAGTAAACTTTGATTTTGAAAATTGACATTGACAGTAAGTTGAAAATTAAAGAAACAGAAAAAATGGTAGGCAAGTGAAAATTAATATAATAAGTATTCCAGTATTTGACAGAATAAATTTTGCAAGTTGGAAATTCAGACTCATGAACATTTTGGAGTATACAGAGTGTCAAGAACCTGCGACATGAAACAGAGCAGAGAGTAACAATGAAGGTGCTTGGAAGAAAAGTGACTTAAAAGCAAAAATAATTTTTATTAGTGCTATGTCAGACAAACAATTGGAGTACATTAGTGAATGTAAAACGACTTTTAAGATGATGTCGTATTTGGAAAAAATGTATTCGTCAAAATCAACATCTCATCAAATAATAAAAATAGGTAAACTAGAAGTCAAACTCAACAATTACAATAATGTTGAAGAATTTTTCGTTGATTTGGAGAGAGTATTTAATGAGTTGAAAACAGCTCGTAAACAATTAACAGAAGAAGAAAAAATGAAATATTTGATAAAAACGTTACCACCAAGCTCATGATACATTGGCGATTTTCTTGATTTAATGCCATAAGAGCAAAATTAAACTGGCACGGACATCAAGGTAATTAAAGAAAAGGAATCCAATACAACCAAGATAGGGGACAACGAGAAACATCAAGAGGCCGAAGCAGGGGCTATGGGCGATGCAGAGGTGAAGGTCATCAAGATTCAGAATCAAGCAGCGCTCAAAACCAAGAGGTTACATACAAGAATCATGGGCAACACAAGTGGTTAAAATGAATGTTAATCAGGTAAAGAAAAGTGAATTTAAAAATCATAAAGAAATCAAGTATTTGTTAGATAGTGGTTTTACAGACCACATTATCAAATATGAAGACTACTATTGTAGTCACATGGAATTAAGAAATCCTATTGATGTTAAATCGCCCGATGGCAAAGATTCGAAAGCGATAAAGTTAGGTACAGTGAAAACCGTTATTAAAAATTACTATAATGAAGTAGAAGTTAATTTGAAAAACTTTTATTTTGTAAAAGGTATAACAAAGAATCTATTGAGTTGCTCTAAAATAACTGAAAATAATACTATTGCAGCTAAAGAACAAAATGTAAAAATTTATATTAAAGATAGGAAATTAACTGCTGTAGCTATTCAACTTAATGGCTTATACACTATGAAATATTTTCTGTACGATAAAAAAAAATGATATTTATGTGAATACAGTAAATATCACAAATAAAGAGAAATGGCAGAGGGTACTTGGCCATGTAAACTTTAATTATTTGAGTAAATTAGTTAATAATAAATTGGTAGAAGGTGTGTCAGATAAGATAGAAAGTACCGAAAAGTACCGAAATGAAATGTGCAAATTGTATTCAAAGTAAAATGGCTAATGAACCGTTTGAAAATAATAGAACCGAGACTACGGAAATTTTAGAATTAATTCATACAGATTTAAATGGTCGACATAGAACTACCTGTTATGGTGAAGAAAAATATTTTTTGGCATTCATTGATGATTAAAGTAAGTGTACGAGAATTTTTGGAATAAAAGTAAAGCAGAAACAGCGAACTGTTTTATAGAATTTGTCAATTTGGTTGAAAATAAATTCAGTAAAAGAGTAAAGAAATTACGTTGCGACAATGGAAAAAAATACTTATATCGCGAAACTTATAACTTTAAAAAATCTAAAGGAATAGAGTTATTGCCATGGCCACCCTACGATCATGAATTAAACGGAGTAGTGGAGAGATATAATAGATCTGCAATTGACATAGGTAGCGAGAGAGGCAAAAATTAATCAAAGGTATTGGCCTGAAATTATAAAAACTGTCGCTTATTTGAAAACCCGTACAATATTGTTATGTAATCATCGAATTTGTACCAGCCTGGAACATTCCAGAGCTCTCCCGCACACATACACGTAACATTCAGCGTCTCTCTCGTGACGCTTCTCACCAACGGAGCGATCTCGCGAGCGACAGTTCTCCGCGAATAGCCCAGCGCACAACACCTTTCTACACACACACACTCACGTACCTGCTAAGCAAACGCCCACCTCGTCGATACTTGGACAAAATAAAGAGACCAAGTAATTACAAGTCTGAGACAACTCTTCTGTCTCCAGCCTCCAAATCCAAATCCCCAGGAATCACAAAACATTTTGGTCACTCATATGAGATCTCACGTGAGATCTCACGCCAAAATCTCATCTGAAATTCTGGTCCACGAGCTGCTAAAATTCCTTCAATGATAAAAAATCAGTTTCTGGGAATTAGGAACCGCCTATTAGGTTACGCCAACCCCCAGATAAGTTTAAAAATCTACGTTTTGAAGCGTTTCAGTAATTTTTTACATTTTTAGAAATTTTACACTGAGATCTCACGTGAGATTTTTCAGTAGGGACGCCTTGCGGGTTGGTTGTGAGGCGATCTGCATGATCCGGAAGAGCGACATTGGAGAAGAGGACGAGAAGTTCAACTGGGAATTTCCTCGTAATCTACAAGACCGTTCGACCAGGTGGACGAGTACATCGTCGGTCGCTAGTGAAACGGTTTTCTACTTCCAAAGGACAATCACAGCAATCCTCGGAAAACCGTGGGAGTTGCAACTGTAATACAACCGCAACTAGCACCAGTCGTATAGCCGACATCAAGTCGCCGTAGTCAGAATAAAAATCACAAGTTCGAAAAATACTCGCTTCTAAAGTCAAGTCGACTTCTAGGGGGAGAGAGCACACTCACCGGAACGGCCGACAGAGATGCGCTCGCATCGAGAAAGAAGGAGGCGGCCATTTTGGACGCGAGGCTCACAGTTACACGCGGCAACGAAGGAGCGCGCACCCGGCCACCACCTCACCTCAACGCTCGAGAGTGGGCGCGAACAGCACCACACGCGCATACGGCGCGACTACCTCGACGGTACGATGGCTGCAACTCAACGGCCCTGGAGAGGCAAGTAGATTCGCTGCTGCCACGCATCAGCGGCTATGGACCGCGTCGCAACAGTAGCTTTTGACGAGGGCGTTCACCAAGGCAACAGCGGTGCCGAGGCAACTGAGACACTACGTGTCTATACACCGGAGAGAGCGAGAGAGCGAGAGAGCGAGAGAGAGAGAGAGAGAGAGAGAGAGAGAGAGAGAGAGAGAGAGAGAGAGAGAGAGAGAGAGAGAGAGAGAGAGAGAGAGAGAGAGAGAGAGAGAGAGAGAGAGAGAGAGAGAGAGAGAGAGACGGTGCTTCGAATGACGTCACTGCAGCATCACCGCAGCGCGGAGCAGTCGATGAGTCGGCCATCTGCTGTCCGGCGGACACCCAGTGAAGACTCAACCCTACAGGAGTACAGCGGTGCTGACCCGTGCATTAGTGAGAGTCTACACTAGGCAACTTCCAAAGTTGGATTTTGGTAAAGTTGTTCTTTTTTTGACTGCATCTCTTCCCTCTTCAAACCGATAAATTTACACTGTATAACAACCGCTACCACAGCGATGCTAGAAATTACAAGTAGCACAGTGATTTTTTGTGTGACTTTATTTGAGATTTCATCTTTTTGGAATTTTGTTGCTGTTGGATTTTTTTAAGCATCTGGGCTTAAACATAATGTTTTTTTTTTGTTGCATAGTACTGACGAGAGTATCTAACTCAGTAGTGAAGACAGTTACGGTGTTTTTTTTTTGGGGTTTTTCACTTCAGCAAGCTACTATGTAGATTTTAATTTAATTTACACTTTACTACTCACACATTTTCGTTTGAATTTGTTATAATTACAAGCCACTAGGCTGCGCTATACTGTTATTTTGTGCTGGAACTGGCTTGCACATTTAACATTACTTGACATTTAGAATTTTTGGGGGTTGTGTTGAGAATTGGCTTACACATCTATTGCTTTGTATTTTTTGGCTGTGTTGAGAATTGGCTAACACATCTACTGCTTTATATTTTTTTGGTTGTGATTCACGATATTGATATACGTAGGTGGGCTTTAGAAGCTAAAAAAGGTTTGAAATTTAATGACGTTACATTCAAAGCATCTGATTTCTGGCTGCGAAAATTTAAGAAAGCTCACAGAATTGTTAGTAGAAAAATTAACAAATTTATATTAAAAAAAACTGTTGAAGACAAGGAAACTATAAATCAAGAAGCTAGTAAATTTTCAGCAGACATCAAACCTCTGACATCAGAATTTAGAATTGAAAATACCTACAACGCTGACCAAAGTGGATTTAAATTAGAATTACATTCTGGACGTACATTAGCAGAAGAAAGAACAAAGACTGTCGAATGTGTTGTGCAATCTGTTTCATCGACAACACATAGTTACACAATAATACCTACAATTAATGCTGCTGGAAAATTGCTCTCTCCATTATTTATAGTCTTAAAAGAGACTAAAGATGAATTCGGACCAATAATACAACAAAATTTATTTCAGAAAGATAACGTATATGAGCAATTCCTGGGAAATTTCCCTCTTACGTCGCCAAAAAAAATAAAAAATTTTTTTGTATGCACACTTACCACACAAGGTTTTTCTCGTTTCTTGAACCTTAAAGAACGTGAAAAAATGTGTGTTCCAAGCTGATTGAGTGGTACCATTTTCTTACAGCACTTTTAATTTTTCTTATGGAAATTTAACATGGGAAAAATGGGTGAAAAGTTGTCATTGATGATGAACCAATAACAAGCTATTGAAGAGGCCAAACCAAATTCCACAAAAAAAGCGATGAAAGTTGAAGAATAGAGCTTTAATTTGAGAGGGCAATCGTTAAAATCGGTCGATTCGGTGCAAAGCTACGTTAATTTGAAAATGGCAAAAAATAACCAAAAATGAGCGATTTTTGCCAAATCATCGTAATTCTTAAAATTTTCGTCATTTTTCGCACTTTTCATTCATTTTCAAATTCACGTAGCTTTGCACCGCATCGACCGATTTTAACGATTGTCCTCTCAAATTAAAGCTCTATTCTTCAACTTTAATCGCTTTTTTGTGGAATTTGGTTTGGCCTCTTCAATAGCTTGTTATTGGTGCATCATCAATGACAACTTTTCATCCATTTTCCCATGTTAAATTTCCATAAGAAAAATTAGAAGTACTGTAAAAAAATGAATGAGAAAAACCTTGTGTGGTAAGTGTGCATTCAAAAAAATTTATCATTTTTTTTGGCGACGTAACAGGGAAATTTCCCAAGAATTGCTCATATTTGATGGCTTCTAAATCTGGCAAAATGATATCAGGTGACTGAAATTAAATAAAGTGTAATAGCTTATATCTATTTTAAAGATTTTACTTGTAAACTTTTAATTTCAGTAGACTCATATTAAAAAAGATTTACAATTATTAGTAAATTATTTTTAAAATAAGGTATTTTAACGTAAACTCGGAAAGTTATAAAAAAGTTTTTGTAAATTATTAATAAACGTCATTATTATTTATTTTTGTTAATTTGATTTCATATAATAAATCGTTATCAAAATTAGTGATGTAATACAAATAGCAATAGTTTGCTGTAATGATCTGCGAAATTTATTTGTTTACAATTTATTTTCAGATTATTTTCGAAAATGGTTACGGGATGTATTTTTTCCAGATGTTGGAAAAAATAGTTTGTTATTGCTAGATTCTTGGAGTGGACATTTCACAGAAGCAGTCGAAAGAGAAAAACCTGATGATAAAAACATTAAACTTTTCAAAATTCCTAAAGGTACAACTGGAAAAATATAACCGCTGCATGTGTTTGCTTTTCGTATATGGAAAAATTTTGTAAGACACTTTTCGATAATGTAATTTCGTTGGATAAAGATATAAGTTTGCACGTTCAAAATAATGTAATTAAATTACAATCTCTGGTGCACAATCAGTTATCTTCTCCTCGATACGTAAATCTGCTTAAATACTGTTGGTATAAAAGCAGTTATATCGATAATAAACCAAATGAATTTGTAAATCCGGTGCCCTTTAGCTTTGGTGGATCCCAAGCTCATTGTGAGGTACCAGTATGTAAAAATACTGCTATAATAAAATGATCATGGTGTCAGAAATCATTGTGCTTAATAGATTTTTTTGAAGGTTTTTATTATTGTTCAACCTGTAATCCTTAAACAAAATTAATTGTGATAAGGAACAAACTATAAGCTCGTTTGTATAGTTTTTTCGAATCTTTTTTGACAATCTGTGAAAATATACCTATATTTTACTTTTAATAAAAAGTAATTACATAATAACAATTAATATTTTATAATAATATCAATTAGCTTCTATTCATTAGGTCAGTCAATCATTTAACTCACCCATTCTTTTCCTAGTTCCATCCTTTTTATTTATCTGTAAATACGAGCAAAATACTCGAATGTAAATTGCACAATAAGCATAAGAGTTTGTAAGTGACTTCATTAATTACGTTATTTCGGTAAAAAAATGACACGAATATAAATTATACACCTCAAAATATTTATTTCAATGGTACTAATTGTAAGTATTCCGCGCCCAAGGGCTTGTTAACCCCCGATAATGCTTTTATTAGAAAAATCCTCATACAAGTCAACTTTGATTTTTAATTTTAACAATAATTATTTAATATTATTGCAAATATTAGATACAAAAATAATTAAAAAAATTAAGTTTTTCCGAAATAAAATATAAGGGTAGCTACTCCACGATAATTTGGCATTTCAAAGAGAAATATTTTCCCTTTTGTTTCATTTTAAATTTTAATCTAAACTTGGGATATCTAGAAAAAACCTATTCTAGGGGTGAGTTTTAGGGGTGCGTTTTACCCCATTAATAGTAGGAAATTGGGCCCATAAAAAAATTAGCCCAAATAAAAATAAATTATGCATTACATAACATAAAATATTTATTTTAACGGTTCGAAAGTATTTTGCGCCTAAGGGGTTGTTTACCCCCGATAACGCTTGTATTTGCAAAAACCCTGAAACACGTCAACTTTAATTTTTTATTTTAAGCCCAAAAATTATTTTTATAATAATCAATTAATTTTATTACAAATATTATATACAAAAATAGTTTAGAAAATGTTTTTCTGAAATAAAAAGTAAGGGTTGCCACCCCCGGAACCAAACTATACTTGCTATTTTCGGCATTCAAGGAGAAGAATTTTCCAATTTGTTTCATATTTCAAAACATTAATTAGAACTAAAGATATTAAGAAAAATCGTTTTTGGTGGTAAACTGTAAGGGCGGTTTTCACCCCTTTAATATCGGATTGAGCCGATAAAAAAATACGTGTCTCTTATTTTTAGGTCCTCTACAACATATCAAAAATTCATGAAAATCAGAGGCGGACACCTCGATCCGTTTTCTTGTAAGTCGGGCACTTATTTATCACGGCGCGCAATCCCCTTTTATTTCGGAACAATTGTTTCAATTCCTGAAACTCAAAAAGAAAACAGACAGAGTATCAATAGCGGGCATTGGTGGCGATAAAGAATATCTGTGTAAAAGCACAGTAGGGTTGCCAGTGCAACCACATTTGAATCTAACTTTTATTGTGACGTAGAAGCGTATGTGATACCGAAAATTACTACATACAAACCATTTACAGAGTCACCAATGGACTGGCAGTATCTCAATTATGGAGGGTCAGATCGGATAGACATCTTACTCGGAGCTCAAGTACACGCGCGAATCGTCGAAGAAGGCATTAGAAAAGGCAGCTGCACGGCACCAATCGTAATGAAAACGTCACTGGGATGGATTGTCACAGGGTCGAAATCAGCTGATCTTCAAAACCGCCACACATTATCAATCAGTCAGTCTGCCATAGACGTCGAGCTGAGCACAGTACTACGTAGTTTTTGAGAGGTTGAGAAAGCACCACGTAAAACGTACCTCGCAGCGGACGAACAGGAGTGCGAAAATTTCTACAAACAAACAGTTATTCGAACCGAGACGGGCGCATATGCGGTAAGGTTACCTTGAAATCCGCACCAGCTACAGAAAAGATCTAAATTGAAAGACCAACAACCCCCAGTACAAGTCGGTGACGTCGTCCTCCTACGGCATGAAATCACAGCTCCAATCCGCTGGCCACTGGCTAGAGTAGAGGAAGTCTTCCCTGGAAAGGACAACTTAACCCGTGTGGTCACGGTGAGAACGGCAACTACCACTTTACGTCGTCCCATCACCAAGTTGGTCAAACTCATATGCAACGCGTCAACAGTAAATTTAAAGTTCGAGTTAGTTTTTTGTAAGATTATTAGTTTTTAATTTTGAGTTAGCTTTTATTCATTGGCTGCTGGCTGCTCCGTAACATCTATTGTCATACCAGGTGTTAAGCTTAAATTTCCGCAAGGCGCATCTTTTATTTTGTTTTATATTCTTTTTGAAATTAATAGTCAACAATCTTGAAGTAAATGAATTTTTTATTCATTTAGCGTCAATTGCTCGATCAAGTTGAATTGTTACGCTTAACTCATGCGCTATTTGCTTATAAGCCCTAAATCATTAAAGTCATTAATTTTGAGTTAGATCCAACTAATGTACTTAAATTTAAGACTTCATTGTTGTCATTTTCTTATCGTTTTAATGTATTAAAACGAGGGAATATTATGTAATCATCGAATTTATAGCAGCCTGGAATATTCCAGAGCTCTCCCGCACACATACATGTCACACACACATACACGTAACATTCAGCGTCTCTCTCGTGGTGCTTCTCACCGACGGAGCGACCACGCGAGCGACAGCTCTCCGCGAATAGCCCAGCGCACATCTCTCTACATATACACTCACGCATCTACTAAGCGAACCCCCACCTCATCGATACTTGGACAAAATAAAGAAACCAAGTAATTACAAGTCTGAGACTCTTCTTTCTCCGGCCTCCAAATCCAAATCCCCAGCAATCACAAAACAGATATTTTTTGGCAAAAACCTAATGTAAAATACTTGAAAATTTATGGAAGTAGAGTTTCTTTAAGAGTACCCGAGATTTTGAGAAAAGATAAATGGGATGATAACTCTAAATTAGATATACTAGTAGGCTATAATGATAACTGTTTAGAGTTTTGGTAAATAATAGGATAGTAAATGCTAGCTTAAGCGCACATATTCCACCTCCCTTTTGGCACAACCGATCAGCGAGTTTTGAGAGAAAAATTACACCAAACCTGAATGCCAACCGTTCGTCCGCGAGCGCTGTTGCTTGAGGGCGCTACTGCACTCTCTGGTGTTGGCGCAATGATTCTACGTACGTGGTTTAAAATTTCTCCCAAAGCGGGAGACTATCTTTACCAACTTCGAGAAGAGGTAATAAGCTTTTCTATAGTCAAGGGTTGTACTTTTTGGTACAATTTTTCTCTCAAAGTGTTTTCACTGTAGAAGGCACTGAATTAATTTGTGTAGAGAAAACTAACAATACTGAGAACGCAAATTCTGATGAGGATAAATTTATAAATTTTAATTTGGAAAATGAGATTAACAAAAATAATGATTATGATAATGAATCGAACCAAAATAATGTAGGCGAGCAAGATGATTTTGAAGATGTTATTTATAATGAGAGAGAAACAAAGAACAAATTAAATGATTTGCAAAATGAAAATGAAAATTTGATAGAAAAAGAGTTTTAAATAGAAAAAGAAATCCAGTAAATAGATTTGGTAATGCCATAACGCACTATATGTATGTAAATTATGTCAATGCTAACGTACCAAATGCATTTGAGAAGGCGATGAACTCCAGAGAATCTAATGCATGGCAAAAAGCTATGGGCTCAGAAATAGAGACTCAAATGAAAAATAAAACATGGATTATTGTTGATAAACCGAGAGATAAGGAAATTAAAGATGTAAAGTGGATTTATAAATAGAAAAATGATAATTCTTATAAAGCCAGACTAGTAGTTAGTGGTTCTCAACAAAAAGAGCACCTTGAAAATGTTTATTCACCAGTACGCAAAATGCTAACTTCAAAGTTGGTAGATAAAGTTGGTAATTATATAGCAATAAACGTAGATTACAGTGAGGACAGGAGAAGAATGACATTGAGTTAAAGAAATTATATTGAATCTTTGGCTTTAAAATATAACTTGGAAAATACCAAACTGTATAATATTCAAATGGAGAGTAATTTGAAGCTGGAACAAGCTACTGAAATCGATGAAAGAACAGAGTATAGAAATTTAATAGGTGAATTACTGTATATTAGTACAGGTACGAGACCAGATATTGCTTGTAGCATAAACTATATGAGTAAATTTCAAAGCTGTTACAATATAATCAGACTTATTTTAAACATGAGTTAAGAATTTTGAAATACTTATACAAAACCAAAGAATTAGAAGTATCATATATTGATAAAGCTGTGAAAGATGAACAACTAGACTGTATGGTTGATTCGGACTATGCAT